>CM076583.1:215752114-216236956 GCA_034641835.2 Pinus albicaulis | reverse complement strand
TCTAAATAGAAAAATAATATCCTCTCTAATTTAAAAAAAATGAATATGATCTAAAGTAATCATAAGATGGATCTATGCTGGTTGTTAGTACAACTTGATGTTTTATAATGTTTTTAGTCAAAACTAAGAGAAAAGGGATATACATTTTTTTGATACAATTTGAAATATACGTGTATTAAATTTTGAAAGCAACACTTGCCAATTTGAAGTAATGGAATAAAGAAAGATTTACACATCTCTACAGAACAATAATATCCAAAATAAAATGGAGATGAATCTCCATTATTAAGAATCTTATTACATATTTCATATATATTTAACTTAGTAAATGTTTTAATGTTTATTATAAAAAACCATTAAATATTTTAATGCTAATTAGAAATTAACAATTATTAACATTTATTTATTTAATAATAATTTAATTCTAATTAACAATTATTAACATTTATTTATTTAATAGTAATTTAATTCATCAAACTATACTAGTTCATAAATATTACTAAATTTTGAACCTATGGAATACATTGAAATATGCCGTACAATTCTTTTTGGTTTAATCAAGTTAGATCCATAATTTACTACAACGACGTGGTTTTGGAGTTTTTACCTATATAGAGAAATTATCTGAACAGATCCCATTGTACGATCATAGTCAAAAGAGTGAACTTAGACGTTAAATATTTGTTCCACATTTAAGTTACTTAAATCATTGAACTTAATGAATGGATGGAATTAAATATTAATTTGATTTTTTTTAAATGAGTTTATATGGCATTAAATATGTTTATTTAATTTTTTTTTTTTAAATATTAAATATATTTTATAATTAGGTTGGACTAATTTTTTTATAATTTTGTAGATGTGTGTTTATTTTAGAGTCGAGTTTTCACAATTTTAATTTTATTATCAATAATTAATAATATAACTATATAAATTAAAACGATTGATAAGTACTTATAAACATCAATCGATGATAAATATCAGAACACTTTATTATAATACATTTTATTTTAAATTTGAAAAAATAATAATAATAATTAACTAAATTATAATTTTATTTAAATTATTATCATTATTACTATTAATTGTAAAACTAATTATTAACTATAAAAAGTTTAATATATATGTTAAACATATATACATTTTTAAAAGTGTAATAAGGTTCTTAACTATGAAGATTCACTATGGTTTCACCATGAAAATTCTCAATTTATAAATGGGCTTTGTTACAATACTATGACCTAATCCCATAGTTACTAATATCACATATGTTACTAATAACACTCCATTATTGATAAACATAGTAATCTTTTTCTTATCAGATAAAAAAAACACTATACATTAAAAATAGTTCATAAACACTATACATTAAAAATAGTTCATAAATACATTATAGAGCGAGATTTGATCAAAATACTCGCTGATCGATCACAGGAAGACTGATTACATTCTATCTCCAGATTCTAACATCACATACTACATTAGACCCCAACAAACAAACAAACAAAAAACTGGCACATAGATTTAATAATTACAAAGGACCATTATCAATTCAAGCCAAATGCATGTGATCCAAAAGGCAAGAACTACTGCCATGATATAGCACAGCGAAACAACTATCCAGAAAAGAAAAAGTGCCAACTGCATGCGATCCAAAAGACAGAAACTGCAGACAAGTTCTGACACAGCAAAAACAATTATCCAAAAAAGAAAAAATCAGTCTTCATGGGAACTGAAAAGATCTAGACACGGGTAACTGGTTGCTTTTGTAATGCAGAACCGTGATGGTTGCTTTTGTAATGCAGAACCGTGATGATGCCAAAGGAGTTGTTTAACAAGACCGAGGAACTGCCAGGCCACTTTTAGAAAGAGCGTCCGTTCTGGTGGTGAGCTCCCATAGATGTGTTGCAAAAGGTGGTCATGGAGCTTATTAAGCAAAATGATGCCACCAATCTAATCCTTAATTTTAAAGGCTGAAACAAATATTTCCTAAAAATGTCATTTATAACAAATTTAGCATTTCCAAAAATATGGATGGAAGAAAGCTGGAGATGAAAAGCAAGCCAAAAAACATTTCATAGGGCAAGAACCTTAGTCTTTGTGAAGACTGTGTTTGTCTCCATTTACGAGGTGAAATCTGTCTCCATTTATCATCATAATTCATGCCCCACAACCACATATCTTAGTCTGTTCTACCCCCATCAAAGACAACAACCATTAAAGAAAGAGACTAAAACGATGAGAGATTTTTAATAGGAAAAGAGAAATCACCCAAATGTCTATGTTGCATTTTCTCTATACAAAATTTGCATAGCTATATTTTTCAACAAATATTTTCAAAACTTGCAATAAATGTTTTCAATAAATATTTGCAAAACTTGCATAGCTATATTATTATTTTCAATAAATATTTTTTATATATATAAATGAATGGTATAAATAATAATGATGAAATTATCATGAACGAATTTATTAGAATTGGAATAATCTCAAATCCCTAGGAAATTGGTTGGTGGGGATTGAGAAACTTATTAGAATTGGAATAATCTCAAATCCCTAGAAATTTGGTGGGTGGTGAGCCACTTGACAAGAATATAATTTTTTTGAAGTTTATTAAAATTAATGGACCATTTTGCCAAATAAAATTTGATTATATATAAATGAATGAAGTTTATTAAAATTAATGGACCATTTTTCCAAATAAAATTTGATTATATATAAATGAATGTTATAAATAATAATGAAGAACTTATTAGAATTGGAATAAGTTAAGATGAGAATCACATGAATGACATGAGTTGTGCATATTAAAAAAGAAAAATATAATTCCTTTTTACATAATTCTTTAAAAGGTACAAAGGTTTTACATAGGTTGATTATGATTTGTGTATTGTGAGTTGAATATTTATATATCATAAATAAAAACTAAAAATATTAATAAATATAATAAGATTTACATTAAATTATGTATTTTTAAAGATTTCCCTTTATGTGTTTAAGGTTTTTTTAGGTATAATGATACAAAATTTTTAATTGAAAAAATAAATGAGCTTAATTTTGGTTTTTTTCAACCAATTTACACCTAGATCATAACCTAACCATTTTTTTTATATAACAGAAAATATCTAAATTTTTGTTTAAGTTCTTATATAAATTTCGTCTTTGGGGATTTCTAAGATAACTCCCACACAAAATTGCTTTAACTAATTATGATAAAGTCTCACCTTAAATCGTGCTCAACCTAAGACCTTATTGGTTATTTTTTTGTTTAGGAAGGACCATCTTTGACATAAATACTTATTAACAATGATTAACTTACATATTGGTCACTCATTAGTGTGGGACCCGCACTAGCTGTGAAAAGGAAACCATAATTACTTCTGGAGAGATGAGAAAGAAAGAAATAAAATAAAGAAATAAATAAAATTTTAACGTCCACAAGGCTAAAGATAACATATGTGACCTCTTTTAGAGTGCAAAACTTGAAAAAATGTATGCACTTAAAAAGATTTAATCCTCTTCAAAATGGATCTATATTGGTTCTATATATGCATATAGTATGTGTAACTTTTCATTTTTAAAATTGTATTTTTGAATGCATAAATGGATACAATGCTTTGAAAGTTTACTTGGACACTTGAATTGTGTAAACTACACCACATAAATCTGCAATTCCAACAAATCTTTGCTAGGCAAAATTTAAATTTAAATTTAAATGTAAAACTCGAATTAATGGCTCCAAATTAATTTAATATTTTTAAAAGAAGATAGTTAAAATTCTAAAACAAACTCCCTTCTTTATGTTGATGGCATAATATCATGGAATTTGAAGGTCACTCTAGTGAAAGATGCTCTTTATTTAATCTCATTATCAACACACATTGACTTTAGTCATTCCCTCTCAATTACATATTTTGTGTGCCAATGCCCACGAGGACCTATGGTAATGTTTCTCCTCATCACCTTGCATGTTATAGCTTAGATATAATATGTATATAAGATTTTGACATAGTGGTATGATTGGTAAAAATGGTTTAGCCAGGTGATTCGAGCAACATATGTCAAACAAACATCGACACCAGTGTGAGACTATTGCAAGCCTGAACACATTTCCTCCCTTCCATTCTCCACCCTTTAGGCTGTTATCTTTCCTTTGCTACAACATTTTTGCAGTAACATCATAATCATGTTTAATTCCTTTGGTGTATCTGTGCACCTTTAGGGGCAATTTCTACTATTAATTTTAGAGATTTTAATCTTGATTTAGAGGTCTAATAAATAGATATTGATATATGTTATGGCTTCCAATGTGAATAGAGGCGGAAGAGACCCGATAATTTTATTTGTTTAAAATTTTGAAATATATATTTTTATGTTATTGTAGTATTTATATTTGATCGGAAGAAACCTAATAATTTCCTTGGTTTAAAATTTTGAAATATATATTTTTATGTTATAGTAGTATTTATATTTGATATTTTCAATTTTCAATTTTTTTTATTGAATGTGTTTTTATGTTGGGTTTGGTTGGGTAGATTCAGCCAATTCGTCTTTCTCCGTCCAACAATTTTTGACCATGTGTCTATGTGAAAGAAGATACCTGATACTCAATGACTTTCTGTTGGCGAGGGCAACGACAACGGTGAGGGCAACGAGGAGATAACCAAAGGATTGAAAAAAGGAAAAATCAAGTATCAGTTCACATGTCTGAGTTTTGACCCAAGAGCTCTCGCAGTGCAATTGTTAGATATTACAAACAACGCAAAGTGTAGGCATGCCTAGCAGTCTTCTCTGGACAGAGCTACCTAGCATTGTGCCAATTTCTAGATGTGCTCTGTCGAATTATAAGGAACAATGTCTTTCTCTGCAGCAAAAATATTGGGACTCTTTGCAACTCTATAGAGAATATTTAGGAGTCGACCCCTAATAGTAATTCCCATGTTTTCCTAACTGTTTTTGGCAGGGTTGCCCCAAACATAGTTTTTGGCGCTCTCACTAAAATTGCTGAAAAAACTATGATTGTCATAATGTAAGAAGCAACCATCCAACATAATAGATGCCGAAATTTTGTTGCATCCATCAGGATATAGTATAAGTAGTTGGAGTCTCGATGCACTCTTTGCAATTAAAGGAGCTTAAATCTCCCCTGCTTTAGGCAACCCCATAAACTGCACAAGGGCTATTTTCCCTTCATCAACACTAGATGTATCGAATCCCATCATAGAAACATTCCCCACTAGAGAGACCAAAAACTGGTTTAGATTTTTGTGGAAGGCATTAGCATTCACATATTCGTTATTCTTACAAAACACTGCAACACGATAATTAATTTACGGATCAGTAGAAGATAGGGATGTAAGCACAAACACACACACGATAAGTAAAAGGCCGCTAATTATTCTCACAGATGTTGTCCAATGGTTAGGTGGGGAGGTTTGGTCCCCATGGGTCTTGTGGTTCAATCCCATACAAGACTATGTATGCCTCAGAGCTGCTCCAACCACAATTTCTTCAATTGAAAAAACAGTGAGTTGCACCAACCATGATTTCTTCAATTGAAAAAAAGGTAAGAGGCCACTAATTATCTCTTTCATCTCATCACCATTGTTTAGGAATTTGCGTAACACTTTCCTCTATTTCAATTTGATGAGTGGAAGTGCTTCAAAAGTGGCATTGACAAGTTCAGGTTATAGCATTCATCTTCAGTTTCATATTACATGGCACCTTTAAAGTCGTCGCAAGTGGTTTTCGTTGAAGTGGCTGACTATACAGTCTAATTCTGCTCACCTGCTAGAGACATATAGGTTTTTGTTGAATAATGTTATTATATTGAGTACTTTATCATTATTTTAGTTAAGAAAGCATGTTAAGCTTATAGGTTATAGATCATATACTTGCTAGAATCTGCTTATTGGAGCTTAGTTTAGCTTGTTACCATATCAACTAGTAATGATTGCACCACAATAAAACACATAACTTTATTGCTTCTATCCTCACAGCTTAGACAAATCAATCAAAAAAATCCCACAATCATGCAAGAGAAAGCTAGAAACAGTGTACAAAGTGAAGTGTTGACAACAAAGGCAAAGATCATAATTCCATAGATAGATAGATAGATGGACACAAACTGCACTCGTCTAGAAATTAGGCAGCTGCTCAATTTAAAAAATTTCAACTTCTGTTTCTAAGACCTATTTTTGTTTCTAAGTTCTATTTAAGGTTTGAATAGAAGGATCATACTCTTCTTATTCAACTAATTATATCGTTCAATCCATGTCTAGTAGCAATCCTTCAATCTAACACGATGTGACAATTTGTAAAAGTTTCAAGCCTAATTTCTTTGAAGAAGTATCCCTATAAGCAAGTAAAAAAGTAACCTTGTAGAAGGACCTAGACTACAGCTAGTAAATGCATTTATAGACCTAATCCAAAATTATTTTACAGTGAAAAACAAAGTCCTAACCAGAGGGCCTAAGTTGCAGAATAAGTTCTTAGACCAAGAACCACAATAAAAGCACCAGGTCTAGTATTAAATGTAGCAAATAAAAAAGGAATTGTGAAGCTAGCAACAACATAAAAGGTCTAGCTTGAAATCCTGTAGAAACATAGTAGAAGATAGCAACTGAGGTTTAATTTTTATACTTTCTCAACCCCATAGTGGAAATAAGCCGACCTTTGTCACTTTTAGAAGGTATAAGGCTCAAAACAAGACTAGTAAGCAATGCCTTACAATATTCCATTGTTCCCACAGTCACACACATGGCTCAACCGCTCTTTAAAGCTCTCTAAAACTATGCCAGCAAGTATAAAATAGGGGTTGGACTACCATGAATAAAACATAGTTCATGCAAAAAATCTTAGAATTTCATTGACAACACAAGAAGTCAACTTTTAATTTATGTTTTAGGAGATTAAATCAAGGCTTCACCATAGTTAAACCTACACTAAGAGGCTGAGATTGTGAAGAGACTAAGAAGCATTGTTTAGAGTTCCTTATTACCACGATAGGGTTTCGAGATCTAGAAATATGAAGTTTTAATTTTTCAGAGGTATATATATAGAGAAATCTCTTCGTTCTTGTTCATAAATCCAGGAGGTCTAGTCAAAGACCAAGTTCTCTGGAAGCAGCAGAGTAGCCTCCTTATCAAGTCTGAGATATACAATAACCACATAAGTTATATTTAAGGTTTGACAAGAAGGATCATACTCATATTATTCAAATAATTATATCATTCAATCCATGGCTAGTAGCAGTCCTTCAATCTAACATGATGTGACAATTTGTAAAAGTTTCAAACCTAATTTCTTTGAAGAAGTATCCCTATAAGCAAGTAAATAAGTAACCTTATAGAAGGACCTGGACTACACCTAGTAAATGCAGTTATAAACCTAATCCAAAAATATTTTACAGTGAAAAACAAAGTCCTAACCAGAGGGCCTAAGTTGCAGAATAAGTGCTTAGACCAAGAACCATAAGAAAAGCACTAGGTTTAGTATTAAAGGTAGCAAATAAAAAAGGAACTATGAAGCTAGTAACAACATAAAAGGTCTAGTTTGAAATCTTGTAGAACCATAGCAGAAGATAACAACTGTGGTTTATATTTATACTTTCTCAGCTCCATAGTAGAATATAAGCCGACCTTTGTCACTTTCAGAAGGTATAAGGCTTAGAACAAGTCTAGTAATTAGTTCCTTACAATATTCCATTGTTCCCACAACCACACACATGGCTCAACCTCTCTTTAAAACTCTCTAAAACTATGCCAGCTTCCAAATTTTGAATCATATGTTGAATCATTGTTTCCACAATCACACACATGGTTCAACCTCTCTTTAAAACTGTCTAAAACTATGCCAATAAGTATAAAATAGTGGTTGAACTACCATGAATAAAACAAAACTGATGCGAACAATCTTAGAAGTCCATTTACAACAGAGTAATTCAGCTTATATTTTTTGTTTTAGAAGAGTAAATCAAGGCTTCAACATCTTTAAACCTCACACTCGTCAAATTCCAATCACAAATCAGATGAGGATTACACTTGTCTGTTACACAATTCGAAGTTCAGCTTTCCCACTGAAAATAGAACTAGTCTATAAGGTTCAGGGGAAATTTTTTCCCTATGTTTTTGTTAGTCCACTAGGGTTTTCAAGAAATTTTATTTATGTTCAAAATACAAAATGGACAAGTTGCCTACACAAATGCAAGAGTTCACAACAAACAACAAAAGATTCCATGTTGTTAAAAACCATGTTGTTCACAGTCAATAGGTATCACTTATCTTTCTCATGTTGATATTAGAAGTCATACATAATTGAAATAAGGTATAGTGAAATTCATTCAATAATTCAAAGTAACAGTGTAATCCAAATTCAGGCATTCAAGTAAACTAGGTCTGTTCCACGGCAGTCTAAATTAATTCACAAAATTATTCATTTATATGGATGGATTACTAGGTTTTGTTTTAGCATTAAGATAAAATCATTGCTGATAACACAGTATACACTCAGATGCAACCTAAAATCTTTTGAGTAAAATACCAAGTTGCCTACACAAATGCAAGAGTTCACAACAAAAAACAGAATATGTCATGTTGTTAAATATCAATAGGTATTACATATCTTTCTCATGTTGATATTAGAAGTCATACATAAGTACAATTTACTATGTACAATTGTGCTGTAATACTTCTCAAATTTCTTAATCATGTTGTACTCATGGTAAATCTGTAGGTTTTTGGATCCATGCCAAGAGTTTTTATTGCAGATCAGATAAGGAACATGAGGACTCGAGGGACGAGGGGGCCCCAATTGCAGAGCAGTTCATCAGATGAGGATAGGGGGGTGATGTCAATGCTCCCAATGCTCCTAGAAACGTATTTGAAAAGGAATTTGTGGTAGCAGATCATCCCAGCCCACCATCAGCCACAGAGCCATCTTCAACCACAGTGCAAGGCACAAGTTAAACAAAGAAAATGAGTGCCATCAGAGGCTGGAAAAAGCAAGACATGCTCACTGCAATTGATAACATCGAGTTTAAGGGATATTCAATCCATGCATCCACCAAAAAAATGGTATTGCTGTCTCTAACATACATTATTGGATAAATGGGTTGACTAATAGAAAGCATAGAGGGTCTGTTATATTATGACTAGAGAGGAGGAGGACGAGGTGGTCAAGTGGTGTAAGGAGATGGCCCAATTGGGACATGGGTTAGGGCTTATACAACTTAAATCCACAGTAGCTCAAATCTGTCAAAGGAGGCCAAACCCCTTCAAATATGGTTTTCCTGGTAAATCATGGTGGAGTGGGTTTAAAAATAGGCATCCAGACCTTGTGTTACATACAACCGAGGTCCTTGAAAAAGACATGGCTTTAAATCCACGCCCTGTATTTTTTTCCAAGTTTTATAACACTTTTTCTGTTGCATATGAAAAACACTCATATGACCTAGACCATATATGGAATTGTGATGAAACATGCTTACAGGCAGGAAGGAATTGTGGTATGCGGGTAATTTCCAAGAGAGGGAGTAGAAATTTTCCAAAGATATTTCCTACGATAAGGGAGTGGATCACAATTCTTTGTTATGTCAGTGCAATTGGTTCATTAATACTAGTATTTTATCTATTTAAAGGTAAAATTCAACTAAAAAGTTATATACAAAATTGTGAACCAGGTGCATGCATGGCTACACATCCACATGCATGGATAACAAAGGGACTATTCTTGAATTGGATTTTCCACTTCGCTGCTTCTGTACCAGGTGGTGTCTCCCCTGAAAAAATACACTTACTGATTTTAGATTGCCATGGAAGCCACATGGTTGTGCAAACAATTGAGGACACCAAAAATTTGGGCATTGACATGTTAACATTTCCATCTCATACCACTCACAGATTGCAACCCCTCGATGTCAATGTGTTTGGGCCTTTCAAGAACTATTTCAGTGTCGAGCGAGCTTCATGGATGACAAAGAATCCATGGGTGAAAGTAAAGGGGTTTGATCTAGCTAAGCTTGCAATTAAAGCATTTAAAAGGGCTCTCACACCTTCTAATATCAAGGTTGGATTTAGGAGGACTGGTTTATGGCCACTTAATGTTGATTCTCTTATGCTTGATACTATTTGTAGCCAAGCATTTGAAGTGGAAGGTCAAGAAGCAGAAAAATTACAAGACCATGTCGGTGCCCAAGAAGATTGTTACACAGTAATTTGTCACCGTCCCTGCAATCCCCCGTCTCACACATTGGAGGGCTTATTCCGTGACCTGTGAGCAGTGACATGACCTGAAACCACTTTCATGGCATCCCCTTGAACAAGGAAATTCATTCCCCTGAAGAAAATTCCTTGTGAAAAACCCTAAAAATAGCCTTTTTGGCCTTGGAGCGACTAGTTAGTGTTATACCCGCGCCAATGGGGGAAATCCTCCAAAGAGGGCGTGCCAACTGGCGCACTGTCTTAGTGTTGTACCCGCACCAGGCTTATTAAGGAGTGTTTTTTTAAAATAAATGGCGGAAGATTGAATCCAACCAATTCCTAAAATGGTCTCTAAATTGAGTTGGGAGGTTTGGCTCCGGATCTCCATGTAGAGGAAGTGGTTTTCCACCTCTCATGGAAGCTTCCTTGGGGATAGGGCCACTCCTATGATTGTAGGGATCCCAAATCCCCTTCCACCATCTATATAAGCTTGTCATTTTCCTTTGCAAGCTAGTCTCCAAGAGCCTTCATAGCCTAAATAATGTTGTGAGAGCCTTGATAGTCCTCATAGAGCCAAATCAGTAGCAAGGAGATTGGCGATCGAAGAGAGAGGCTTGTCCCATTCCCGATAAGCTTTACCGAGACGTATTCCGCTGACGACCTGCCAAAGGAAGATTCAGCGTCAGAGCCAGTTTGTATTTTCCTTTGTATGAATTAATGATAAGCGACTTTGGTTATGGTTCCACTCGTATTGTTCATTATGATCATGAGTTGTGTCTTCTCTGACTGATACATAATTGCATATATTGGGTTTTACGCTTGTGTTTGTCGTGTTTCTTGCATGTGCAGGTGTTCGAATGCAGCGAGCGTGAGGATTGTGATCTACCGGAGCAAGGGAACGGGAGTGCTATCTTCTCTACGAACAACAGCGTTGGATTCAAGGTAAGCCTTCTTTGCCATTTGGTTTATTGCAATTAGGAACTTGCACCTTAGTGTGATACGATTGTTGCTAGACCCGATCTGGGCTATTAAGGATTGCCTCTATCCATAGAGGGGATTTACCTCTACAACACAATGGTGACTTCACTGGGGATCATTGATTTGGAGTATTGTCTTGTCTTTTCGGTCGATTCTTGACTTTTCTTGCTTGATCAACTCTTTTGGCTAGCACTTTCTGTGTGTTTGGCTTTTGTTTAGCTTTACCATTACTAGTCTGTTCCTTGGATTGCTCTTTTTAATTTTTCCTTAGTAAACTCGACTGGGGCGCTTATTAGCCTGACAGTCACGCCCATTAGTGCATTTTGCCAGTGTATTACCCGTGCCAATACTGTTTTGGTGCTAGATTCTGCCTGACAGTCGCGCCAATCCTGTAAGGTGCTAGGGTTTACTCTATTTTGAGCTTTCTGAGCCTGATCTGTGTGTTTGGTTTCATTTTTACGACTGCTTGAGTGTCCTGGAGCCTACTTTGACTGACTGTGACCTTCATCCTTTGGTTGTTTGCCCGTTTCTATCGATTTTACATTATGGCCCTAGGGCATCTAGGTGTTATAGTGTGTCGAGCCTCCCGTGGGAGTTTTTGGTTTCTATCTGTTCAGTCAACCTTGTAATTGCTTCTCTGCATTCATTTGGTGGTTGTATATCGTTTCCTTGCGCTATTTGAGTGATTGGTTTCTTCTTCATTCGAATTCCGCTTTGTCTCGTTTTGAGCCTAGATTGCATGGTTCATTTGAGTCTTTTGGATTCTCTTGGTTTTGAGGGATTGTTTTGACAATTTGAGGTCTGATTGTGTGTTTGTGTTGAGTGAAATTTGCTTGTTTTTACTCCTTTGCTTTCGCTTCTCAAATTTCTCTTTTCATTAGTTTTCATCTTAAACATTGAAAATACAAAAAAAATCTCTTTTGCTTTTGATTAGTTAGTGTAAATTAAATCTTTTCTGTGTTATTAGTGATTAGTAACTTTGAAAGAAAAGCTTTTAGTTTCCATTAGCTGCATTAGAGACATTACTGGTTGTTGTCTGATCATTTTTTTATTGTGTGAAAAGCTCTTAACTCTCTCGTAATTAGCTTTCATCGAATGAAATGATATTCTGTGGCATGTAGTGTGCATTTAGGAGATTTTGAGACATAACACTCGCTAGGGCCTGAAAACTGAAACATAACTGAAGATAAACATTAAAATTTATTCAATTTACACTAAGGCAGCATTGGAACATTAACGAAATATTTAGAGGTCTAGGCTAGAGACGTGTTTCGACGTCTTTAAACCTAGTATCTGTCGTTCGCCTCTTGGCTTTAGACAACACTAGCATGGACTTGTGCTCCTCGTACCGTCGAGTATATAAAGGGAGACCCCACTAGGTTTCTATCCTTTATCCATAGGAAGCTGAGTCTGCCGCCCTACATGATACACCAGACACATCATTCAGGGAGATTGCTTGCACGTACATTAAGTCCTTGGTTGATTTCTCTTTCATTTTGAAACCAAGGTGTATATTGCAGTTCATGGTTATTTGGTACACCCTTTGCCTAGAATTCCTGAGCAGTCATTTTGATCTTATCTGACTCCTTAAATTTGAAAATATCACCAAGCGCTTGTCCTTTCACGCTTGCTTCAAAACTGAAAGAGATAGAGTCATCTTTCATCAGTTTCTCGACTCTTAAAACATGAAACGGTGAAGTTTCTAAGTTTCAATGTCATAAAATAAATCACCCGCGATCACACGCCCTGTTAGATCTTGCTTGTTGGCCGTTTGATTGTGTGCCTTGATTTTTTCAGCCCGTGTGTTGTGTTTGATATTTTCCTTTCGTCATTACTGTCATAGTGGCAGAACCCTCAGTTTCGTCTACTGGTAGTCCATATATGGACGATTCATCAAAGGTCTCGCAATCCTCTGCTAAACATCAGCAGCCCATCGTTTCCGAGTTTCCCAATGGGGGACTGGTTCTATCTGAGCTTCCCCTTGGAGGACCAGTTGAGTTCAATTGGCCCTTATCTGACCCTTGGTCTAGATTTGGAATAGGGGAACATTTCCCTCCTCTTACATCGGGTTCGCCTTTTCTAGCTGCTGTTATTCCTCCTAGTCCTCACTGTCTATTACGAGATCTAGCGGCAGGTTCAGATATGGGTGCATCCATTCATTCTCCTAGTGAGGAATTCCCCATGTCTGGTGAAGATTACTAGTTGTTCCTAGAAGACAACCTCGAATTATCTGTCATGTCTTCACTCGGCCCTTCACTACCAGAAGGGTATAGATATTTAGGTCAGATTATCACCGCTGTTGCCTCTATGGGGATATCAACTCCTTCTACGAGGCCGATTATTCCTTCATTGGGGATGTCTCCTAGGACACCCATCACGTCATCCCCTCAGGTCACTTCTGTACCCATCAGGCCCACTGTTTGTGTGGCTGCATCTACACCTGCTGTTACCACTCAGTCCGTAAGGGCTATGTCGCTTCCCGAAGACGTCTATATAGCATCCGCTATGCCGGAGAACATCTCTCCTGAGGAGTATCGATTGTCTTTACAACAATCGAACCCCGAGGTCGGACAATCCTCTCAAGATCCTAGTACGGGAATCCTTTACGTTTACCTGCTCCAGAGGCTCACCTTCATGCTCAGGGTTTTCCGTCTAACTAGGCTAGGCAATCTTATAACCCGCAAGGACAACCTTTTCAAGGCCAACCTTCGGGCCAGCCTGGCTATCCTTATGACCCACAAGGAAAGCCCTTACAGGGCTACCCTTAGGGCCAGCAAGGGCCATTATACGGTCCGCAAGGACAGTATTACAACCCTTCAGGACAACCTATGTAGCCTCTCCCTGGAGTCCCACCTGGGCAACCTCAGGGACTCACAGGTCAACTAGGGTACCAACCAGAGCTGGTATATGGTCCTGGGAGCAAGTCCAACCTTCCCAACCCATGCAACCTCAGTATCCTATTGGTCTGAATGTTGCACATCAGCCAGGATCATCTTATGGTCCTGCTGCAAGTCAAACCGGTTACCAGCCACCACTTGGCTCCATTCCACCACCAGGCCAACTGGCCCATCCGATACAACCTGGTGTTCCACAACAGCCAGGTCAACCTACACAACTGGCACAACCTGTTCACCCAGGGCAACCTGTTCAACCAGGTTAGCCTGTTCAACCAGGTCAGCCCATTTAGCCAGGTTATCCTATTCAACCAGGCCAGCCTGCACATCCTGTCAACCCTATTCAACAGTCGATTTACTCGATGCCGCAACCGAATCAACCGGTGCACCCTAATTATCGGGCTCAGTAGGGTCTCACCTACCAACATCCCGATCAACCCTAAGGTGGTTACTATTCTCAAGGTCCATCTTGATCGACTTATAACCCGCCCCAAGGTTCCCATTATTAGACTCAACAGCCTGGCTACACCTATACTCATCAGCCAGATCCACAAACTGCTCAAACGGGGCCGAAATATAATCAAAGTCCATACTCTGGTTATCAACCCCCGTACATTGGTTACCAGCAGCCATATCAGACTGGTTATACGCCCTATACCCCCTATGGTTAGAATCCTCTGGGACAGAACCCATGGGGGCAAGGATACACTCAACCAGCATGGAGTATAGGTACAGGTCCTTATCGAGGGCTTGGTATGCCTTTTAATCCGCAGTTGTCATTCTTGGCTACCTTGGAGTTACCAGACGTTTCAAAATTAACCAATGATCCGATCCTACACAATCCTTATTGGCCCCCGGTTCTGACCAAGGTACCCGGCGACTGCCCTAAGTTTGAAGGTAAAGTTGGAGAAGACCCCCAAGCTCATGTAATGACCTACCATTTGTGGTGTTCGTCTAATTCTTGGGTCGATGATTCAATTCGTCTACGTCTCTTCCAGCGCACTCTTACCGGTGCTGCCGCTAAGTGGTATATCGAATTACCCCGTGGCATCCTTAAATATTTCAACACGTTAGAAATGGCTTTTCTGACTCACTTTCAGTTACCGGTTCACTATGAAGCCGGGACGCATCTCCTAACTTTCTTGAAGCAGGATAAAGCCACCCACATATCTGATCATATTCATGAGTGGCAACGTCATCGTAGACTGATCAAGTTTGATATACCTGATCAGCTACTAACTCATTGGTTCACCACCTCCTTCATTAACAAAATCGCTTAAGATATTGTTGTGGGGGCATGTGTGACTGAAGAACAAGCCATCGCGCATGCCCAGTACCTAGATCTAGTGTACTCTCAGTCCGGCACGCTTTATGATATTTTGACTGATGCTCCACGCCTGGGAACCTCTAAAGCTCCACCTACCCCATAGGTGGATGGTGTTATTGGTTCCGTTTCTCAAAATTCTTGAAAATATTCAAATGGGAAGCAGAAGTCCAGTTCTTCCAATAATTCTACTCTTCTCGCTCCTCCAGATTTTGGGAAAACTGCGGAGGTCAACGCCATTCAGGCTAATCCTATGGAAAAGGCCTCCAAAGGAAATAATAAGGGCAAAGGAAAATCCAAACCCGACGCCCCTAAACCAGAGTCTTCTAAACCTCGTACTCAGGACAGTTCTCAACGTAAACCGAAGTACCCCTGCCTTATTTGTGAAGGAGATCATTATACCAAGGATTGTCCCCGACGATCTGAAATTAGTCAACTTCTCAAAGCTCCAAAGGGACTCCGGCAGTTCTCAAAGAACCGTTTCCATCTCAGCAAACCCAGATGGTTGAACAGCCATCACCATCTGCACCATTTAGGTCCTAGGTCTTTATGATGAATGGTGTTGCACCTGTCTCAATTTCTACGCGCTTGAAGGATTATGTCGGATCGCGTCAAGCAGCTGGGAAGGAAGTTGTGGATGGCCCACCTCCTTCCTGTCTCCGGTCCTTTGGAAATTGAGAAGCCTACTGCTGAACCCGTTGTGAGGCCACCCTCTAAAGGTGTTCTGCGAAGATCTTCCTACAATCCAAATGCTCGTGCCACTGAGCACTACAATATTGTTGAGGATTTGGCACAGGCACCTTCTGCTATGTCTACATTGGAAGTTCTTCAAAGTTTCCCATCGCAACGGAAAGCTCTGTTGTCTGCAATCGGTGGAATTGATCCCACTGATTCTAATCTTCTTACCTTCGACCTAGAAAATTTTACCCCCCGACTTCCACATCAAATTGCTCTTGTTATTCAAGTCGGGATCAACGGCCTTAACATCCATAGAGCCGTTTTGGATGAAGGTGCTTCCACCTGTGTCATGTCATCCGCCTGCTGGAAGGCCATAGGCTCTCCGGCTCTTTCATCATCTCCTAATGCCTTAGAGGCATTTGATGGTTGCGAATCAAAACCCCTAGGTGTTCTCGAGAGTTTTCCGATTACATTACAATGGAAGACAGTCAACATAGAAGTAGAATTGGTTGATGCCAAGCTTAACTACAATATGCTTCTCGGCCATAGTTGGACTCATGCAATGTTATGCATGCCATCCACCCTCTTCCGACTTCTTAAGTTCCCACATGAGGGAAAAATCGTTACTGTGGATCAGTTGTCTTTATTCACCTCCACCTCTGAGAACAACGTTCCTTACGTGGATCAAATCCCCAATCCCCCTGACAGTGTAGGGCCCGGTCTCTTCAAGGACCCCATCCTCATGGGTATTTTTCCCGTGCCACCACCACACACCATTCAAGTTAATATGATCTCTAGGTCCGACGACCCCTGGATCATCCCTTCGTCTGAACAGGTGACTAATTTTGGAGAATCGATGCCCTTAACTCCAGTCGAAATTAATTAATGTGAAATTTTCGCCGTATCCGATCCTCCTCCTCCTCAACATGCTCCTTCGAGCATGGCTTTAGATATCTATTCTCAATCCCCCTGGCTCGGCGAGGCCGACTTGGCTGATCCTCTTAAAGAGATATTCCCTTCCGATGAGACCATTGTTGAAACAATGTCTCTTGAGGAGCTGCCTTGGAGCAATGGACATCATCGTTCCTCCTTCATGCCCAGCCTGGGGGCAATGTCCAATTGTCTAGAGCATTTTTCATCTCAGGTTTCTACTCCACCTCTCCAGATGCCCATATTGACACATGAGGTTCTTTTGGAGGGAAACCTGAGCAACATTACTCAAACCACTCCGATCGACATCTCCGTCAAACCGGGGATTGTTGAGAACATACATGTGGGAGTAACTTGTTCTCCTGAAGAGATACGAGTTTACACTGATCTTTTTCGTGAATTCAGAGATGTGTTCGCTTGGTCCTACGAGGAAATTCCTGGGATTGATCCCATCATAGTAGTGCACGAGATTCCTACTTATCCCGGTGTGAAACCCATGCGCCAACGCCTACGCCCAGTGCATCCTCGCAAAGACGCTGCTATTAAAGCAGAAGTTGAAAAACTTCTGAACGCGGGCTTCATTTACTCGATTCCCCTCACAGAATGGGTCTCAAATATTGTCCCTGTAGACAAGAAACAGGGTACTATAAGAGTCTGTGTTGATTACCGTGATATTAATCGGGCCTATCCTAAGGACAACTACCCCACTCCCTTCATAGATCAAATCATTGATGAATGTGCTGGGAGTGATATTTATTCCCTAATGGACGACTTTTCCGAATACAATCATATAAATATTTTACCTGCTGATCAACACAAGACTGCATTCATCTGCCCCTGAGGTACCTTTGCTTATAGAAAGCTCCCGTTTGGCTTGAAGAAATCTGGTGCTACTTTCCAGCGTGCTATGTCTTATGCATTCCATGACATACACCATATCATTCAGCCTTATCTGGACGATCTGCCAGCTCAATCAGCTCGGCAAGAGGACCATCCCGAACACCTTTGCCAGATTTTCCTGTAGACGCTATAATATCCAGCTTAACCCTCATAAATGCGTCTTTTTCATGGATTATGGCCGTCTTTTGGGGTTCATAGTCTCCAAGGACAGGATTCGCCTCGACCCTCTAAAGGTCGAGGCTATTTTCAATCTCCCATCACCCTCCTCGTTACATCAATTGCAGAGTCTGCAGGGAAAAGATAATTTCCTTCGACGCTTCATCCCAAACTACGTGGAAGTGGCCAAAGGATTCACGCGTCTTTTAAAGAAAAACGTTCCCTTTCATTGGGATGAAATTTCTCAACGATCCTTTGAGAAGCTTAAGACGTTACTTGTTAATGCTCCATTGCTTCGTCCTCCAAACTATCACCGTGATTTCACTCTATACTTGGCCGTAGTGTTTAGCACCATAGCTATGGTTCTGGTGCAGGATGACGATGATGGAAATGAACACGTTGTTTATTATCTATCATGGAATCTTCTCGACACAGAAACCTGTTATGCTCACATCGAGAAACTGGCATTAGCCGCAGTGCAAGCTGTGTAGCGTTTTCGCTACTACATCTTGTTGCGTACAGTAACCATGGTTTCGGATTGCAACCCCGGGACATATATTCTATATCGACAATTACTGGGGATAAAATACTCCAAATGGATCGTTATCCTTCAAGATTTTGACTTAGATTTTACTACTACTAAGTCTACCAAATCACTGGTTTTTGCGGATCTCATTTTCTCCTTCCCGACAGACTCCACCCCATCTCACTCCGAGGAACATATCCCGGACAAAACCCTCTTCGTTATCAGCACTCGCGATCCATGGTACGGTGACATTATTTTGTATCTTCAAATGTCAACATTCCGATCAGAGTTGACCAAAGATGCCTGACGTCAGATTCGGCATCAGTCTCAACCCTACCGCATTATAGGAGATACCTTATACCGGGTTGGAATAGATTCAGTGCTCCACCGGTGCTTGACCCTGGAAAAGGCTGAAAGAGTATTGAATTACTGTCACAGTGGCGCCTGTAGCGGTCACGTGTCCGGATATGCCACCGCCCAGAAAATTTTACGTGCGGGCTACTTCTGGCCGTCGATATTCAAAGACTGTATTGTTGTAGTCTGAAAATGTCATGCGTGCCAGGTTTTTCAGCGCAAGATGCATGTGCCACCTCTCCCTCTGCACCCTGTCATTACTGTCGGCCCTTTTGCAAAATGGGGCGTAGATTTTATGTCGTGTAACCCTCATTCGGCCGGAGGGCATGCATATATAATCGTTGCTGTCGACTACTTTACTAAGTGGGCCGAAGCGATGCCTACACTAGCTGTCGATGGTAAGACAGCTGCCCAGTTTATTTTCAACCACGTTATTGCACGTTTTGGGGTCCCTTAGGCCATTGTTACCGATCATGGCACTCATTTTCCAGATTACATGATGGCCGAGCTGACATCAAGATTGGGCTTACGACATGATAGCTCAACGTCGTATTACCCCCAGGCCAATGGCCAGGTTGAGGCTGTGAACAAAGTTTTGCTCACAATGCTTCAACGAAAAATTGGTATTCATAAGTCCAATTGGAATCTCCAATTGTTCTCAGCTCTATGGGCATACCGAATGTCAGCAAAGAGTGCGACCGGATTCACACCATTCCAATTGGTGTATGGTCTGGAAGCAACTCTTCCGATTGAGTGCGAAATTCCTTCCTTAAAGTTGGATGTGGAACTTTTTCCCGACACTTCTCCTGAAGAAGAGCATCTCTTGTATTTGGAATGGCTGGATGAAACCCGTCGCTTGGCTGCCTTAGTCATTGAAGCACAGAAGAAGCGGGTCAAAGCTCATTTTGATCAATCAGTTTCTCCACGTTCCTTTATCGAAGGGGACCTCGTCCTCCTATACGACCAAGCGCACGACAAACTTGGAGTAGGAAAGTTCCAACCCATGTGGCATGGGCCCTACATAGTAAAACGAGTATTGAAAAATGGGGCTTATGAGCTTATTGATTATGAAGGAGTTCTGTTGGCACAGCCTAGGAACGGGCTGTACCTTAAAAAATACTACGCTTGAGTTATTTTTGGTGTGGTGTGTGTACATAGGTGTGTATATTCATTGGTGTGCATGTGTGGAGTGATGTGCGTTGTAAGCGTCCTTCTGCTGATTGGGTCTTCCTGATTGTGTAGATGTCTTTTACTCCTTTTTTTGGTTTCGCAGATGGTACCTCCCGCAGTACCAGGAATCTGTCCTTGGTAGCCTGGGTAATCTATGATCCTGCTAGTGAGTTGGTGAATTTGTAGGGTGTGTGTCTAGGTCCTACCACAAATAATGTTGCGGAGTATAGTGTTGTTTTAGAATTATTAATCGAGGTTGTCAACCTCGGTATTCATGCATTACTTGTGTATCTGGACTCACAGCTTGTAGTATTACAACTTAATGGTCATTATTCAGTAAGAAACCCATCCATTTTACGTTTGTATCTACGTATTCATTTACTGGAAAGAAATTTGATTATATCACATATCAACACATACCCGGACATATGAATACATTAACAGATGCAGTAGCTAATTTGGTTTTAGATCGACATTTGTGCAACTTATAAAAACATCATCACATGTAAAAATATCCATCCAGAAATAGATATATAGATATATGTGTCAAATAGTTTTTAGTACATCACATAAAGTCAAAAAATATACATGTTTATCTAATAATATCCGGAGACAACATGTCTCTCAAAAAATATGCATATGAAAGCCCTAAATAGCTAATCATCATGGTGCTCGTGGTAGCACACCACCGCGCGCACCAATCACCTCAGCAGTCTGTGGAGGCGATTAGGCACCCCCACAATGTGTCGTTGGTAAGCTAATGGGACATCTTCCAGCTATGCATAGTCCGGGATTCCCCGGGCAATGCCCTCCAGGTTCTGAATCAGCTCGCTCCCTTCGCCACCCTTAGCCTGAGGGTCATGTACGAGATGGGTCCTCCGCGCAATGGGCGACATACCCGCGGGCCTCTCTGAGCCAACATCTGCATACACATAAAATTGTTGTTAGAACAGACATGTATTACCAAAAAAAATCATAAATACATAAAAATAAAAAATAAAATCATACCCAACTCCTCGTCCTAGTCCTCCCCTTCCGGGAGCAAAAGATCGGGATCTCGAGTGAAATCGGTCCCAGCATAGGGCCAATCCTCAACCACAATCAGTTGACGTTGTAACCACACAAAGAACTCAGGCCTCCAGGACATCTGTTGGCCTCCTCCTGACCTGGGCATATGTGCTGCCCAGCGAGCCATCCTTGGCTCTCTTGGTACCGGCTCGGCAACTATTGCCCCTTGGCCCTGAAAAATGGGTAGTCGTTCCAAGATGAACGACACCAGAATGGAACCGTATCCAAACTTATTTAGTTTGGCTTGCTTTCACTTTGTTAGCTACCTTTTGATGTTGGTTGTCACTGCGGTAGCCCAATCGAACAGTGTAGGACTCATGCACTCATAGGCTAATAGGAGCTGCACCTTTGTTGCCTCATGCGGGGCCTGCAATCCTCTAGCCCGCGTAATGGTATGAAGCACTACCCTAAGTGCTAGGTCGCGGACAGTGTGGATGTCCACCTTCCCACTTCCCGATCCTATTCGTTCCCCTGGGCACACTCTTGCCATTACCATATCCATTTTCTCTCCGGAAGGTCTGCTGCCCATTATGATCGACACTGGACCTCTGCGCGACAATCCGGTTATAAAATAAACATCAGAGACCTCAAGAGCTAATACTTGGTCCTGAAGTTTGAACACTTCTTCATTTTCATCCCATATGCTGACCAAGTACTGTAATAGCTCAGGTTGAGCTTGTAAACATGGCATGAGGAAGAATTTCTTGAGACCACAGTCTCGTAGTGCATTCATGCAAGCTTCGTTTTCCATAGCCATTTCATCCTCTTCCCCGTGTTCCCTCTCTTTCCATTCAATCACCATTGTGCCTGGATACCTGCACCAACATGGTCAAAATGCCTTGTTAGATCTCTGTTACACTTAGAAATCCATATGAATGGCTCACATTTTATAAATTTAAAGCGGAAAACCGTGTTGCACCATTGGCGCGACCCCTTTGTGAGTAAAATTCCGTTGGCACGGGTCCGTGCCCGATACCCGTGCCAATGGGCGGAGCCCTAAAATTTCAAAAGGTCTCCTCCAGAGATCGAATGCACAATGGAAATTCATAAAAAATGGATCAAAACAGAGCTTAAGGGAGCGCCTCTTACCTGGAACAAACGAGGATCTGAATGGTGTCCTGGATCAGTTGCAATCACCGCCGCAAGTTCGTACACAAAATGACCACTGTTGCTCTCCAAATGAGGTAAAAAGTAAAAGTAAATTATTTTTTACCATTTGTGGCCTATTTATAACTTTTGAAGTCAAAATTAGGTTTTAAAAGTTATTTTTCTCAATATTTTAACATATTTTGTCAAAAAATGTATTTTACACTTGCATTTATGTGCAGCGACAGGTTTTTAAGCGACTTGAACGGTGATACGAGTTGTATTTTATGCTTTTTCGGACTCGGTAAAAACATGAAAAAGTCATTTTGGAGTCATCTTTCAGCTCTTTTCTGACTCTCTAAACATGAAAATATTGTCGATTCCCTTGTCGTTTCGATCTCGTTAAAGTGGCCACGAACGACATCTACCCAGTATACGTTTACCCCTTTTTCACGCTGGGATAGATTACTTACGAAAAATGAATACCCTAGCCTATCGCGACTAGGAGGTTTTCTCAGACATAGTTTTCTACCTTTTCAGATATGAGGAACTATTTACGAAAAGGGACCATTGGAGTTTACTTTTCTGCTGTCTTTTCAAACTCTCTAAACATGAAAAGACGCCGAGTTCTTCCTCTGTCAGACTCGTTAAACCCTGATGACATTAGATTCAGTCGTAATGATGATATTCGAGTTTCTCCTTCCTAGGGCTCGTTAGATGTACTAGGATGGATTTGTCCAAAGGACGGACTTATATTACAAGCATATGCTATCCCCTTCAAGCTTGTTTTCAAAAACAATTTGGGTACTCATCAAATGGTGGGGAAAATGGAACCAGTATCATCGTTGTGTCGGCAGTATGTCGCTCTTGAACATGGAACTTGTCTGCATTCGTGTCAGGTTAGGGACATCTCACCTCATTATCTGTTAGCCTCCGTGGGTTTGGGTAATCCCTTTTTACCTCTCATCTGCTCTTTGCCTCGTCATCATGACCTCTGATATTTCAATGTCAAATACTGCCAAACTCACTATCGTGCCGCCATATGTTCAAGAGAAGTTGACCTCTGCAAAATTCCAACCTTCCTCTGATTCTCTTCTGATCCCGATTCACGAAGACATTATGTTCCTCTATCTCGCGTCGATGATGTGGGAAACATTATGGCCCACCTTCGATCAAGGTCACTTCCTGTCAACGTCAGCTCATTATCTGGGAAGCTGATCTAGAGACTCCCTTCTTGTACCTTGGAACCTACATGCCTCAATGGCAGGTTCTTCGCGTTCGACGTGAGGTTTTCATCATTGGCCTCTGATCGAGTGATTCTATGGATGTTCAACGCCAGCTCACTGATTCGCATGCCGTAGATTTTACCTATAGTACCTTGAGGTCCATTGTCACTATTGGTGGTATCTCTCGCGTCTGTTAACAACTTTCATCATTGGCTGGTAATCAGACGATGTTCTTTCATGTTCGACTTCAGCTCACTTATTCGCATGCTTGAACTTGTACTTTGTTTGGGTCAAGATGGAGCGCAAGACCCTGGATTTTGTCTATTAGAATCCAGGCTGCGATTTTGTGAATTATTATGATTGGTTACATGACTCATTCATTGGATGGCTGCGACCATACCTGAGTCTATTCATCGATCCTCACTGGATGGCTGCGTCCATACCTTGGATTTGGATTATTTTATACTCTGTTATGGATGGCTGCGCCCATACCACATATATATCATGTATTTGAGATATCAGTTGTACTTCTCTACGCAGGTTTTTCGACGACAGTGTTTTCAGTTGGACGCGTTCTCGTAAAGCATTTCACCCCTTTCTCTCTTTTGGGCCTCATGCTTTAGGGGGCATCTCTTACACAGCAATTTGTCACCATCCCTGTAATCCCCCGTCCCGCACATTGGAGGGCTTATTTCATGACCTGTGAGCAGTGACATGACCTAAAAATACTTTTATGGCATCCTCCTGGACATGGACATTCATTCCCCTGAAGACAATTCCTTATGAAAAACCCTAAAAATAGCCTTTTTGGCCTTGGCGTGACTAGTCAGTGTTATACCCGCGCCAATGGGGGAAATCCTCCAAAGAGGGCGCGCCAACTGGTGCACTGTCTTAGTGTTGTACCCACGCCAGGCTTATTAAGGAGTGTTTTTTAAAAATAAATGGCGGAAGATTGACTCCAACCAATTCCTAAACTGGTCTCTAAATTGAGTTGGTAGGTTTGGCTCCGGATCTCCATGTAGAGGAAGTGGTTTTCCACCTCTCATGGAAGCTTCCTTGAGGATAGGGCCAATCCCATGATTGTAGGGATCCCAACTCCCCTTCCACTATCTATATTAGCTTGCCATTTTCCTTTGCAAGCTAGTCTCCAAGAGACTTCATAGCCTAAAGAATGTTGCAAGAGCCTTGATAGTCCTCATAGAGCCAAATCAGTAGCAAGGAGATTGACGATCGAAGAGAGAGGCTTGTCCCATTCCCAACAAGCTTTACCGAGACGTATTCCACTGACGACCCGCCAAAGGAAGATTCAGCGTCAGAGCCAAGTTGTATTTTCCTTTGTATGAATTAATGATAAGCGACTTTGGTTATGGTTCCACTCATATTTTTCATTATGATCATGAGTTGTGTCTTCTCTGACTGATACATAATTGCATATATTGGGTTTTACGCTTGTGTTTGTCGTGTTTCTTGCGTGTGCAGGTATTCGATCGCGGCGAGCATGAGGATTGTGATCTGCCAGAGCAAGGGAACGAGAGCGCTATCTTCTCTACAAACAACAGCCTTGGATTCAAGGTAAGCCTTCTTTTCCATTTGGTTTATTGCAATTAGGAACTTGCACCTTAGTGTGATACAATTGTTTCTAGACCCGATCTGGGCTAGTAGGGATCGCCTCTGTCCGCAGAGGGGATTTACCTCTACAACATTGACAAATTTTTGATGGCCAGTGGCCTATTGGTGAAATTTCTTCAATTTTTTTTTAAATTCTGGCCAAAGGCCTACTGGTGAAATTTATTCAATTTTTTTTTTATTTTGGCCAAAGGCCTAGTGGTGAAAAAGGAGAAACTCCAAGATTGGTAGCAAAATTCTTCAATGGCAACAACATTGACGAATTTTTGATGGCCAACGACCTAGATCAGAGAGCGTGGATCTATGTAGCGTTTAAGCAGCCAAAGGGTCGAACTGCTCAGATACTAAATGAAGCGAACAAAGCTCCTTCTGAAGTTAATACTCTAGAAGACTTGGAATACAAAGATATCCATGAGGATATAAATATTATATTAGATGTAAGATGAATGAGATGATTGATAATTGAAAATGAGGCCTACTTATATACCTAGGCAGGTGCCTCTTCACGAAAGGTCATGTCTCATCAGACATGGCCTTTCAACCTAATTACTAATTAACTAATTAATCATTATTTACATTATTTTATTCATTACAGTTGATCCTTTATATGTGTGTTTTTGTGTGCTTGTGTGTGACTAACAAAAAGATGGGACTCTTGTTTACATGGAATGACTAAGGTTTTACCCTAGCCAGTAAGGTCTCTCTCCACGTCGTCTTCTATAATTATATAATAGGATCCTTTATATGGTGGTTTCCACACCACATCAAATCACACTGGTTTTTTCCAAAGACTTCCTTCCAAGAAAAAGGCTTTTCCAACTTGAGTTCACTAAAATTTCTCATGTATATTTTTTAAGATTACTTGTCTCAAACCTATGCATATGGCACTTTGGCTAGTCTATGGGTCCCCTTAGGTGTGTGGAATTTTGTTTTTCTCTGCTTATCTTTACGTATTGTATATTATGTGTGGAGATTTAATGTTATTGTCATTAAATATCATTATGGATTCATCCATCTCAAATGGATTGGTGTGGGGTCTAAATCATTTCAAGCAAAGACCCTCAAACATTATTATGCAAGGATTCAAGGCCTCCTCTACATCTGAGGGAGGTTATTATACTATTTTTAATGGGATCAACGATCCTTTATGTGTGTGTATCTATGTGCTTGTGCGAGACTGATGAAAAGAAGAGACTCCTGTTTACATGGCAAGACTAGGGTTTTACCCTAGACACTAAGGTCTCTCTCCATGTTGTCTTCTCTAATTATATTGTAGGATCCTTTATATGGTGGTTTCCACTCCACATCAAATCACATTGGTTTTTTCCAAAGACTTCCTTCCAAGACAAAGGCTCATCCAACTTGAGTTCACTAAATTGCTCATGTATATTTTTTAATATTACTTATCTCAAACCTACGCATCTAGCACTTTAGCTAGTCTATGGCCCACCTTAGGTGTGTGTAAATTTGTTTGTCTCTTCTTCTCTTTACATATTGTAGATTGTGTGTGGATATTCAATGCTACTGTCATTAAATATCATTATAGGATCCTTTACATGGAATGACTACGGTTTTACCCTAGCCACTAAGTCTCTCTCCTCATTGTTTTCTCTAATTATATCATAGGATCCTTTATATGGTGGTTTCCACACCACATCAAATCACACTAGTTACAAAGACTATCTTCCAAGACAAAGGCTCTTCCAACTTGAGTTCACTAAAATTGCTCATGTATATTTTTTAATATTACTTGTCTCAAACCTATGCATCCAACACTTTGGCTAGTCTATGGCCCCCCTTAGATGTGTGGAAAATTGTTTGTCTCTACTTCTCTTTATATATCATAGATTGTGTGTGGATATTTTATGCTATTGTCATTAAATATCATTATGGATTCAGCTATCTCAAATGGTTGGGGTTTAAATCATTTCAAGCAAAGAACCTCAAACCTTATTATGCAAGGGTCCAAGGCCTCCTCTAAATGTAGGAGAGGTTCTTATACTATTTGTAATGGGCATAGATCAAACAAGTAAGCTCTATTTTGTTGTTGCAAAACTAATTATAATTCCAATAGTCTCTTTAGATTTAAATCATGTTTAAGAAGAAAATTTTGTATAGCCTCTAGAGGCTCCCTACAGCTCAGTATGGGGGTAGATCTCACATAAACCGTAAACATGTAAACATTCATAAAAATGTAAATGTAATCGTAAACCTAAAAAATTAACATGTATGGGACGTAAATTAAAATTTCAAAATTTAATGTGTATAGGGGTAGATCTCACGTAAATCGTAAACATTAAACATGTAAAGGTAAACATTCGCAAAAATGTCAACGTAAACATAAACCTAAAAATTTAACATTTATGGGGTAGATCTCACATAAAATAAACATGTAATATTTATGGATGTAAATATGTAATGTAAATATGGATGTAAAAATGTTTATAGATGTAATGTTTAACATTTAACATATTTAACTTTAACTTAAACGTATACCTAAACATGTAATGTTTAGCATTTTAATCTAAGCTTTACTAATGTTGTCCCTCATGAAAAATCACTTCTCTCTTTATCTATATAAATAACACCAAAAACAAAGTGTGGAATTTTGTTTGTGACAGAGCATTTAGGCACAATGTGAAGTGTGAAATAATATTTCCGAGGAAGAATTTATGTAGCTATGCCAAGTGGGAAATAATATTTGTGAGAAAGGACTTTGTAGTTAGTTTGATTTCTATTACTCTTACTCCTGGCCTACATTTTATGTTTTTCTAGGTTTATTATGTTCTGCTGCCATTCATTTGAATTGGTTCGGTTAAAACGTAATATTTAATTAGAGAAAGCATAGAGTGATTCAGTTTCGTTAAAATGAAATATTTAATTAGAGAAAGCATCGAGTGATTCAGTTTGGTTAAAAATCAAGAGATTCAGTTTGGTTAAAAGAAAATATTTAATCAGATAAAACATCGATGTCATCATTCACAATTTTTCACACATCGATGTCACCATTCACAATTTTTCACGTATAATATTTTTGGTCATCCTTTCATAAGAGTACACTTCTATTTGTGCACACAATTAAAAAACTATCTAATCCTATATCTTATCTGTAAAACCAAAATTAATTCTTTTTGGCTAGGAGAAGTTGTGTGACAATGCATTGATGAAGCATTATTGGTATTAAGTTTTAAATTTTAATAATTAACACCAAATCTCAAAATATCAACTATTAAGTAAAACTTAATATCTAATTTATTGGGAAAAAAGCCTACACATAATATTAAAGAAAAATGAAAAACTAATTATAGTTAAATTAATTTAAAGGCTTTTTTTACTTAGGATATGTTTTCCCATTTTTAAATCCACACCACATTTAGTTCAGTGAAAAGGAAATATATAATTAGTGAAAAAATCTAGTGATTTGGTTTGGTTATATATATATATATATATATATATATATATATATATATATATATATATATATATATATATATATATAGTTAGGCATAAGAATGAATTCATAGATCTATTTTAATTTAAGTCTTATCAACCTTTTAAGGTTTTAAAAGTGTTAATTTGATTGTGTATCATAAACCATTTTGTTAAAACAAATGTATTAAGATTGTTAATACTCAAAAAAGAGGTTTTCTTGCATACATAGGAAAAATAAGTTTTCTTACATATATAGGAAAATCTTAACAATATTGGACTATCCTAGGTTTTCTTGATAATGGACCATATCAATATCATTATATTAACAATATTTTAATATAATTGTATTAACAATTTTATGAATATACTATTAAAATAAAATTTCAAAGTAATTGAACTACTTTAATTTAAAATATTTAAGTTACTTTTTTATAAATTAAATTAAACCAACCTAGATCCATCTTAACTTCGGATCTATCAAGCGCTGAGAGGGATCAAATCTCTCAATGTGAAAACCTATTTTTTGAGTGCAAGACTTGAGGAAATATTTTCATGTCGAGATATTTTATCCCTCTCTGCCCTTGATAGATCCAGAGTTAAGATGGATCTAGGCTAATTATAACAATAAAATATTAATTTGGAGATTCAACGGCTTGGAAAATATTTTCAACAACATGTTTGGAAGTATTGGAAAAGTCGTCTAACAAATGTTGTAGTTATATACCACTATGAAAGATAGCTTTCAACCGATAATTCATTGATAGAACCTGTGTTATAAAGGAAGTCATTTCGTTTTGGAATAGTGTGGGTTTTTTTTATAAGACCTTGGTAGTCAGGCTTTGATCCACATTTAGAATCCGTGTGGGTAATTCTCCCAAGCATTAGATGAGGTATAGGGATGCCAAAACTTTGGAAGAAACTGATGATTGGGAACTCTAGTAGAATATTTATATCCATAATTCCTAAAATGATACAAATTTCCAATATATATCATGCAAGGATTTGTGTTGAAGATAACATGTAGATGCAGGGTCTTCATCTTAGAATGCATAGGAAATGAATGGACTCAATAATTTTATTTCAAGAACATGGCTTTGGGATGTTGGAAATTATTTAACAATGACCACATCACAAACGCTTTCCCAAATTTAACTAAACATCCCTCAAAGCCTAAAAAATATCCCTAGTGCCGGCCCATGAGTTTATAATGCTATATGTTCGGTAAGACCAAGATTGAAGATACAACACAAGAAATTATTGGTAGAATTGACTAGAGAGGCCTTCAAATATAAATCAAGAAGAAGTAGATTCAACTATGTAGTTGAATACTAGAAAAGGAAAGGGAGTTTTTTTGAATTTACCAGTATGGAGGGAAAACCCTCACCTGATTGTACTCTCTCCACCAAAATTTTCGTCCTACTAGAAATTAGAAGAGTTAGCTACAAGAAAAAGACAAATAATGAGAAACTATGAGAACATATTTTTGAAAAAAGGTCAGGTGGTTAACCTCATCTTTCCAAACTCCTGAAACAATTTTAAAAGAGAGAAAAAAAGAAGGCAGTTGAATAGTGAATTGACTATGAAAATGAATGCTTGGCTGAATATCCTAGCACAAGGAAAAAAAACATGTCATAAAAAAATTGACAACTAATCAAATAACAAACTAAATTTGAAAATGAAGGCCTAGTTGAATATCCTAGCACAAGGAAATAACACTTGTGGTTGTAGGGAAAATATATACATAAATGAGGATCACAATTTTCATTTCAGTTGGAATGGAGGACATGGGACGAATAACAAAGCGGAAATCCTCACTTTATGGGGTGTTCTCTATTGTTCCAAACTCTTAAAGTTGGATGCGATAAATATTTTTGGAGATTCCCAGGTAACCATTGATTGGATAAACATGGGCACTTCTTTCACCCCTCCACTCATGTTCAACTAGATGCATTGTTGAAATTGGCAACAAGAAATATTGAAAATGACATCAAAAGGGATTCTAATTTAATTTTCCCTTAATTAAATTAGAATGAAATTGTAATTCCACATCACATGACAGCTTGTATGAGTTAGCTAAGTCAGGAAGATTTAGTTAGCTCAGTCAATTCAAGTTGAGGGTCAAACTGGAGGTATGTAGAGTCCACTCTAAGTTTTAGGGGGTCCAGCTGTAGTTTATTTTGAGTTATAATTAGTTAACTCAATTATTTGAGTTAAAGTCAGTTTAATTAGTTCTAACTAATGAATGAGCTAGTGAGAGGTCCAGTGAATTAAATATGATTTAATTCACATGCAGTGATTAATCACATAATTGATAATTCACTATAAATAGTTGTTGCATATAAATTCTAAGAGTGACCCAGTTGAGATTGGATGTTGTGAAACTAGCTCCAAAAAGAGAAGAAAAGAGATACCAATGCCTCAGAAATAAGCCACTTCGAGGGGGAAACCTCCAATACATTACATGAATGAACAATTCTTGGATGATTCAAATTACAAAACCTCCTTTCTATATATAGGAGTCCATGGGGCCACAATGTAATCCTAGCCGACCTAACAATAATAAATTAAGGGCACAATAATAACAATATGGGGGTTACAAGGGTACAATAATAACAATAAGGGGGTTACACTAACAACAATAAGGGACTATACTAGTAATATAGGGACCTAACATGCCCCTCTCCTTAAAAAAGTGTTGTCCTCAACGCTTGAGTAGCTCTGGGTGCTTCTGTATAAAATTCTCATCCTCCCATGTAGAATCTTCAGTGGGTAAGTTCTTCCACTTGATGAGATACTCTGAAATTGATCGATTTCGTAGTTGTCGAGTTTTTGTTTCCGTGACCGCTTCAAGTTCCAATATGATTTTTCCTTCCTCATCAAGTTCTGGCAATATTGTTTGAGCTGGAAGATTTTCACCTATAACCTTCTTTAAGCATGAAACATGGAAAACTGGATGTACTCGCGAAGAAGCAGGAAGCTCCAATTTGTATGCCATAGTACCAATCTTTTGCAACACCTTGTGAGGACCATAGTACTTTGGCGATAATTTATTATCCTTCTTAGCTTGCTTGAGGGACATTTGTTTGTATGGTTGTAGCCGTAAAAATACCCAGTCTCCTACATCAAAACTTCTCTCGCTGCGATGTTGATCTGCTTGTTGTTTCATTTGATTTTGTGCCAAATTCAGGTTATCCTTTAAGAGTTGGAGAACTTCTTGCTGATGCTCGATGTGATCTTCCACTGCTTGAACCTTAGAATTTTCTCTTAAAGATGATGTGATGGATGGTGGATGATATCCATAAAGTGCCATAAATGGGATCATTTTTGCTGCAGTATGGAAGGAAGTGTTATACCACCATTCAGCAAGAGGTAACCACTTGACCCATTGTGTTTGTTTATCAGATACAAAACAACGAAGATATCCTTCCAAAAATTTATTTACTATCTTGGTTTGACCATCAGATTGAGGATGATAAGATGAGCTATGAGCTAATTGAGTACCCAAACAAGAAAATAACTCCGTCCAAAAATTTCCAGTAAAAATGGGATCTCTGTCGCTCACAATAACCCTTGGGCTTCCATGTAGCTTTTGAATTCTGTCCATAAATGTAGTAGCAACTGTACTTGCTTCAAATGGATGAGATAATGCACAAAAGTGTGCATACTTGGTAAGTCTATCAACTACCACCATGATGACATTCTTTCCTTCGGACTTAGGTAAAACTGTGATAAAATCCATTGAAATCTCCTCCCAACGTTGACTTGGAATGGATAAAGGTTGTAGAATTCCCGGGGTCTTAATTGTCTCCACTTTATTCTGCTGGCAAACCAAACATTCCGCCACAAACTTTTGAATATCAGATTTAAGGCCATCCCAAAAAAAATCTTTCTTCACCCTGTGGTAAGTTTTTAAAAATCCTGAGTGTCCTCCTAAAGGAGAAGTGTGCAATTCCAGAAGAATCTTTTGTTTTAGTTGGGAATTATTACAGAGATATAAGCGATCTTTGTACCATAAGGAATCATTTTTCCAACTAAATGTATCAGATGTACTAGGATCTTGCTGCAACTTTTGAATGAGTGTCCATACATCTTTGTCCTTCTTCCATTCATCTCTTGCTTCGGTTATCAAATCTGGTTGGATAATAGAAATGGCACAAAGAAATGCTTCCACCTCTTCATTCTTTCTTGAGAGTGCATCTGCAACAACATTAAGCTTTCCTTTTTTGTAGATTATTTCAAAGTCATAACCAAACATCTTTGTGACCCATTTTTGCTTCTCTTCTGAAGATAGTCTTTGTTCCAAAAAGTGTTTAAGACTATCATGATCAGTTTTTACCTTGAAGTGTCTTCCCATTAGGTAAGTTCTCCATTTCTTTAGTGCATGCAATATTGCTAACATTTCCTTCTCATAAATAGGTTTCTGTAAATACTTTCCTCTGATTAGATGACTTTCAAAAGAAATGGCACAATGGGTCTTCCTTTTTGCATTAAATGATCCGGATTTATGCAAGAACACAACAGAATAAACATATAACCATAAATACAAAGATGCAGCGGAAATAACACTTCATTTCATTAATATCAAAGAACTGAAATTTGCTTACAGACGGAATGGAAATAAAACTAGCTAGGGTGCTGGTAGCTATCTCTGAGAAAATATGTGGCGTCTACAAGCCTCTGAACTGAGTTACAATGAGTCTTGAGGGCCTATTTATTATTTAGACACAATGGGAAATCCTCAACACCAAAAACCATAACCCTAGGAGATGAAGCGCCAAAACTATGGGCCCCGTTTGGTTAATTGGTGTTTCAACTTCCCAGGGGCGTAACTTTGGCATACGATCTCCATTTGATGCGTACAATACCTCGTTAGAAATATCTATCCGAGGACTAAAAATTTTGAACAAGAAACATCAATCCATGAACTCATGTTGCTCTCCGTTTTCCCAAAAAATGTCGTTTAGGGCCTCAAAATGGCTTCAGAAGTCCAGGACCCGAAAAACTACTAAAAATAGTAAGTTGTGCCGAAACTGAAAAACTGAAAGAGACAATGGTGGGGCCCCAAGTGGAATAGGCGGGTGACCACCATTTCCTGAGGAATCACATTCCACAATAAATGTTTTTGTGAAGTTTGGCGTAGCTAAGACTGGTGCTAGGCACATTGCCTCTTTAAGATGTTCAAAGGCCTTAGTTGCTTCAGGAGTCCATGAAAATGCATATTTCTTCAATAATTTTGTTAGAGGTGCTGTTATTCTCCCATAATTCTTAACAAAATTTCTATAATACCTTGTTAACCCAAGAAATACTCGCAACTGCTTTATGTTTGTGGGGACTTTCCATTCCTTAATGGCTTTAATTTTGTTAGGGTCTACCTTAACACCCTCGTGAGATACAACATGACCCAGATATTCCACCTCTTGTACTCCAAAGAAACATTTGGATGTTTTTGCATATAATTGTTTCTCCTGCAATAGTTTGAGCACCCTGTCAACATGTTCAACATGATCCTTCCAAGACCTGCTATAGATTAGTATATCATCAAAAAATACTAGCACAAATTTTCTAAGGAAGGGTTTCAAAATGGAATTCATCAACCCTTGAAATGTAGAAGGTGCATTGCTAAGGCCAAAAGGCATGACCAAAAATTCATAATGACCCTCATGAGTTCGAAATGTTGTTTTTGGAATATCTTCAGTCTTCATTCTAATTTGATGATATCCTGAATGAAGATCCAATTTGGTAAAATAAATTGCTCCATGTAATTCATCCAATAATTCATCAATCACAGGAATGGGAAATTTGTCTTTAATGGTGAGCTTATTGAGCTCCCTATAATCCGGACACATTCGCCATGATCCATCCTTCTTGTGTACCAATACTACAGGAGCAGAGAAAGAACTTTGACTGGGTTGAATTATACCCGCCTCTAACATTTCTGCAATCATACGTTCAATTTCGCTCTTTTGGAATTAAGGATATCTATAAGGCCTGATGTTTGGAGGAACACTTCCTGGAATCAAATGAATAGCATGATCATGATCACGAATAGGTGGGAGTCCTTTTGGAGTTTCAAAAACCTTGGAATGATTGTCCAATACTTTTTGGAGATCTGCAGAAATAGATGATTTTGATGTTGGAACTTCTAGTGAGCATAATTGTGCAATTATGCCTCGTTGTTCTTTCTTTATAAGTTTTGTCATGACATTAGAGCTTATTATCTTTCCCGGCTTCCCTGTAATACCCCGTAATTCGACTTACTTTCCTTCTGAAAAAAAATTCAAGAAAAGTTCTTGAAAATTAAAAGCTACCATCCCCAAAGATTGTAACCATTGTACTCCTAGTACAATATTATAACCTCCCATAGGAATGGAAAGCATTGGACTATTCAATACATATTCCCCCATGGTTAGCTTGATATTATGGCATTTTCCAGAGCAATTTATAGTTCCTCCATTTGCAACCATCACTTGAAATTTTGGTGCTGGGTATAGGAAACAATTCAATTCCTTGGCTACCTTAAAATGAATAATATTATGGGTACTACCTGAATCAATCAACACTATTACCTTTTTCTTCTTGATATATCCTTCTATCTTGAGAGTTTGAGAAGTGGTAATTCCTACCAATGCATTACATGATATGGTCAGACTCATTTCTTCCTCTTCTTGGGTTGGTTCCTGGTGTATATCCTCTTCTTGTTCATTTTCTTCTTCCTCTTCACAATGTATGTAAAATAATTTCTTCTCAGCACACTTATGACCTTTAGTGTATTTTCTATCATAACTGTAGCAAAGCCCTTTTTCTCTTTTTTCTTCCAATCGTTGTGGTGTCAACCTTGTAGGTTGTGGAAATCTAGGAGTAGCAACACTTCCCTCTTTATAGAAGTGAGTGTTAGGCTTCCTTGTCACCATAATTTTACATTCAATTTTTCTTGCCAACCTGAATGCCTTCTCCAATGAATTAGGTTCCAAAACGTGAAATTCATGTTGGATGTTATCCTTTAAAGTACCTATGAAGAGATCAATCCTGTGTTCCTCTGGAATATCAGTTACCCTTATATTCAATTTTTGGAAGTCCTCAATGTGCTGCCCCACTAAACCCCTTTGTTTGAGATTTATCAATTGGCTAAAGAAGGTGTTGCTCTTTGTATCCTCATAATGTGCTATCATTTCCTCCGTAAAAATTGGCCAAGTGACAATTTTTTTACGGGAGCAAAGCCATCGATACCATACAAATGTATTTTGTTCTAAATGTAAAGTTGCAATGCATACCTTTTGTGTGTTTTGCACATTATGGAGATCAAAAAATTGCTCCATCTGTAGTATCCATGTTACAGGATCCTTTCCATCAAACTTCCTCATATCCATTTTTGGAATATGGTGGTTCTTCCCTCCAACATTAGAGTTTATGAAATCACGATTAACATTTATTTTGTTCTCATCATGAGTTTCCTATACTATCTTTTCACCATTAGGAAACATTTCTTGTATCAACTTTGTCAAACCTTCCATGTCTGCTTTTAGATCATTCTTCATGTTTTCCATTTTCTCATCGATCTTAGCTTCCATGTCATCCATCTTAGATTCCATGCCATCTATCTTAGATTCCATGCCATTATTCAAACCATCCATATTAGATTCCACGCCTTTCTTCAAACCATCCATCTTAGTTTCCATGCCTTTCTTCAAAACCTCCATGTCATTTTTTGTTGCTCTTTGTGAGCGAAATTTGTTGCACTTGATCTTGTAATTTTGATATGTCATGTTGCAATTCTTTGTCTTCATGAGTCATAGTGGAGCTTTCTAAAGGCTTAATGGGTGTTGAATTATTTTTAGGGGCCATTTTAGAATCCAATACTGATATCTATTCTACAATATTTCCTTGGAATCAATTAAACTTGATTCTTCAAACAAGACTTATGCAATTCAGAAGAAAAAAAGTACACACCTTTTACTTTCTTTTGAGGAGCTTGATATTGAAATTGAATTATCTCTATAATTTCAGATCCTCAATATTTGAAATTCAGCCCTGTAGTAGCCCTCTGAAGCTTCTTTCAAATTCCACAGGTTTGATCTGATTTGGATTCTTCAAGTCAAAGTTATGTCCAATCTCCCACAATGACCCAATTTTGGACTGGTTCAGTAGAGTGAAGTTGTATGACTTGCCACGTGTCACTATTTCCTCCTTTGGCTCTAAAATTGATATACCGAAAACTAAAGTCCGTGTACTTGCAGCCACTTTTTACAACATTCCAATCCGATGCTCAGAGAGAGAGCTATGAATATTTTCCCATGATCACCTCTTTGAGATGAAATTCAGAAGCCTAAAAAATCCCTAGCTTCCACAAATCATATCTCCGAAAACATTGTGAACCAATATCTAAAATTTTGTGAAGATGTTCCTCAGGATTGTGGCTTCGCACTCTAAATATTTCAGATTCTAAAACTTCGTAGAAAAAAAATTATTACGAAAATACCACGATGACTTGTTTAGGTTAAATTCAGGAGCCTGCAAAATGACCTAACTTGCACAGACTATATCTCCGAAAATATTGCGAACCAAGCTCTAAAATTTTGCGATGATGTTCCTCAGGATTTTGGCTTCGCACTCAAAAAATTTCAGATTCTGAACCTTTGTAGAAACAAAGTTATAACGAAAATTCCACAATGACCTGTTTGGAGCAGCGAAACCCTAGAATCTCAAAGCTCTGATACCAAATGTTATGAAACCAGCTCCAAAAAGAGAAGAAAAGAGATATCAACACCTTATAAATAAGCCACTTCGAGGGGGCAACCTCCAATACATTACATGAATGAATAATTCTTGGATGATTCAGTCTGTCCTCCTTTCTATATATAGGAGTCCATGGGGCCATAATTTAATCCTAGTGGGGCCACAATGTAATCCTAGCTGACCTAACAATAATAATTTAAGGGCACAATAATAACAATATGGGGGTTACAAGGGTACAATAATAACAATAAGGGGGTTACACTAACAAAAATAAAGGACTATACTAGTAATATAGGGACCTAACATTGGAGTTAAAAGGGAAGTAAACTATCAGTTGTATAATTAGAAAATTGTACAGGTCATGCATGAGGTCATCATGATGCCTTGGATGTATTGCACAATCAATTAATGGAAATTTCCTATTTAATATGGGCTTAATTCCCTCTGTAATGTGTAAACCAGACTGGTTAGTCAAGTGCAAGTTTTAGGTTAAGTATTGGACAAAACCTGTCAGGATCAGGGTGAGACAATCAGAGATAGTGCATAGGTTTCTCAGGAAGGGAATAACATTGTATTGTTTCATATTCTTGACTTAATGCAATATACATATAGGGGGGTTTTTATCTGAGGCTTTCCCTAGACACATCTTTTTTTTGTGCGATTGAAATTATTTCTCTTTCTTGTTCATTGATTCAGTATCTTATTTTAGCATATTACAAGATCAACTGAATCTATTTAGATTTTCTACATGGTATGAGAGTAGGAATCACTATAGAAGAGAAGAAAAAAAGTTTGTTTTGAACAGGCGTGTTAGACTCTTGTATTTCACAGTATCGCAAGGTTACTGATTATTGATTAGATTTCTCATACTGAAAATAATATTATATGGCTATCGTTTATTTTTAGAGTGAAGGGAAATCCTGACTGTCAAGAGCTTCAAAAGAATATATGTGGCTTTCAGTTCATAAGAAGGAGAAAATGTTGCTATAAGGAACACAAAGAAGCAGAAAGGAGAGGAGAAACATTAGAATCAAAGAAAGAAAAGGTACAAGAGAAGAAATTAAGGCATAAAAATAGCAAAGGAAAAGTCATGAACGTGCTAAGAAGACTCGTGAACGTTTGGGTCGATCGAGTAGTGAACGTTAAGTGAGTCAAGTCATGAATGCGGGGCAAGTCTTGAACATGAGGCAAAGTAGTGAACGAGTCAAAGTATTCCATGAAAAAATAAGAAACGAATGGGCACGGAAAAAGAAACAAAGTCAGTAAACCAAAGCAAGGGAGCAGGGAGGACCATTGGATCTCAGCCTCGATCAACGATAGAGATTAAATCGCATATCGCATATCAATGAGTTTCACATTTATAAGTTAATAAATCGCAAGTTAAACTGTTTAACTTGTGATGTGATATGTCACAAAAAATGAGAAATGCAAAGCGTGGAGTTGACGTGGCAGGTGGTGTGGCAATGATGCGGAAAGCTGACGTGGCAGATGATGTGGCCTAGACCCCACAGACCGCAGTTAGTTTATGATGACATGGCAAGACTACGTGGCAGTGGCATAGTAAGGTGACGTGGCACGATGACGTGCTCCTGGCCTACATACCGCACATCATAGATCGCACATGATAAGTTTATGGTTAAACGTTAAAAGTTGGGAAGTGCGATAAAGAGGCCCAGATATGATGTAGATTCAAAGGCAAAATCTAAAGGATTTCAAATCCGTATCCAGAGTCTTTTCCGTGTTAAATCGCGTCGGAAGATGAAAAGGAGATTACAACGTGAAATCTATGGAATGCGAAGTGCCAAGTGTGATTCCAGGTGGGACCCGATTGCAATTGCAAATCGCAAAGTTTACAGGATAGGCATGGGAGGTAAGTTTCAAGATCCCTGAAGTACGTTATGCGACGCCGGTGGGACCCGATCGCAAATGCAAATCGCAAATCTTGAAAGATAAGTGCAATGGTTCATGATAAAACCATCGAAGTGTGATGTGTGATGCCAGTGGGGCCCGATCGCAAAGCATGCATCACAAGTTTTAAAATATAAGTACAAAGGTAAAGTTAAAAAATAGCGAAATGCGAAGTGTGATGTGCGCGCGAATGCGATGTGATCCCAAGACTGAGGCCTAAATATTTTCAAGTCCGGGTGGATGCAGTTTGTAAGCTGTTTTACGAAGAAATAGGCCAAAACACGGCATGAAGGACTTATGGTAAAATAAGCCTCGACAAGGAGTGAACGTAAGAGGTTGAGTCAGGAAAAGGGCGTTCATGCATAACTATATGGTATACCAATAGAAGCAAAAAAGGCAATAGAACACATCAACACTGTCACCAATCAATGAAAAGTGGCTAGCACTTCACTAGATTTGATTCTCCAATGTCAGTTTTCTGAAAAATGGAGCTAGATGTCAAAGCCACCACTGGTTACCTCTTCGTGACCATCACAACCACCTCCAAGCTTATTGTTTGATCTTCTGAAGAGCCATAGAAGCCTTTGGATCTACGAAGGGTTGCCCAAAATTAATTCCAGAGGCGGTGTTGTTGTCAGTGATTTTTTGTTCAGGCCTTGCATGGCCACACTTGTCCATTTTCTGCTAAATTGTAATCAATAGAAGGTTGCCAAGTAGGATAGAGAAACCAACTTAGTTTTTGTATAAATACTGCATGCATTAGCAGTATGAAAGGGGGTTGCGAGGGGAAAAAACCATTGTAATTGACTCTACTGGTTGTAAGAACTCTCTTTTGGATGAATGAATGAGTATGATGTTTTCCAGATTCTTGTGTTATGATTTGTGGTGAAGTGCTTCCTTTATGTAATTTGTCATTCTCCTGTTTTCTCATACTGTTTTCTTTTCTTTACTGTGGATAGAAATTTTTGTGTACAATTTACCATGGGTTACCCTACTAAGTCTTGAAACAGTACATTATGTTTTCCTCTGAGACTTGGATGCAGAATTTAGAAACGGTCTGCTCTGAATCCATGTTGAACCATCAGAATGTAGAATTTAGAGGCGGTCTGCTCTGCATTCCCGTTGAACCTTAATATCCTCCTATTTTCCATCTCACCAATTGTAAAGATCCATTGACATGACTAGTTTGCTTGGTTGCACTTGACCTCAATTTTTCATCCATTTGAATCTGTTTGCACCTGTCTGACTCCATAGTCCAATGGCCCCCTTCTGTTGCTTCAACCAAATCTTCAAAAAAACCCATATGCACTAATAGATAGCCTAAAATTCCCCTATAAACAGAGCTATATCTAACAGAGAGAGCCCTCTCTTGGTCTAGGAAGGCTAGGTCCTGGGCTCCAAAGAAATTTGATGTTTCAATCTGTGGTTCTGCCTTTAGACTTCAGAATTATAGGGTGATAAATGGTGACTCCACTGGGGATAAAATTTATCTTCCTCAGAAAGTACTTCGGAGTTCAGATCTGATTACTGATGGTGGACAATGACCAGACACAAGAAGGCTGCAATTATTCACCCAACGGCTCCATGATTCAAAGAACCTGACTTTTGAGCATTCATGGAGACTCCACAACATACTCACTAGAGTTCTTGTTGAACAAGATGACAAGGTTTGTGGCAGACCGTCTATCTAGTGAAGTTTTAAATGCATTCAGGAATCAGTTATCAGAAGTTCAGCTTGATGAAGATTTCCTAGAGGTTTTTTTTCTTATTTTGCAATCAAGAAAATTTAGTCTTGAAGCTAAAAAAAAAATCCTTGAGATATTTGTTGAATGATATGAACCTGGTATTGAAATTTTGAATTCTCAAATTCAGTCATATAATTTCCAAGATCCTAAAGAATTCTTGGAAAATCTTCCTTCGCCTAAGCAATAGGAAATTGTACTACCTCTTGACTTACATATTGAGGATGATTGTGCTTTCAAGTACCAAACTGAGGATGAGGTTTCAAGGTTTAATACTAAGGATATAATTGATCAACTAGTCATTGAAGGCCTAGAAGCAAGTATTATACATCATGCTTTTATTGATCCTATAGAAGATTATATGGAGGTTCATTTTAGCTCAATATTTCAAACATGTATTCTCTATAAGGATCAAATACACTACCAGTTGCCATTTCATATTATAAATTTGATTATATGGACACATGATCAAGTTATACTTCTGATTTTCCTTACCAAAATTCAAGCTTTCCATTTGTTTATGTTGTTACTTGATTGGCTACACTGTCATGATTGTATCATTTAGAACAACATAAATTTCAGTAGGGTAGGGTAGGTAGATATGCAAATAAGCTCAATACTCTAATAAATTTTCCAGCTTTAGTTCCAGAATGTTGTTTTGTTTTTAGTTCAAGTGTGCTTCAAACTTCATTTTTGCAGAGAGTGTTAAATTTCAGCTTGAAGACTATCAGCCACAGAGGCTTTGTAGCAGACTAAGTTGCAAATTTGGGATCAACCCAATGCTTCAGGCCACTATTCTATGGTGTTCTTGACACCTCCTGAAGGAGCTGCCATCCCCAGCTGGAGCCACTCTTAGACTCCTGTATCTCATAGTATCACAAGGTGACTGATTATTTATTAGATTTATCATACTGAAAATAATATTCCATGGCTATCATTTATTTTCAAAGAGTGAAGGGAAATCCTGACTTTCAAGAGCTTCAAAAGAATATATGTGCCTTTTAGTTCAGAAGAAGGGGAAAATGTTGCTGATAAGGAACACAAAGCAGTAGAAAGGAGAGGAGCAACATTAGAATCAAAGAAAGCAAAGGTATAAGAGAAGGAGTTAAGGCAGAAAAACAAAAAAGGCAGAGTCATGAACGGGCTAGGAAAACTCGTTAACGTTTAGTTCGAGTAGTTAACACTAAGAGGGTCAAGTCATGAATGAGGGGCAAGTCGTGAACGTGAGGCAAAGTAGTGAATGAGTCAAATTATTCCATGAAAAACTAATAAAATAACGAGCACGGTCAAAGAAACAAAGTCGGTAAACCACAACAAGGGAGCGGGGAGGACTGTTAGATCTAAGCATCGATCAGCGACAGAGATTAAATCGCATATCGCATATTGTCGAGTTTCAAATTTATAAGTTAATAAATCGCAAGTTAAACTGTTTAAGTTGCGATGTGATAAGTCACAAAAAATACGAAATGCGAAGCGTGGAGCTGACGTGGCAGGTGACGTGGTAGTGATGCGGCAAGTTGACATGGCAGATGATGTGGCCCAGACCCCACAGACCGCAGTTATTTTATGATGACGTGGCGATGACATGGCAAGACGACATGGCAACGACGTGGTAATGATGTAGCAAGGTGATGTGGCATGATGACATGGACCTGGCCCGCATACCGCACATTGCAGATCGCATAGGATAAGTTTATGGTTAAACGTTAAAAGTTGTGCAGTGTGATAAAGAGGCCTAGATGTGATGTAGTTTCAAAGGAAATGTAAAAAGGATTTCAAATCCATATGCAGAGCCTTTTCTATGTTAAATCACACAAAAAAGGAAAAGGAGATTACAACGTGAAATCTATGGAAATCTAAGTGCGATGTGTGATGCCAGGTGGGACCTGATCGCAATCGCAAATCGCAAAGTTTACATGATAGGCACGGGAGGTAAGTTTCAAGATCGTTTAAGTGCGATGTGCGATGCTAGTGGGACCTGATTGCAAATGAAAATCACAAATATTGAAGGATAAGTGAAATGGTTCATGATAAAACCACCAAAGTGTGATGTGCAACGTCGGTGGGGCCCAATCGGACAACGTGCATCACAAATTTTGAAAGATAAGTACAAATGTAAAGTTAAAAGATAGTGAAATGTGAAGTGTGATGTTCACGTGAATGCGATGTGATCCCAATACTGAGGCCTAAATATTCAAGTCTGGGCGGATGCAGTTTGTACATTGTTTTACAAATAAATAGGCCAAAACACGACATGAAGGACTTATGGTAAAATAAGCCCCGACAAGGATTGAACACAAAAGGTCGAGTCAGGAAAATGGCGTTCATGCAGAACTGTATGGTATACCAACAGAAGTGGAAAAGCCAGCAGAACACATCAACACCGTCACCAATCAATGAAAAGTGGCTAGCATTGCACCAGATTTGATTCCCCAACATCATTTTTCAGAGCAAGATGTCATAGTCACCATTGGTTACCTCTTTGTGACCATCACAACCACCTCCAAGCTTATTGTTTGATCTTTCGAAGAGCCATCGAAGCATTTGGATCTACGAAGAGTTACCTAGAATTAATTCCAGAGGCGGTGTTGTTGTTAGTGATTTTCCGTTCAGGCCTGACATGGCCACACTTGTCCATTTTCTGCTAAATTGTAATCAATAGAAGGTTTCCAATATGATAGGGAAACCGATTTAGTTTTGTACAAATACTGCATGCATTAACAGTATGAAAGGGGGCCGGAAGGTGAAAAAACCATTGTAATTGACTCTATTGGTTGTAAGCACTCTCTTTTGGATGAAAGAATGAACATGTTATTTTCCAGATTCATGTGTTATGATCTGTGGTGAAGTGCTTCCCTTATGTAATTTGTCATTCTCTTGTTTACTCATACTGTTTTCTTTTCTTTACTATGGATAGAAATTTTTGTGTAGGATTTACCATGGGGTACCCTGCTCAGTATTGAAATAGTACATTATGTTTTCCTCTGAGACTTGGATGCAAAATTTAGAGACATTTTGCTCTGCATCCATGTTGAACCAACAGAATGCAGAATTAAGAAATAGTCTGCTCTGCGTTTCCGTTGAACCTTAATCTCCTCGTCTTTTCCATCTCACCAGCTGTAAAGATCCAATGACATGGCTAGCTTGCCTAGTTACACCTGACCTCAGTTGTTCATCCATTTGAATCTGTTTGCACATGTCTGACTCCATAGCCCAATGGCCCCCTTCTGCTGCCTCAACCAAATCTTCAAACAAACCCCTATGCACTAATAGCTAGCCTAAAATGCCCCTATAAACAAATCTATATCTAACATAGAGAGCCCTCTCTAAGTCTGGGAAGGCTAGGTCATGGGCTCCAAAGTGGTTTGATGTTTCACTCTGTGGTTCTTCCTTCAACCTTCATAATTATGGGGTGATAACAAGGTGAATCGAATTTTCAAATTTATTCTTCAAGACCAACTGCATATCAGGATGTCTTTCTTTGGATCGAGACTCGAATATGCCCTTGAGGGTAGTTCAAATTACATAGTATGGAAGGACAGGATGGAGGCAGTTTTGGAGGAAAACAATCTATAAGAATTCATAGACAGTGTTATTCCCAAGCATGCAGAAACATATGCTCAAAATCTTGATGCATGGAAGAAGAATGCAGCAAAGGCGAGAAGGATTTTGTTATAAGGAGTTCGAGATCATATTGTCTTGAACCTCCATGGAAAGGAAACTACATATGCTATGTGGAAGGACTTAATAGATCTGTTTAAGAATATCAAGGACCACAGGAAGTTGGCGCTAAAGGAAAAGTTCAAAAAGATCAAGATAGAGGAGGGAGAGACAATACCAAAATACTTGACTAAGTTCACTCAATGCCGAGATGAGCTTGGAAGTGTTGGTGTTATCATTCACGAGGATGATTTGGTGAGCCTAGCACTTCTAGGCCTTCCCAAGTTCTGACACAACTACCTTGATTCGGTAAATGGGAGGGAGAAGTTACTAGAGTGGGAGCAATTATGGTCCGACTTGGTACAAGAAGAGATAAGGCAAAACACCAGAGACAGGACCTCTTCCAAAGAAAAAGAAGAAGATTTTGCATTATTCTAAAAGGAAATAAAGCCAAGGGAAATAAGTCCCAAGGTGTAGATGGAAAGAATAAATACTTGTCCAACATCAATTGTTTTCATTGTCACGAGTGCATGCACTATGCCACGAAATGTCCACGGAAGGAAAGCAAGAAGGAGCCTGTAGTAGCAGCAACAGGTGAAGCTCTAGCTTCATAATTCGAGCTTGATTTTACTCTCATTGCATGCATGGCCGACACTGTAATGGGATGCATGTGGTATCTCGACAGTGGTGCCTTGTTCCATATGGCGGGTAATAGAGACCTCTTCAGTGACTTGGAGGAGAAAGACCCCAAGAAGAACATAGAGTTTGGAGATGATAGGAGGTATAGAGCTACCGATATCGGTATAGTTAATTTTTAGAGGGATTTTATCTCCCCTCTCAGAGTTACTAATGTTTTTTTTTTCTAGGACTAAAGAAGAATCTTGTTTCCATAGCGGTATTGGAATACAGTGGCTATGATGTGATATTTAGAAAAGGAAAGGTTTTCATTAGACACATCAGCATGGGATAGGTGAAATAGGTTGGTGTGTGATTCAATAACCTACATGCTCTCGAGGTCAAAGATGCATGCAAATATTTGAGGAAAAAAGCACAGGTTATATGCTTGGGGGTTGAGAGGGAGCACGAATTACCTCTCAACATGCAGCCTCAAAAGAAACCTCAGAATTTTTTAGAGTAGCCACAATTAGAGAAGTAGAGAGGAGATTGAGTGGAGGCATCCACTCAATCAGTGACCTCCAATAGGGGAAAATTTTGAGCCAAGTGGACAGAGGGAGCACATGCAACCATACCTTTAGGTGAGAGGTGGGGTGATGTGAAGTCATAGTCCCAAGAGTGCAGAACCATTGAGATGTTTTGTATCTTGGATCATTACCTTTCTATGGGAGCCCACAATACAAATTAGCATGATGGATCAGTGGTGGTTGATGTAGTAAGATTTTAGAGTGACAGAGCAGAGACTAGTAGTAGTCAGATACTCAGAAGCGCAAAGCAACAACAGTGCAGATGGCACAGTGCAGAGTCAACAACAACACATATTTTTTAGTAGATAGTGCAGTAGCTAGTAGCAGTCAGATACTCTGGTTACAAATGCATCATACTAATTCAGGTTAGATGATTTTAAGTTTTATAAGTTGCAGTAGCAACAAAACTATAGAAAAGTGTTGCATGCAGAACATTCCAAAGGTACCAGATTGGGATAGAGTTGAATTCCTTTCTTGTTGAGAGGGAGTATTGAAATTTCCAACGCAAATATAGAAAATGGAATCAAAAGAGATTCTAATTTATTTTTCCCTTAATTAAATTAGAAGGAAATTGTAATTCCACATCACATGATAGCTTGTACGAGTTAGATGCGTTAGGAAGAATTAGTTAGCTCATTCAATTTGAGTTGAGGGTCAAAGTAGAGGCATGTAGAGCCCACTCAAAGTTTTATGGGGTCCAGATGCGTTTTATTTTGATTTGTAATTATTTACCTCAATTATTTCAGTTAAAATCAGTTTAACTAGTTCTAAGTGATGGATGAGCTACTGAGAGGTCCAGTGAAATAAATTTGATTTAATTCACATGTTGTGATCAATATGATAACCGATAATTCACTATAAATAGTTTTTGCATGTCAGTTCTAAGAGTGACCCAGTTGAGGTTGGAGTTAAAGGGAAGTAAACTATTAGTTGTATAGTTTTAAAATTGTGCAGGTCATGCATGAGGTCATCAGACGGCTTGGATGTATTGCACAATCAAATAATGAGAATTTCCCATTTAATAGGGGATCAATTCCCTCTAAGTGATGGATGAGCTATTGAGAGGTCTAGTGAAATAAATTTGATCTAATTCACATGTTGTGATCAATCTGATAACTGATAATTCACTTTAAATAGTTTTTACATGTCAATTATAAGAGTGACCCAGTTGATATTGGAGTTAAAGGGAAGTAAACTATCAGTTGTATAATTTGAAAACTGTGCAGGTCATGCATGAGGTCATCGGACGACTTGGATGTATTGCACAATCAATTAATGAGAATTTCCTATTTAATAGGGGATCAATTCTCTTAGGAATGTGTAAGCCAGGCTGCTCACTCATGTGTAATTTGTTGGTTAAGTATTGGACCAAACTTTCTAGGATTAGGGTGAGAGAGTCAGAGATAGTGCAGAGGTTTCTTAGGAAGGGAAATAACATTGTATTGTTTCATGTTCTTGACTTATGAAATATACATATAGCGGGGTTTTTAGTTGATGATTTTGCCATATACATCTTTATGTTGATCAATTGAAATTATTTCTCTTTCTCGTTCATGTGATTGTGTGATTGAAATTATTTCTATTTCTTGTTCATGTGACTGTGCGATTGAAATTCTTTCTATTTCTTGTTCATGTGATTGTGTGTTCTTAATTGGTTTCTGCAATTGTAGAATTGATTCAATATTTTTTTTTAGCATATTACAAGATTAGTTAAATCTATTTAGATTTTCTACATGCAGAGGATTATAAAGATTAAAGATATTTTTCGATCGATTTCCTTCAATTATTTGCATAGGGAGTTTAATTTGGCTGCTAATTCCTTGTTTAAGGATGGATTAGCCATAAATCGAGGACATTTTAAAAACTCAGTTTCTAGGTGAGGTCTAAATATCAGACCGGGTTTCATAAACTAATGTTGATGCTTTATTCTCTAATATGTTTTTTTTTCTTGCAGATACATCATTAGCCTTCCACACAACAATTTTATGGGTCTAATGATCTTTGTTTTTTTTTGCACATTTGTAGTGTATCTCATTATATCACTTGGTATTTTTTATAAATTTATTTTAGTCACTCATTTTTCTGGGTTGATAGTGTATGGGTGGACTTGGTTTTATGTTTGGAGCTTCATGTTGGCTTGGATACATCATTTTTATTTTGGTTTCAGAGGCATATTGTGGATATATATTTGGTATATGAGATCAAAATTAAACATGTTTTTCTTCACTAATTTGGAACATTTTTTATTTTTCTTTCTTTAAAAAAAGAAACCGAAGGAATTAAAAACCATAAGAAAACTATGCACTATAAAAGAAAAATGAAATTTGAGAGATACAAAATTAATGGAATCAAAATTAATGGAATCAAAATTTGAGCACATTTGGGAGTCATTAACCTATAGAATGAATGGTGAGGAGCCAAGAGCATAGGCCAACATTCCCTCGAAATAGAGTAGATCATCGACGACCAATAAGAAGAAATGGAAATAATGAAAATGAACACTAGTGTAGTTTCCCTTCCCAATCGAAAACCTGATTCACTTATATTTTCGGATTGCCTTGGATCGAATTTGTGTTCATTCATTAATAGAAAACCTTTTCAGATTGCGATTCCTAAATAATAGAAAATTAAACACCAACTAAAAAATAATAATATTTTTGTTCATGAATTAAGATAAACTTCATCTATTGAATCCATGCCAGTGAACCCTACAATAATTTTATTCATGGTGAACAGAAATATGAGACTTACTCATAGATATTTTTTCTAGCAAGAATTCTCACACTTATTGCTTCCTTTGCTTCTCACTAAGAACAAAAACTTGAAGTGGGGGAGAATAAACCAAGAGTGATAACAAGGATAAACCAAGAGAGATAAGAGGGATAATTCTTTCTATCTGGGAAAAAATAGACAATTGTCCTATAGATATTGGTTCTGACTAGAAATTATTACTTTAGACAACTCTTGCACCACTTCGAGCATATGCTTATTACGAGTAAAATTATGACTATATGTATCCTATAGAATACTAGTTCAGACTATAAAAAAACCTGAACTTTCAATGAGCTATAACCAAGGAACCATAACTTATTTGCACAATCATCAAATGTAAACATCCAATTCCATGCCCTAGAGGTCTACATGAAAAGAAGTTTCAAATTTCAGTCCCAATTTTCCAAATAAGCTATACCACAATACCTAGTTAAGTGGAAAAATCACCAATATGCAATGATATAATTAAATAGCAGATATGGTTCACTATCACACTTGTCAATTACCAACATTGCAATTCATAAAAAACAATAAGAAATATCATAATCCAATACAAATGAGTCATAATGCACATATTGCCTACAAGGAAAGGGTCATTTATAGAACCTTGGGAATTAATCAATGAGGTATGATTCAATGGTGAGGAACCCATGATGCCTCATGCTACCATTCAACAATGTTCCAATCTATAACCTTCTCCCACCCCTAGTAGCACAGTCCACCTACAAGTGAAAATTTGGCAAAAATTTGAAGGAGAAATTATGGCATATTTGATAAAAGTAATTTGACCCTTTCCAAGTTGTTGAATCTTTTTCAGCAGTTAAGTATGCGATAGTACATTGTTGGTAACTCTTCCTATATAATGATGAATCATAATTTACAAAAATAAAGTTTGCATAATGTTGGTAATTCTTCATGTGTATTGACAAAACATCACTAATGAAAGGGAAATTTTGTCAATGACCATGAAAAGATAATATTCCTCCCTAAATCCCTTAAAACTGGTTATCAAAAAAGCAGTGCCTGATAAAATAATGTAATGCTGAGCTTAAAACTCCTAAAATAAGTTACAATTCCCAATAAAATAAAATAAAGCAACCCAAAGCTTATAATTGTCCAGTGCCCATTCAAAAAAAAGGCAATGCTGAACCTATAATTCACCAATGAAGTTTTGCTAAGTGAGTTGTGTTCAAGTGCTAAATTAAGTGAGCTTTCTCCGTAGAGAAATCTATCAAGCGGGTTGTGGTAAAGTGGTAAATAAAACAAGATTTCTCAGTGGATAAGTTGATAAAAAGTGAGATTCATTCATAGAGAACTAGTTCAATCCTTTGAGGCAATGTTGCCATGTTAATGCATCCAATTATGTGATAACTTGTAATAGCGGTGTTATCTGAGCCTCTGCATTTTGTCCTTGGCAGTGTATCGCGATATACAGGGCCAAGTGAAAGTGTCATTTGGAAGAGGTTAAAGGCAACTTACTTAACAAAGGATATTTTACCAAACCCAAAAAAAACTCCAACCAACTTCATGGAAGAGCATTAAAAGGGAACTGTTCAATTTTTTTCAAAACATTGTTGTTAGGTCCCTATAATACTAGTGTATCCCCTTATTTTTATTGTTAGTATAGCCCCCTATTGTTATTTTTTTGCCCATGTATTCCCCATATTGTTATTATTGTGCCCCATAGAAGCCCACTATTGTTATTGTTGTGCCCTTACATTGTTATTGTTATGTTGGCTAGGATTATATTGTGACCCATTAAACTCATGTATATAGAAAGGAGGTTTTGCCATTTGTATCATCCAAGAATTTTTCATTTATGTAATGTAAAGGAGGTTCCCCCCTAAAATTGGTTTATTTCTAAGGTGTTGATCTCTCTTCTCTTCTATTTTGGGAGCTGGTTTTATAACATTTGGTATCAAAGCTTTGGATTCTAGGGTTTCGCTACTTCAAATAGGTCATCATGGAATTTGCGCTATAATTTTTTTTATAAAAATATTAAGAAGTTAAAAAAAAACCCATTTGCGAGTAAATCCAGAGTAATGTTGTGTAAAAATTTCAGATCTTGGTTCGCAATATTTTCAGAGATATGATCTGTGGAATTTAGGGTTTTAGCATGCTTTCGAATTTCATCTCAAAGAGGTGACCTTGGGAAAATCATCATAAATATCTCTCTGAGAATCGGATTGGAATTCTATAAAAAGTGGCCAAAATCACACGGAGTGCAGTTTCCTATGTATCAATTTTAGAGCTGAAGGAGGAAACAGTGACACGTGGCACACCGTACAAATTTTCTCTACTGAACTAGTCCATAATTAGATCATTGTGGGAGATTGGGCATAACATTGCCTTGAAGAATCCAGTTCAGGTCAGACCTGCAGCATTGGAAAGAAGATTCAGAGGGATAATAAAGGAATGAACATAAAATCTTAGGGATCTGAAATAACAGAGATAAATCAGGTTCAATATAGACCTCCTAAAAAGCAAGAAAAAGGTGTGTATTTTTTAAACAAGTTTGCATAACTTTTGTTTGAAAAATCGGTTTGAAGTGATTCTAAGGGCATATTGAAGCATAGATATCATTATTGAGTTATATAATGCCTTCCAAAAATAATTCCACACCCATTAAGACCTCAAAAATATCTACTATGATGCATGAAGAGGAAGAATTGTTATATGATATATCAAAATTACGGTACCAAGTGCAACAAATTTCGATCTTACAAAGATCAACCGAAGATGACATAGATGGTTTAAAAGCAGACATGTAGGCTAATTTGAATGGTTTGAAGGATCAAATGAAAGCTAATATGGATGATAAAGAAGTGAAATATCACATTGAGCATCAACAACAAGTTCTCCAAATCTCAAGGGATAACCTAACTTTGGTGCAGAATCGAATGAAACAACACGAAGATCAACAACACAACGAAAGAATATTTGAAGGAGTCACAAAAAATAGAACACAACAACTACGAAATCAATCAGTTCCAGAGTATCTCAACAAGTGGAAGAACTTACCCACTGAAGAGTCCACATGGGAGGATGAGAATTTTATACAGAAACGTCGAGAAATAATCAAGCGTTGAGGACAACACCTATTTGAAGGAGAGGGGCATGTTATGTCCCTATAATACTAATGTATCCCCTTATTGTTATTTTTAGTATATCCCCATTATTGTTATTGATTTTCCCATGTAGTCCCCATATTATTATTATTGTGCCCCATAGAAGCCCACTATTGTTATTGTTGTGCCCTTACATTGTTATTGTTATGTCGGCTAGGATTATATTGTGACCCATTGGACTCCTATATATAGAAAGGAGGTTTTGTCATTTTTATCATCCAAGAATTTTTCATTTATGCAATGTAAAGGAGGTTGCCCCCTCGAAGTGGCTAATTTCTAAGGCATTGATCTCTCTTTTCTTCTATTTTGGGAGTTGATTTCGTAAAAATTGTCCAATACTTATAGAAAACATGGAAAACATCAAAAACACTAATCCATAAACATAAAACATCATTTGAAATCCTTAATGAGTTCCTTGAAAAGCTAGAATACTGCTTACCCAAAATAGAAGAGAACTCAACGAGCCGCAATCTGAGTGACCCACATCAATGCATCTCTCCACTTAGGCATTGGGATCTTCCTATCCTTCCATCCAAACAGAGCCAATTTGCAAGCCAAAAAAATAATCAAAAGTGCAACCCCAAAGACTAGCACCCCGACCAGAGTAAGAGGAATACAAATCATAGTTTTTATCCATTCATAAAACTCCAAAATATTGGGCGTATGGTTTTTGAATGGATCGATGGAAGACGCAAGGACATTGAAATCATCTGAAAAACCCAAGAATGCAAATGGATTTTCAATATCATGTCCATTTGCATTTGAGTAGCTGACTTCATTGATGTTGAGCGTGACTTCTCCACCTTTGTTGCTGGAAATTACTTTCATTTTGGGCTCCAGTGACATCACCCTCCCATTTTTATGGGTTGATGCTAACAAAGGTGTTTTGTGATTATCCTCAATGTCCGCTAGGATGCCTCTACTATGAGAACCTATGTAATTTTTACTGGTCAAAACACCTTTGAGAATGAAGGAATTGATAATCTGTGGCAAGGGAACATTGAAATTTGTGTAATTATATTTGGTGTTTGTGACGATGATATAGTTTGAATCCCATTTTTTTTTTGTTTTTTTCCAACATGGATTGCTTCGACGAAGTTGAAGCATCTAAGACATTACTTGCTAAACCAAGAGCGATAAGCGTGTTTTTGGTTAGCGCCAAGATTGAAATGGGGAAGGATATACGAAGAGTGATAAGAGGGTTGATTTTTTGGTTGGTGCAAAAATAAGTGATTGGGTCACTAAAAAATATTGCTATGTGGTTTTGAGGAAATAGGTGAGCTATTAGTGACTAGAAAATGAAATAGGTGCACTATTAGTGTTTTTTTTACTTTTTTATTTAAAAGCTTCATGTGATTGATACGTGTCATTTTTGTGGACATATAATATTTTATCATTATGATAATTCACTATAATATTTTACATGATGGGTTATCATTATCGTATTTAAAAATGAATTTTTAGGTGTATTAGGGGTTAAGAGCTTAGGCGATAGGGGCTAAGGGGCTAAGGTGTTAAGGTGTTAAGGATTGTGGTTAAGGATTTAGGGGTGTAGAGGTTAGGGCTAACAAATGAGAGATTAAGGGGTTAATTCTTTAGGAACTAGGGTGTTTAGGGGTTAGATCATTTAAGGCTAGGGATTTTTTTTTTGGGGGGGGGGAAGTATTAATGTGCAACGAAACTCACACAAACAAGAATATGCCACTGTTTTATTCAAGTCTGCACTAATGGAATGAAGCATCACAAAGTAATCGAGGCACGGGAGACAAACACCAAAATCACAACACTGACACTAGATGTTAGTAGGAGACTGGGATGAAACCCCCACCATGTGACCCCAAGGGCTGACTCCATTGGAAAATGGTTTGGTGGGTGAAGGGCTTAATGAACCAACCAATTCTCAAGGCTACAACCAATGTGGTATTATTACACACATGCGCGCGATGGAGAGGGAAGTATTAATGTGGAACAAAATTCACACAAACAAGAATATGTCGTTGTTTTATTCAGGACGACAATAATGGGATGGAGCATCACAAAGGGAACTGAGGCAAGGGGGATAAACACCACAATCATGACATCGGCACCAGATGTTAGTAGGAGACTGGGAGAAAACCTCCACCGTGTGACCCCAAGGGCTGCCTTTGTTGGCAAATGGTTTTGTGGGTGAAGAGGGGAAAATGGCATTTGTGGTGAGGGATTGAGGGCTTAAGGATTAGGGGATTAGTTTCAATTACTAACATAAACACCTTGCGGTTAATTTTTTTTACTGAAGTGACATAATTAAAATGACCAACATAAATGAATAATTCATATTATTGTAGTACTTGTTAGGTACTCATATTTTTTCTCCTAGAGTAAATTGGCCATTCACGTTAGTCATTTTTAGTTGTATTAATTATTATCTAGTCGTATATTTTAGTGTGGGACTAAATTAGTCATTTATGTTAATATTTTTTAGTTGGGTCACTTAAGATTGCTCTTTTATGGTAGTATCTCACTTGGAAAAGCTACAATGACTAATTTTTTTAGTCAACTAGTCACTAATTTCTCATTTTATACTAGTGAATCACTTGCTTGTCCCCATAGAATGGAACTGCAGGAAAGCATCACTGATTTAGTGCATTGAAATTTATGTGCATTTGGATAAATTGAGAATTGCTAGTTACTGCAGAATTGGGAACAAGCTCATTGCAAAGAAGCAAAATCTGGTCCAACGGAAGTTGGAACTTCTCAACATTAAAGCTAAGCTATTGTTTTTCAAAAGCGACACATTACGTTGAAAAAAGTTGGAATGTTAGCCCTAGATGTTGAAATAACATAAATCATTCCTTGTTCCAATAATTCTTAATAAGACCTTGAGTTCATACAATCCTCAGCCTTCAGGAGAAAGACTCGGAGGCTTTCATACCTTATTCCTATCCAAATATCCCGAGTAGAAAACAATGGACTGAATGCTCCTAGGGAAAATTTTAAGGATGGAAGTTTATCTTAAAGTTTAGAAACCTTGGCGAATCTTAGTGTTACACAGTAATTTTTCACCGTCCCTGCAATCCCCCGTCCCGCACATTGGAGGGCCTTTTCCGTGACTTGTGAGTAGTGACATAACGTGAAACCAATTTCATGGCATCCCCCTTGACAAGGACAATCATTCCTTTGAAGAAATTTTCCTTTGAAAAACCCTAAAAACTAATCTTTTGGCCTTGGCACGACTAGCGAGTTCAGCCCTCGCGCCAATGGGGAAAATACACCAAGAGGGCGCGCCAACTGGCGCTCTGTCCCAGTGTATTGCTCGCACCAAGCTTAATAAGGATTGTTTTTTAAAAATAAATGGGGGAAGTTTGATTCCAACAAAATCCTAAACGAGTCTCTAAAATGAGTTGGGAGGTTTGGCTCCGGATCTCCATGTATGGGAGGTGGTTTTCCACCTATCATGGAAGCTTCCTTGAGGATAGGGCCAATCCCACAATTGTAGGGATCCCAACTTTCCTTCCACCATCTATATAAGCTTTTCATTTTCCCTTTGCAAGCTAGTAGTCCTAATAGCACTAGAGAAGAACTGAATATGTAGCAAGGAGACTATCGCCAGACAACCTTTAAGAGCCAAGCCGATGAGAGAGAGCTTTGTCCCATTTCCGACGAGCTTAATTGAGACATGCTCCGCTGTCGAACCCGCCGAAGGAAGATCCAGCGTCAGAGCTTTAGGTTGTATCTTTCTTTTATTATGATTAATGATAAAAACTTTAATTATGGTTTCATTCATGTGTCTTTGTCTTTGATGCAATGCATTACATCCTCTCTGACTGATGTATGGTTACAAGATTTAGATTCTATGTTGTGTATCATTGTGTTTCTTTGCATGTGTGCAGGTGTTCGAACGTGTCAAGCAGAAGGATCGTGATCTGCCAAAGCGGAGGATGGGAAGCATCATCCTTTCTTCAATGACCATTGCGTAGGACCTGAGGTAGGCAACTTGTTATGTTTTGTCACTTTATAACTAGAAACCTGCGTCATTGCATGTCTGATTGTTGCTAGACCCGATCTGGGCTAGTAGGGATCGCCTCTATCCGCAGAGGGGATTTACCTCTCCAACAAAATGGAAACTCCGCTGGGGACATTGATTGGAGTTTGCCTTGTCTCTTTCGATTTCTTTTGGCTTCTATCTGCTTGATTTGCTCTTCTGGTCTGTCTCTTTCTAGTGCAGAAACTCTGTTCAGCTCCCACCATACCTAATCTACTCTTGGCTTACTCTTTTTCATTTTTGTCATCAGTAAACTCGATTGGCACTCTTTTTAGAATGACAGTCACGCCAGTTGGTGCTTGCTGCTAGTTAGGCACCCGCGCCAACCCTGTTTTGGCGCTAGATGCAGCGAAACAGTCGCACCAACCCTGTGTGGTGCTAGGGTTTACTTTTTTTTGAGCCCTCTGAGTTTGATTTTTGGTTTTGGTGTTGTTTTTCCGATTGTCTGAGTGCCTTGAAGTACTTTTTTACTGTGTTTGACCTCCATCCTCCGGTTGTTTTCCCTCTACCTTCAGTTTTACATTCTAGCCCTAGGGCATCTAGGTGCTATTGTGTGTTGAGCCTCCCGTAGGAGTTTTTGGTTTTTACTTGTTCAATAAACTTTATTTTTGCCTCCTTGCATTCATTTGGTTGGTTTTTATTGTATCATTGCATGATTTGAGTGATTTCTCTCTTTCTCATTCATGTTTCGCTTTGTCTTATTTCGAGCCTAGATCACACGGTTCGTATGAGTTTTGTTCGGATTCCTCTTTGATTTGAAGAATTTCTCCATCAATTTGAGGTCTGATTGTGTGATGAGTGAAATTTCTTGTTACTCTTTCGTTATCATTTCTCAAATTGGTCTCTTATTAGTTTTCATTTCATTTGGTGCATTTTTCTCTAAAACATTGGAAAAAAAAAAAAAAACAATTCTTTTTGCTTTCGATTAGTTAGTGAAAATTGAACACTTTTCTACATTATTAGTGTTATATAACTCTAAAGTAAAAGCTTTTAGCTTCATTAGCGTGCATTAGAGATACTAGTGGTTGTTTTGTGATCATTTTGTTATTTTTTGAAAAGCTTTCAACCTTCCCGTAGTTAGCTATTCATCGAACAAAGTGATTTGTAGTGGCATGTAGTGTGCATTTAGAGGATTTTTGAGACACAACATTCGGTAGGGCCTAAAATTGAAAAATAATTGAAGATCAACTCTAAAATTTATTCAGTTTACCTTAAGGCGGCATTGAAACATTAACGGAATATCTAGAAGTCTAGGCTAGTGACGTGTTCCGGCGTCATTAAACCTAGTAGTTGTCGTTCGCCTTTTGGCTTTAGACAGCACTAGTACGGACTTGTGCTCCCCGTACCATCGTGTCTATAAAGGGAGACCCCACTAGGTTGCTATCCTTTATCCGTAGGAAGCCAAGTCTACTGCCTTATACCTGTGATACACTGGACACATCATTCGGGGAGATTGCTTGCACGTATGTCAAGTCCTTGGTTGATTTCTCTTTCATTTTTTAACCAAGGTGTATATTGCAATTCACAGATATCTGGTACACCCTCTTGCCTAGAGTTATAGAGTAGTCATTTCGATATTTTCTAACTCATTAAATTTGAAAGGATCATCAAGCGCTTGTCCTTTCACGCTTGTTTCCAATTTGAAAGAGATAGAGTCACCTTTTACTCATTTCTTGACTCTTAAAATATGAAACGGTAAAATTTTCAAGTTTCAATGTGGTAAAATTAATCACCTACGATCACACGCCCTTTTAGATATTACTTGTTGGCTGTTTGATTGTTTGCCTTGGTTTTTGCCCGTGTGCTTTTTTTTGATCTCTTCCTCTTTTCATTACTGTCACAGTGGCGGAACCTTCAGTTTTGTCTACTGGTAGTCCTTACACAGATGATTCGTCAGAGGTATCTCAGTCCTCTGCTAAACCTTAGCAGCCTATTGTGTCTGAGTTTCCCGATGAGGGACCGATTCTATCTGAGCTTCCCTTTGGTGGACCAGTTGAGTTCAATTGGCCCTTATCCAACGCTTGGTTTGGATTTGGAGTAGGGGAATATTTCCCTCCTCTTACATCGGGTTCACCTTTTTTAGCTACTATTATATCTCCTAGTCCTCACCGTATTTTGGAAGATCTTGCAGTAGGGTGAGATATGGACTCACCCAATCCTTCTCCTAGTGAGGAAATTCCTACATCTAGTGAATATCACCAGCTTTTTCCAGATAACAACCCCGAGTCTTCTGTGATGTCTTCGCCTAGTCCTTTGCTTCCAGCGGGATATAGGTCCTTAAGTCATATTGTGGCCACTGTGGCCTCCATGGGAGTGTCGACTCCATCCACGAGGCCCGTTATACCTTCGTTAGGGATGTCGCCATTGACACCTCTCATGTCATCTCCTCAGGTCACATCAGTACCTGTTAGGCCTACCATCTTCATATCTGCATCTACACCTGGTGTTACTACTCAGTCCATCAAGACCGCGTCACTTCCTGAAGACATCTACATCGCATCTGCGATTCCGAAGAATATCTCTACTGAGGAGTATCGGTTGTCCTAACAGACGTCGAACTCTGAGGTTGGTCAGTCCTCCCAAGATCCCAACCATCCTTATTTTTCCCATTATGGACCGAATGGTACCCCTGTTTATGTTTTTCCATATCAGTACGATGAGCAGGGAAACCCTCTATGTTTTCCCGCTCCAAAGGCTTATCAGTATGTCCAAGGTTTCCTATCTGCCCAGGCTGGGCAACCTTCTAACCCGCAAGGACAACCCTTTCAGGGCCAACCTTTGGGCCAACCTGGTTATCTATATGACCCACAAGGACAACCCTTACAGGGCCAACCTTCGGGCCAGCAGGGGTTGTTGTATGGTCCGCAAGGGCAATCCTACAACCTTTACAACCTCACTTTTTGGTCCAACCGGGGCAACCTCAAGGATCCACAGGCCAACCGGGGTATCAACTTGGACCGTTGTACGGTCATAGGGGGAAAATCCACCCTTCCCAACCTATGGTGCAACCTCATCAACCTCAGTTTCCCATCGGTCCAAATGTTGCACAGCCAGGGCCATCTTATGGTCTTGCCACAGGTCAACCTGGTTATCAGGCACAACCTAGCCCCATTCCACCATCAGGCCAACCGGCTTAGCCGGGCCAACCTGGTGTCCTCTACCAGCCAGGTCAACCTATTCAACCAAGACAACCTATTCACCCGTGTCAACCTGTTCAACCAGGGCAGCCCGCTCAGCCAAGTCAACCTGTTCAACCAGGCCAACCTGCACATCCAGTCAACCCTTCTCAATAGCCGATTTATTTCCATGCCGCAGCTGAATCTGCCTGTGCGCCCAACTTATCAGGCTCAGTAGGGTCCCACTTACCAACAGCCCGCTCGACCCCAAGGCGGTTATTACCTTCAAGGTCAATCTCGACCAGTTTATAACCCGCCCCAAGGTTCTAGTTATTATCTTCAACAACCAGGATATACCTATACTTAGCAGGAGCCTACATACACTGCTCAAACAGGGCCTACATATAATCAGGGTTAGTACCCTAGTTATCAACCCCCTTACACTGGTTATCAGCAACTGTATCAGCCCAATTATACAGCCTATACCCCCTATGGTCAGAACCCTCAAGGACAGAACCAATGGGGGAAAATTTAAGCTCAACCAGGGTGGAGTACAGGTACAGGTCCTTATCGAGGGCCTAGTATGCCTTTCAATCCTCAGTTACCTTTCTTCGCCACATTGGAATTGTCGGACGTATCTAAATTAACCAATGATCTGATTCTTCACAATCCTTATTGGCCTCCGGTTCTAATTAAGGTGCCTGGTGACTGTCCTAAATTTGAAGGTAAAGCTGGAGAGGACCCCCAAGCTCGTGTCATGACCTACCATCTGTGGTTTTCTTCGAACTCTTGGGTGGATGATTCAATTCGTCTGCGTCTGTTCCAACACACTCTTACCGCTACTAGGTGGTATATAGAACTACCCCGCGATATCTTTCAAGACTTCAATACGTTAGCTATGGCTTTTCTGACACATTTCCAGTTACCAGTTTGTTACGAAGCCAGGACGCATCTCCTGACTTCTCTCAAGCAGGATAAAGCCACCTACATATTTGATCATATCCATGAGTGGTGACGTCATCGTAGACTGATCAAGTTTGATATACCTGATCAGCTTCTAACTCATTGGTTCACCACCTCCTTTGTTAACAAGATCGCTCAAGATATTGCTATGGGGGCATGTGTGACTGAAGAACAAGCCATCGCTCGTGCCCAGTACCTTGATTTGGTATACTCTCAGTTCGGCATGCTATATGATATCTTGACTGATGCCCCGCGGCCAGGGACCTCTAAAGCACAAGCTACCCCATCGGTGGATGGTGTTATTGGTTCTCTTTCTCAAACTTCTCGGAAGTCATATAATGGGAAGCAGAAGTCAAATTCTTCCAATAATTCTTCTCTTCCTGCCCCTCCAGATTCTGGTAGGACTGTGGAGGTCAATGTCATTCAGGCCAATCCTACGGAAAAGGCCTCCAAAGGGAAGAATAAGGGCAAACAAAAATCCAAACCCGATACCTTGAAACCAAAGTCTTCTAAACCTCGTGCTGACGATGGTTCCCAAGGCAAACCGACGTACCCCTGCCTTATCTTTGAAGGAGATCATTATACCAAAGATTTTCCTCGACGATCTGAAGTTAGTCAACTTCTGAAGGGCTCCAAAGGGACTACGACAGTTCTCAAAGAACCATTCCCATATCAGCAGACCCAGATGGTTGAGCAGCCTTCACCATCTGCACCATTTGGGTCCCAAGTTTTTATGATGAATGGTGCTGCACCTGTTTCGATTGCTACATGCTCGAAGGATTATGCTGGATCACTCCAGGCAGATGGGAAGGAAGTCGTTGACGGCCCACCTCCCCCACCTGTCTCTGGTCCTTTAGAAATTGAGAAACCAAGTGCTGAACCCATTGTAAGGCCACCTTCTAAAGGTGTTCTGCGAAAATCTTCCTATAATCCAAACACCTGTGCCGCTCAGCACTACAACATTGTTGAGGATTTGGCACAGGCGCCTTCCGCAATGTCTGCGTTGGAAGTTCTTCAAAGTTTCCCATCGCAACAGAAAACTCTATTGTCTGCAATCGGTGGAATTGATCCTGCCGATTCTAGTCTTCTCACCTTCGACCTGGAAAATTTCGTCCCCCGGCTCCTACATCAAATTGCTCTCGTTATACAAGTCGGTATCAACGACCTCAACATCCACCAAGTTGTTGTGGACGAAGGTGCTTCCACCTGTGTTATGTCATCTTCCTTCTGGAAGGCCATTGGCTCTCCAGCTCTTACTTCATCTCCCAATTCCCTAGAGGCATTTGATGGTAGGGAATAAAAACCCCTGGGTTTTCTCGAGAGTTTACCGATTACGTTACAGGGTAAGATGATCAACATATAAGTAGAAGTGGTTGACGCCAAGCTCAACTAAAATCTTCTTCTTGGTCGCAGTTGGAATCATGCCATGATATGCGTTCCATCCACCCTCTTCCGGCTTCTAAAGTTTCCTCATGATGGAAAAATTATCACTGTTGATCAGTTGTATTTCCTCACCTCATCCTCCGAGAACAACGTACCTTACGTGGATCAGATCCCCAATCCCTCCGACAGAGTAGGACCCGGTCTTTTCAAGGACCCCGTCCTCATGGGTATTTTTCCCGCGCCACCACCATACACCGTTCAAGTTAACATGATCTCTAGGTAAGATGACCCTTGGATCATCCCTTCGCCTGAACAGGTGACCTCTTTCGGAGAATCAATGCCTTTAACTCCAGTTGAGATCAATTATTGTGAGATTGTCGCTGCGTCAGATCCTCCTCCTTCTGAACATGCTCCTTTGAGCATGGCTCTAGATGTATATTCTCAATCCCCTTGGCTCGACGATGCAGATTTGCCTGATCCTTTAAGAGAATTCTTCCCCTCTGATGAAGCTATCGTTGAAATGATTTCTCTTGAAGATCTGCCATGGAGCGATGGCCATCATCGTTCCTTTTTCATGCCCAGCCTGGGGGAAATTTCTAATTGTCTAGAGCGCTTCACATCTCAGGTTCCCACTCCACCTCTTCAAACACTGATATTGACTCATGAGGTTCTTTCAGAGGGAAATCTGAGTAACATCACTCAAACCATGCCTATCGACATCTCCGTCAAACCAGGGGTAGTCGAGAACATTCACGTGGGAGTTACTTGTTCTCCTGAAGAGATTCAAGTATACACGAACCTTTTTCGCGAATTCAGAGATGTTTTCGCATGGTCCTATAAAGAGATGCTTGGGATTGATCCTAGTACAGTCGTGCACGAAATTCCCACCTATACAAGTGTGAAACCCGCGCGTCAACGTCTTCACCCAGTGCATCCCCGAAAAGCCGCAGCTATTAAGGCAGAAGTTGAAAAACTTCTTAACGCGGGCTTCATATATCCAATTCCCCTCACAGAATGGGTTTCTAATATTGTCCCTGTAGATAAGAAGTGGGGCACTATACAGGTCTGTGTTGACTACCGAGACATTAATCGGGCTTGTCCTAAGGACAATTATCCCACTCCTTTTATAGATCATATCATCGATGACTATGTGGGGAGTGAGATCTATTCCCTCATGGAGGGCTTCTTAGGTTACAATCAAATTAATATTTTACCCGCTGATCAACATAAGACCGCCTTTATCTGTCCGTGGGGTACTTTCGCTTACAATAAGCTCTCGTTCGGCTTAAAAAACGCTGGAGCTACCTTCCAGCGCGCTATGTCCTTTTCCATTACATACGTCATATTGTTCAGTCGTATCTGGACGATTTGCCGACCCATTCGGCTCGGCGTGAGGACAATCCTGAACACCTCCACCAAATTTTTCTCCACTGCAGACGTTACAATATTAGGCTCAACCCTCACAAGTGCGTCTTCTGCGTAGATTCTGGTCGTCTTTTGGGATTCATTGTCTCCAAAGATAAAATTCGCCTTGACCCCCTCAAGGTCGAGGCCATCGTCAACCTCCCATTCCCATCCTCGTTGCATCAACTGCAGAGTCTTCATGGGAAAGCCAACTTCTTACGTCGCTTTATTCCGAACTATGCGGAAGTGGCCAAGGGGTTTACTCAACTTTTGAAACAGGACGTTCCCTTCCATTGGGACGAGATTGCTCAGCAATCCTTCAATAAACTCAAAACATTGCTCGTCAACGCTCCGTTGATACGTCCTGCAGACTATCATCGCGATTTTACCCTTTATTTGGCTGTCGCTTTTAGCACGATAGCTATGGTTCTAGTACAATATGACGACGACGGGAATGAGCATGTAGTTTACTATCTGTCTCGGAATCTTCTCGACGCTGAAATGCGATATGCCCACGTCGAGAAGTTTGCGCTTGCCGTGTTTCAGGCCGTTCAGCGATTTCACTATTATATCCTGTTGTGTACGGTAACCGTGATTTCCGACTGTAACCCCATGACATATATCCTGTATCGACAATTTCTGGGGGGCAAGTACTCCAAATGGATTTTCATCCTTCAAGAGTTCGATTTGGAGTTCACCACCGCTAAATCGACGAAATTACTGGTTTTTTCTGATTTTATCTGCTCTCTCCCGACAGACTCTGCTCCATCCCAATCTGAGGATCACAACCTGGATGAAACGCTCTTTCTTATCAGCACTCATGACCCATGTTACGGTGACATCATCGTGTACCTTCATACATCCACTTTCCGGTCCGAGTTGACAAAGGATGCTCGCTATCGCATTCGGCATTAATCTCAACCATATCGCATTGTCGGAGATGCCTTGTATCGTGTCGGAGTTGATTATGTGCTCCACTGATGCTTGACCCTAGAAGAGGCTAAGAAAGTCCTGAATTACTATCACAGTGGTGCCTGTGGTGGTCACCATGCATGTCCGGATATGCTACTACCCAGAAGATTCTGCGTGCGGGTTACTTCTGGCTGTCTATATTCAAGGACTGTATTGTTGCAGTTTGAAAATGTCATGCGTGCTAGGTCTTTCAACGCAAGATACGTGTGCCACCCTACCTTTGCATCCTGTCATTACCGTAATCCCTTTTGCCAATATTTTATGACATGTAACCCTCACTCGACCGGGGGGCATGCTTATATAATCATTGTCGTGGACTACTTCACTAAGTGGGCCAAGGCGATGCCTACATTAGCTGCCAACAGTAAGACAACCATTCAATTCATTTTCAACCATGTAATTACGCGTTACGGAGTTCCTCAGGCCATTTTCACCGATCATGGCACTCATTTTTTGGATTACATGATGGCAGAGCTGACATCGAAGTTGGGTTTACATCATGACAGCTCAACGCCATACTACCCCCAGGCGAATGGCCAGGTTGAGGTCGTGAACAAGGTACTAGTCACGATGCTTCAACGAACAATTGGTATTCAAAAATCCAATTGGCATCTCCAATTTTTCTCAGCTCTCTGGGCCTATCAAACGTCTGTAAAGAGCGCAACTAGATTCACACCCTTCTAGCTGGTGCATGGTCTGGAAGTGACTCTCCCGGTTGAATGTGAGATCCCTTCACTGAAGTTAGTTGTGGAATTATTGCCCGATACTTCCTAGAGGAAGAACGTCTCCTGTATCTAGAACGACTGGACGAAACCTGTCGCTTAGCTACTTTGGTTATTGAGGCACAGAAAAAGCAGGTTAAAGCCCATTTTGATCAATCGGTTTCTTCACGTTCTTTCATCGAAGGGGACCTCGTCCTCTTATATGACCAGGCACATGATAAACTTGGAGTGGGAAAATTCCAGCCCATGTGGCATGGGCCCTGTATTGTCAAACGAGTATTAAAAAATGGGGCCTATGAGCTAATCGACTACGAAGGTATTCCTCTGGTGCAGCCTAGAAATGGGTTGTACATCAAGAAGTACTACGCTTGAACTATTTTTGTGTGGTGTGTGTACATAAGTGAGTGATTTCATTTTTTGTGCATGTGTGGTGTGGTGTGCTTTGTAAGCGTCTTTCTGCTGATTGGGTCTTCTTGATTGTGCAGATGTCTATTACTCCTTTTGTTGGTTTCGCGAATGGTGCCTCTCGTAGTACCAGGATTATGTCCTCGGCAGCCTGGGTAATCTACAATCCTGCTGGTGAGTTAGTCAAGGTGTTTGTCTAGGGTCTACCACAAATAATGTTGCGGAGTATAGTGCCGTTTTGGAATTATTAAACGAGGCTGTCAACCTCGGTATTCGTGCATTAATTGTGTATTTGGACTCACAACTTGTAGTGTTACAACTCAATGGTCATTATTCAGTTAGAAACCCATCCATTTTACGACTATATCTACGTATTCGTTTACTGGAAAGAAATTTTGATTACATTACATATCAACATATACCCAGACACATGAATGCGTTAACAGATGCAGTAACTAACATGGTTTTAGATAGGCATTTACGCAACTTGTAAGAAACATCATCATATGTAAAAAATATCCATCCAGAAATATAAATATAAATATATGTGTGTGTGTGTGTGTGTCGAAATGTTTGCAGTTTGTATACATCACATAAAATTAAAAAAATATACATGTCTATTTTAATAATAGCCGAAGACAACATGTCTCTCAAAAATGTGCAAATGAAAAGCCTAGATGACTAATCAGCATGGTGCTCATGGTAGTATGTCACTACCCGCACTAGTCGCCTCAGTAAACGATGAAGGCGACTAGGCACCCCCACGACGTGCCTCTGATAAGCCAATGGGACATCTGCTAGCCGAGCATAATCTGGGATCCCATAGGTGATTCCCTCCAAGTTCTAGACTAGCTCATTCCCCTTGCCACCCTTGCCTTGAGGGTCATAGGCAAGCAGGGTCCTCCGTGTGATGGGCGACATCCCGACAGGCCTCTCTAGGCCAACATCTGCATATACATAGGATTGTTTGTTAGGAAATACATGTATACTAAAAAAAAATCATAAAATACACAAAATAAAAAAGAGTCTTACCTAGCTCCTCGTCCCAGTCTTCTCCCTCTGGGAGTGGAAGATCTGGGTCTCCGGTGAAGTCAGTACTGGCATAAGGCTAGTCCTCTACGACGATCAGTTGTCACCGAAGCCATACAAAGAACTCGGGCCTCCATGAAATTTGTTGGCCCCTTCGTGATCTGGGCATGAGTGTTGCCCATCGAGCCATCCGTGGCTCCCTCAATGGTGGCTCAGCGATTATCACCCCCTGGCCCTGGAAGATTGGTAACCATTCAAGGATGAATGACACCAGGATAGATCCATACCCATATTGCTTTAGTTTGGACTTCTTACACTTCTTCAACTATCGTTTGATGTTCATTGTTACGGCAGTGGCCCAATCAATAGTGTCAGGTTCATGCATTCAGATGCTAAGAGGAGCTGTGTTTTAGTAGCCTCATGCGGTGCCTGTGACCTTGCAGCCCGCGTAATGGTATGGAGCACCACCCTGAGTGCTAGATCGGGAACTGTGTGGATATCAACCTTCCTGCTACCTGACCCAGTTCGTGCCCATGGGCACACTCTTTCCATCACCAATGACATTTTTTCACCAGATGGTCTAGTACCTATCAAGATCAGGACTGGACCTCTCTCAGACAATCGAGTTATGAAGTAAACGTCGGATACTTCGAGCTCCAACACTTGGTCCCGAAGCCTGAACTTCTCTTCATTCTCATCCCAAATACTGATTAAGTACTGCAGTAATTCAGGTTGTACCCTGAGACATGGTATTAGGAAGAACTTCTTTAAGCTGCAATCCCGGAGAGCATTCATACATGCTTCGTTCTCCATGGCCATTTCATCTTCTTCACTATGCTCCCTTTCTTTCCATTATATCACCATTATGACTGTGTATCTACACCAAAATGGTCACAAACACTTTATTAGATCCCTTGAACTCTCAAAAATCTGGATGATTGGTTCATTTTTTGTAAAAATTGAGCTGAAATTTAGGTTGCGCCATTGGCGCGACTATTTTTTTGACAGTCGTACCAACTGGCGCGACCCCTTTGCAAAAAGGAGCCAATTGGCGCAGGTCCGTGCTCGATACCCGCGCCAATTGGGCGAGCCCTAAATTTGCAAATATCCCCTCAGGGATAAAAAATCACAGTGGAATTCTATAAAAAATGGATTGAAACATGGATAAGGGAAGCGCCTCTTACCTGGAAAAAACGAGAACTGAAATGATGCGCTGGATCATCCGTAATCGTCGCCACAAGTTTTCACAGGAAAAACTCACTGTTGCTCTCCACAAGAGGTAAAAAGTAAAATTAAATATGTTTTTACTATTTTTGGCATATTTATGACTATTCAAGATAAAATTAGGTTTTGAAGCTTATTTTTCCAATATTTTATTATATTTTGTCAGAAAATGGGTTTTACGCTTGCTTTCTTGTGTAGCAACAAGTTTTCACACAGCTAGGACGATGATACGAGTTGTATTTTATACTTTTTTGGACTCGGTAAAAACGCGAAAAAGTCACTACTGGATTCATATTTCAGCTCTTTTCTGACTCTCTAAACATGGAAATATTTCCGAGTCGCTTGTTTTTTTGATCTCGTTAAATTGGCTGCGAAATGACATCTACCCAGTATACGTTTACCCCTTTTTCAGGTTGGGATAGATTATTTACGAAAAAGGAATACCGTAGCCTATCACGACTAGGAGGTTTTCTTAGATGTAGTTTTCTACCTTTTCAGATCTGAGGAACTATCTACGAAAAGGGACTGTTGGAGTTTACTTTTCTGCTGTCTTTTCAAACTCTCTAAACTGTCTTTTCAGACTTGTTAAAACCTAATGACATCAGATTCTGTCGTGATGACGATACTCAAGTTCCTCCTTCCTAGGGCTCGTTAAATGTACTAGGTTGGATTTTTCCGAAGGACAAACTTATATCACAAGCATATTCTATCCCCTTCAAGCTTGTTCTAAAAAATAATTGGGTTACTCGCCAGAAATGGTGGGGAAAAATGAAACCAGTATCATCATCGTGTCAGCATTATGTCGCTCTTGAACATGGCACTTGTCTGCATTCGTGTCGGGTTGGGGACATCTTATCTCGCCATCTGTTTGCCTCCATGGGTTTGGGTTATCCTTGTTTGACCACTCATCTACTCTCTGCCTCGTCATCATGACCTCATAACTTTTGATGTCGAATACTGCCAAATCTAGTGTCGTGCCGCTGATATGTTCAAGAGAAGTTGACCTCTACAGTTTAAACCCTCCTTTGATTCTCTACTGATCCTGATTCAAAAACATTATGTTCCTCTATCTCGCGTCGATGATGTGGGAAACATTATGGCCCACCTTCGATCAAAGTCACTTCCTGTCGACTTCAGCTCATTATCAAGGAAGCTAATCTAGAGACTCCCTTCAGGTACCTTAGAGCCTGCATGCCTAAATGGCAGGTTCTTCGCGTTCGACGTAAGGTTTTCATCATTGGCCTTCGATCGAATGATTCTACGGGTGTTCGACGCCAGCTCACTATTCACATCCCGTGGATTGTACCTATAGTACCTTGAGGGCCATCCTCATTATTGGTGGTTCCTCTCGCGTCTGTTAATGACTTTCATCATTGGCTAGTAATCAGACGATGTTCTTGCATGTTCAACTTCATCTCACATATTCACATGCTAGGACTTGTACTTTGTACGGATCGAGATGGAGCACAAGACCCTGGGTTTTGTCTGATCGAATCCAGGCTGCGGATTTTGTGGATTATTATGATTAGTTATGTGACTCATTGATTGGATGGCTGCGACCATACCTGAGTCTACTTATTGGTCCTTTTTGGATGGCTGCGTCCATACCTTGGATCCTGATTATTGTATACATTGTTATGGATGGCTGTGCCCATACCACATATCATGTATCTGAGATATCAGTTCTATTTGTCTATGCAGGTTTTTCGACGATAGTGTTTTCAGTTGGGCACGTTCTCATAAAGCATTTCACCCCTCTCTCTCTTTCGGGCCTCATGCTTTAGGGGGCATCTGTTACACAGTAATTTTTCACCGTCCCTGCAATCCCCCATCCCGCACATTGGAGGGCCTTTTCCATGACCTGTGAGTAGTGAAATAACCTGAAACCACTTTCATGGCATCCCCCTTGACAAGGACAATCATTCCTCTGAAGAAATTTTCCTTTGAAAAACCCTAAAAATTGATCTTTTGGCCTTGGCGCGACTAGCCAGTTCAGCCCTCGCACCAATGGGGAAAATACACCAAGAGGGCACGCCAACTGGCGCTATGTCCTAGTGTATTGCTCATGCCAAGCTTAATAAGGATTGTTTTTTAAAAATAAATGGCGGAAGTTTGATTCCAAAAAACTCCTGAACGAGTCTCTAAAATGAGTTGGGAGGTTTGGCTCTGGATCTCCATGTATGGGAGGTGGTTTTCCACCTATCATGGAAGCTTCCTTGAGGATAGGGCCAATCCCACAATTGTAGGGATCCCAAATCCCCTTCCACCATCTATATAAGCTTGCCATTTTCCCTTATCAAGCTAGTAGTCCTAATAGCACTAGAGAAGAGCTGAATCTGTAGCAAGGAGACTATCGCCAGACAGCCTTTGAGAGCCAAGTCGAAGAGAGAGAGCTTTGTCCCATTTCCGACGAGCTTCATTGAGACGTGCTCCGCTGTCGAACCCGCCAAAGGAAGATCCAGCATCAGAGATTTGTGTTTTATCTTTCTTTTATTATGATTAATGATAAATGACTTTGATTATGGTTTCATTCATGTGTCTTTGTCTTTGATGCAATGAATTACATCCTCTCTGACTGATGTATGGTTACGATATTTAGATTCTATGTTGTGTATTGTTGTGTTTCTTCGCATGCGTGCAAGTGTTCGAACGTGTCAAGCGGAAGGATCGTGATCTGCCAAAGCGGAGGATGGGAAGCGTCATCCTTTCTTCAATGACCATTACGTAGGACTGGAGGTAGGAAACTTGTTATGTTTTGTCACTTTGTAACTAAAAATTTGCATCACTGCATGTCTGATTGTTGCTAGACCCGATCTGGGCTAGTAGGGATCGCCTCTGTTCGTAGAGGGGATTTACCTCTCCAACACTTACTATTCCCTAATATCCAAATTTGAAAATGTTTGATGATAATTTTGTAAAACTTTTTAAATTTCTAATTATTTTAAATTAGATAATATATAATATTGGAAATTTTTAAGGTAAAATAATTATATACTATAAAGTTTGGGTAAATTAATATTTAGAAAAAATAGAAATTGGTGTGTAATTTTTTTGGAAAAAGCATGGAATATTAGCCCACCTACGAATATTAGCCCCTAAAATTTTCCTTGTCACTCTCAACGATGGGTTTTAGATGTCACCGGAACCGAGTTATACAAACAATTTATCTATGAAAAATTTGATAACTTTTGGAATTTATGACACAGTTCTTAGTAATTGGGAGGGTGATATTATGGTCATATCATCCATGCGAAAAAAAAGCAATGGGAAATCTTATTTGTTAAATCACTTGGCAGGGTCTCTTTTGGATGTTGCGGGTGGAAGGTGTACTGATGGAGTGTGGATGAATGTGAGAGTAGCAGAGAAACACATTTATGTCATGATGGAATTTAAAGGATAGGGTATTTTTGAGCGAACAAAACAAGAGCATATGCTACTATTTGTTCTTAATGCAACCATAAGAAATTTAACAATATTTAATAAGAAGGTAGGTTCTTAAATTCTTTTGAAGTGTTTTTGATAATATTTTTTTATTAAAAATGAAAGCATATGTATAAACAAGATATGGGGGCATGGATATCTGTGGAATTGGAGAATGGTTTGGCTCGGCCTATCGCACAACCTGGTTTTGTTTAATGATCCATTTGTTTACTATTATCTCTCTGTTATTGTATATAATCCGCAATTTCCTTTTTTGAAAAAAAATTGATAAACTATATTTCCCGACCCTAGGCTGTTTTCCTTTTTGAGGAGATCTTGGGGTTTCGTGCAACAATGATATTGTAAGCTTGTTGTTAAATCAGGAAAGAGGTTACTACCTGGTTCTAGCAAATTCGAAGCATAAAGCTTCAGAGGACTCTATCTTTTTCCTACCTCTGTTTCGGTTGTCTCTTTTAAAAGGAATCCGGGAGGTGGAAAATGGATAGGACTTTATTTTTTGAGACTATTATGTCTGGGATGTTTGGTGAATACCTGCGTGTATTTACAACAGTCGAAACTGTGTTTCTCTGCCTGAAAAGCGAGAAATAGAGTTTTCATGAAATTCTATGCATATGCTCTGTAACTTTCTATATTAATAGATGGTTCGATTTTTTTCCGTGGAAAAAAAAAGAAAAAAAGCATATGTATAAAAGACAAATGTAATGTAATAGATTATTTTTGTTTCATTGAGATAATTGTTGCCATAAAGTAGGAAGAAGGTATAGTTGAAATCTCCTTCCCTTCTTTAATCAATAAATTGTTTGGTCAAGTATCGTATTTGATTAGATTTTTTAAGAAGATGGCACTAAGACATTTACAAAGAAATTTACAGTGTACTTTTCAAGTTAAAAGAATAGTAACAATTAAATTTTAATAACAATTAAAATTTAATGTTATCATTCATAAGTCAAGAGCTTAAAATTTAATGTTATTTTCTGTAAGTCAAGAGAATAAGTTTCTTATTGAATATGGAATATGAGGTTACACTGTGATCTGAAAATGAAAGTATTTGTACTGCTGTTCAAAGTATTCATTTCCATTAAATTAAGTGTGCAAAGTGTTTGTAAAGTCTTGCAAGTGAAACAAAGTGTTCTTGGTAACTGTTTATGAATTTAAGTGTGAAGGAGTGTTGTTTAAATTTACTGTTTAACAACTTTAATATGAATAACACAGAAAAATAATTTCACCATAAACACACAACAACATGATGAGGAAGTTCACCCCTCCTGGGCTACATCTGCCGGGTCCAAGGCTCCAATGGGCATGTCCTTGATATATTATGATGCTCAAATTGGTAATACAGTGAAAATAAGGCCTAAACAGACCAAACCAGCTGTAAAAATGAATTTAGAATGTAGAAATCATTATAAATTGACTTTTTTTTCACCTCAAATGGCTAAACATAGCCCAAAACAGCTCCAACACCCTCTAGGCCCTGATGGCTCTCCAAAATTCCTTGAAGAAAAAGTACTTGAATATCAATTTTTTTGGTTCTACAACCTATTCCAATGGCTCCATAATGTTGAGAATAGTTGAAATTGACTAAAATTTTGTCCAAAAAGGTTCATTAGTGTGAGAGTTATGATCAAAACAAGATTTGTCTAGTTTGGCCTAAAAAACCTCCACCAAAGTTGGGAGGACTGCAGTTAACTCCGACAAAATGGCTAACTCCGCCGGATTTGGTGGCACGCTCCAAATTAGCCGCGCTGTTAGATTGACATTTAATGTAAAACTAGACGTGGTCACATGTCCATTGGTTTCCGTCGTTTAAACCGCTAACTTAACCGTGTGGATAAACCATCCTCCATTGCATTTAATATGACTGCAACTGTGGCCACATGTTGCGGTTAAACCGTGTATTAACCGTTAACCTTCGGGGGTTTTAAGCATTGGGTTCCGACCTGATGGTCATTTGTTATGGGTGCTTGCCACAAGGGCTAGCCCCTTCAAAATTTCGCTCATCATTTGCACGGGCCCATTTCATTGTGACCAATATGCATTCGGGTCGAGTTGTCCTTAGCCTGAATGACCCGACGCGTTCAAACGTGACCCTTCGTTCACTGCTAACCAACACTGCACGCACGTTCACTGCTAACCCGCCTTACATTCACGCTTGACCTGTTCTCGTTCAGCTCCAACTGGCGTTCACCTCCGCTGCATGGGGTTTCGTTCACGGGTGACCCATGACCCCGTTCGGGTCGGGTCGGACCCAACTGACCCATAGCGTTCAGCTCGAGTCGGGGCTGACCCAAAAAAATTTTCAAACCAAATTTTTTTTAATAGCTTGAACCTTTAGGCCTGGGGCCAAGTGGCAGCCTCCAGGCAGGCCATGTGGCACCCTTTGATAGGCCATCCATATTTTATAAAAAAACCAAATTTTTGCCATAAAAATAATTTCTGAAGATGACATTTTTTAAATCCAAAGTGTTGTTTTGAAGGTTACTGGACAAATTAAAACTTGAATATCTTCCACATCCGACATCGTATTTGAGTGTTGTTCACGACGTTAGGATTGCAATGATGAACACTATCCGGTTGATCAATTTATACTAATTCTAAGCAGTTACAATTTTGAGCATTTTTTCCCTCTTGGACATGATCACCTGATCACACCTCCCCATTGAGAAGCTTTTGGAACCCAAAATCCTTCAATTACATGTCAAGAAGATGAGGGTATAGGTCCCTCACCTTTTCCACCTCAATCCACTTTTCCTTACTCGGATTGCTGCTTTTAAGACCAACCCGAACATAATCAACATTTCCCCTCCTCGAAGTGCGTTGCCTTCTGTCAAGGATAGCATCCTCTTTCAACTCATCCAAAAATTCTGGCGAGAAATCCTCTATGGATGGCAGCTTAATGTCACTTTCATAATCAGCAATTAAAGGAGGTTCATACAAATGTAAATTTTCCACATTCACAACAGAATACATTTACATATATGAAGGAAAATCTAATTGAAAAACATTATTTCCAACTTGTTAAAGGATCTTGAACGGACCATAAAAAATAGGCTTCATATTTTTACCTTCTCCTTGCATTCTTTCCTTACTAATATGCAGCCATACCTTATCCCCTTCTTGAAACTTATGATCAACTATGTGCTTATCATGCCTCTCCTTGTACTTGCCTTGAATTTTTTCAAGTTGTTCTTGAACCTGCTGATGTATGAGCTGAATTATTTCAATGAACATGTGATCTTTTTCAATGTCACTATGCCCATCAATGGCCACATCCTTCTCAATAATGAAATCTAAAGGTGACTTAGGCAAACACCCAAAGCAAGCTTCAAAAGGTGAAGTATTTGTAGAAGAGTGCTTGGCCCGGTTGTAAGCATGCTAAATGTAATGCAAGTGCTCATCCCAAAGTTTGGGATGCTTGCTGCAATAACCTCTCAAAATATGTACAATGGTTCTGTTCATTACCTCTCTTTGGCCATCTGTTTGTGGATGGAAAGCAGTACTCTTCTTCAACTTGGTGTCCATCATCTTCCATAAATTGGACCAAAAATTCCCAACAAATCTAGAATCCTTGTCACTAACAATAGAAGTAGGCAAGTCATAATGAACCCATACATGTTGAAAATATAAATCAGCATTTTGTTCAGCAGTTATAGATTTCTTACATGGCATAAGAATACGCATCTTGCTGAAACGATCAACTACTACATAAATATAATCATGCTGCTTTCTAGATAATGGTAGCCCTCCAAAAAAATCCATAGAAACACTTTCCCATGGTCTAGAAGGTACCGGAAATGGCGTATATAAACCAAGATTCCTATTGCTAGGATTTCTTGTAGCACATAATTAAAAACCTCTAATGAAACGTGAAAAACTATCTACCATGCGAGGCTAATAATAATACCTCTGTAAATGTGCCACCGTTTTGCTTACCCTGAAATGTCCAGCAATAAGAGAAGAATGAGCTTCTCTCATGATGCTTAGTCTCTCCCCCTATGGTATACATAACTTTCCCATATGAAACAACAAATTATTATGCAAATGATAATCATTCTCCTCAACATGATTCCCTTCACTCAAATTAGCATACACATCCTTAAAATCAACATCTGATGCATATTGTTCTATGTAGCTCTCATGTACAATAGAATCATTCTTAAGTAAAGTACTAGCACCAATAATAGGCCTTGAAAGCATATCATCAATCTTATTGTAAATAATTTTCTTGTACCTTATTACCAAGTGAAATTGTTGTAGGAAACCCATCCATCTGAAATGTCGTGACTGCTGCAATTTACTTTGCGACTGCAAGTATTGTAAAGGCTGATGGTCGGTATGAACAATTGTTTCTTTGCCCATCAAATAGTGTTTCCATTTTTTGACACTTTGTACCAACCCATACAACTCTTTATCATATGTAGGATAATTCACAACAGCACCATTGAATGTCTCAGAATGAAATGCGATAGGCTTACCGTGCTGGAAGAGAACTGCACCCATGGCATAATCACTAGCATCTGTCTGAATCTCGAATGGTTGTCTCAAGTCCAGTAATGCAAGGACTGGATTTGAACTTATCTTCTCTTTCAAAGACTAAAAATCTTTATGTTTCTTGCCTACCCATTGGAAATCACGCTTCACACTAGTCATTGCATGCATAGGAGCTTCTATGGCAGAGAAGTTAGAAATAAACTTCCTCCAATACTGAGCTGCACCCAAAAAACTTCTTACCTCTGTAATGGATTTGGGAGTAAGCCAATTCACAATGGCTTCTACTTTGGAAGGATCAATTCTCAAAGCACCTCCTCCTACTATGTGTCCCAAATAAACCAAAGAAGTCTTTCCAAATTCACACTTTGACATTTTAAGAAATAACTGATTTTTCTTCAAAATATCAAGTACTTTCTTAACATGCATGACATGCTCTTCTCTAGTCTTGCTGAAAATTAAGATTTCAACTAAGTAGACAATAACGAAATCATCAAGAAAATGATTTAAGACATCATCCATTACCCGCATGAAAGTTGCAGGTGCATTGCATAAACCAAACAGCATAACAAGCCACTCAAAGAGTCCCTGTTTGGTTTTAAATGTTGTCTTCCAAATGTCACTTTCTGCAATTATAACTTGATGATAACCACCACGTAAGTCTAAATTAGTGAAATATTTAGCATCTTTCAGCTGATCCAACAAATCATCTATCCTTGGAAGTGGGTAACGATTCTTTACCGTTATTTTGTTCAATGCCCTGAAGTCCACACACATGCACCAAGTTCCATATTTATTTGGAATCAACACTATCGGTGACCGACATGGCAAAGTGCTTGGTCTTATGAATCCTTTGTCCAACAAATCTTTAATTTTCCTCTTGATTTCTTCATTCTCCATGATAGACAAGCGGTACATGCCAATGTTAGGAAGAGGACAATCGTGATGTAAATGGATTTCATGTTGAATCTCCCTTTTAGGAGGTAAACCTGTCGGTTCCTGAAACATCTCATGATGTGCATCAACTACATCATATAAATCTGATTTAATCTTGGAATCACAATTTTCAAATGACTCATGATTCATATCAACCTTGGGCTTAGCCATAAGAAGTACAAAGCTCTTACTAGAATTTACTAGCCTTTTTCCCTGTCCCACATTTACCATCGCTATATTTGCCTTCTTGCGATGTGCTCTGACAATGAACTCCTTGCCATATTTAAAGAGATGATACTTATTTTCATGGCGATGGAAGATCGCTTTCCTGTCAAATAAGTAAGGAATTTCCAAAATAATTCTTGATATATCAAGCGGCACCACATCAAGTTCAACTGTGTCAATAAAGTGTGCAATAATGGAGAATCGCAATATGCACTTTCTTGAGACTTGTAAGTTTGCATCCTTGCATATCCACCCAAGTGGATAAGGCTTTGGATGTGGAATGGTCTCAAGTTTAAGTTTTTTGACCAAGTCTTCTGATATGAGATTTGACAAAGACCCACTGTCATGATGTAATATTAGTATGTGTTGTGGAGGTAAATCCCCTCTGCGGACAGAGGCGATCCCTACTAGCCCGGACCGGGTCTAGCAACAATCGTTCACACTACAGTGCAGGTTCCTAATTGAAAATAGACCAACTAGCGATGAAGGCTTACCTGGAATCCAACGTTGTTGCTTGTAGAAGAGGTAGCGCTCCCATTCCTCAGCTCGCTCCCATTCCTCAGCTGCGGCAGATCAAAATCCTCACGATCTCACAGTGATCGGACACACACACACATGCAAGAAACAAAAAACAAACACAAGCGTAAAATCCAGTAGATGCAACTATATGTTAGTCAGAAAGGACATAACTCATCATTATAAACAACAACAAGAGTGGAACCATAACCAATAGTCGTTTATTATTAATCGATCAAAGGAAGAATACAACCATAGTTCTGACGCTGAATTCTCATTCGAAGGGTTGCCAGCAGAACACGTCTCGAAAATCATGTCAAGGATGGGACGAACCTCTCTCTTCGGATCTTGACAATAGTCTCCTTGCTTGGATTTGGCCTTAAGGGAGTTATGGAGGCTCTTGCAGCAGGAGGCTCTTGGGAATTTGGGAACTCGAAGACTAGCTTGCAAAGGAGATGAGCAAGCTTTTATAGATGGAGGAAGGGGAGTTGGGATCCCTATAATCATGGGATTGGCCCTATCATCAAGGAAGATTCCATGAGATATGGCAAACCACTTCCTCTCTGTGGAAATCCGTAGCCAAACCTCCCAACTCAAGATAGATATCAGTTCCTGGATCAGTTAGGACGAAAATTCTGCCATTTATTTTTAAAAAACACTCCTTAAATTGGTTGGCGCGAGTGTGACTCTGGGACAGAGCGCCAATTGGCGCGACCTCTTTAAAGGATTTTCCCCATTGGCGCGGGTACTGAACTGGCTGCCCGTGCCAATGCAAAAAGGGGTGTTTTTAGGGTTTTTTAGCAGGAGATGTCTTCAGGGGGATGAAAGTACATGTTCAGGGGAATTCCATGAAAGTATTTTCAAGTTATATCACTACTCACAGGTCACAAAATAAGCCCTCCAATGTGCGAGACGGGGAATGGTAGAGACGGTGATAAATTGCTGTGTAACAGATGCCTCGTAAAGTATGAGGCCCGAACGAGAGAGAGGGGTGAAATGCTTTACGAGAACGTGTCCAACTAAAAACTCCGCCGTCGGAAAACCTGCGTAGAGAAGTAAAATTGATATCTCAAATACATGATATATACGTGGTATGGTCACAGCCATCCATAACAAAGTATGTAACAATCCAGACTCGAGGCATCGACGCAGCCATCCAGTGAGGATCGGTAAATAGACTCATGTATGGTCGCAGCCATCCAATCAACGAGTCATGTAACAAATCATAATAATCCACAAAATGCAGTCTGGATTACAACAGAGACAATCCAGGGTATTGCGCTCCATCTCGACCCGAACACAGTACAAGTTCAAGCATGCGAATAGGTGAGCTGAAGTCGAACATGCAAGAACATCATCTTATTACCAGCCAATGTTGAAAGATGTTAACAAACGCGAGAGGAACCACCAATAATGAAAATGGCCCTCAATGTACTATAGGTACAATCTACGACATGCGAATCAATCAGCTGGTGTCGAACACCCGTAGAATCACTTGATCGGAGGCCAATGATGAAAACCTCACGTTGAATGCGACGAACCTGCCATTGAGGCATGCAGGCTCTAAGGTACCAGAAGGAAGTCTCTAAATCAGTTTCCCGGATAATGAGCTGAAGTCGACGGGAAGTGACCTTGATCGAAGTTGGGCCATAATGTTTCCCACATCATCGACACGAGACAGAGGAACATGATGTTTTTGTGAATCAGGATCATATGAGAATCAGAGGAAGGTTGATACTTGCAGAGGTCAACTTCTCTTGAACATGTAAACGGCACGACAGTGGACTTGGCAGTATTTGACATCAACGGATCAGAGGTCATGGTGACGAGGCAATGAGCAGATGAGAGGTCAAAAGGAATTATCCAAACCCACGGAGGCAAAGTGAAGAAACGAGATGAGATGTCCCCAACCCGACACGAATGCAGACAAGTGCCATGTTCAAGAGCGACATACTGCCGACGACAACGACGATGGTTCCATTTTTTCCCCCACCATTTCGGTGAGTACCTCTTTATTTTTACACAAGCTTGAAGAGGATACCATATGCTTGTCATATAAACCCGTCCTTCGGACGAATCCATCCTAGTACATTTAACGAGCCCTAGGAAGGAAAAACTCGAATAACGTCATGATTGACAATTTCCGATGTCATCAGAGTTTAACGAGTCTGACAAAGGAAGAACTTGGCGTCTTTTCATGTTTAGAGAGTCTGAAAAGACAGCGGAAAAGAAAACTCCACAGGTCCCTTTTCGTAAATAGTTCCCCAGATCCGAAAAGGTAGAAAACAATATACGGGAAAACCTCCTAGTCGCAATAGGCTAGGGTATTCCTTTTTCGTAATCAATCCATCCCAGCCCGAAAAAGGGTTAAACTTATACTGGGTGAATGTCGATTCGTGTCCATTTTAACGAGATCGAAACGACAAGGGCCTCGGCAATCTTTTCATGTTTAGAGAGTCAGAAAAGAGCTGAAAGATGACTCCTCTTGGAGGAACGAGTGGTATAAAGGGTAGCAACTGGTTCCGGTAATGGTGGAATTACTCTGAACAAATAAAGGTCGAGAGGCTGGCTAACAAGACCACTCATAGCAGCAGTTCCTCAGGAACGGGTAAAACAACCAAGTGAAGGCATATGATCGGCCAAGCAGATAATGACGATGGAGCGAGAAAACCAAGGCTCATCTGGCAAAAACAGGCTGATAAAATGGCAATCACAAAAGGTAAAGGGAAAGGTTTCATTTTTACACAAGCTTGAAATCAGGAAACTCTGCTTGAAGTTGGTTTCATTTTTACACAAGCTTGAAACAAAGATAAACTATGCTTGAAACCAGTTTCATTTTTATGCAAGCTTGAAACGGAAACAAACTATGCTTGAAAAAGTAAGCATGCCCCCAGCATGGTGACTCAATTCGAGGTACATGCCCCCCAAGCTTCATTCTATATGAAAGGCAGATGGAGTGAAGGTTCAAGTTACGAGATCTAAGAAAGACTCGACTAGAATTTTACGAGATCTGATCAAAGACTCGAATTGAACAAGAATGTGTTTCATTATTTTAATGAGGTTGACACATTAAAATAACTATCCTCAGGACACCTTGTTTCATGGTTTAAGGAGCTTGACACAAGAAAACGAACTATGCTCCGACCAGCTTGTTTCATTTTTTAAGGAGCTTGACACAAGAAAAGGAACTCTGCTCTGACAACCTTGTTTCATGTTTTAAGGAGCTTGACACAAGACAACGAACTCTGCTCCGACGAGGCTGTTTCATTTTTTAACGAGCTTGACACAAGAAAACGAACTGTGCTCCGACGAGCTTGTTTCATTTTTTAAGGAGCTTGACACAAGAAAACGAACTGTGCTACGACAGACTTCATCATAATGAACAAGAAGTCATCGCTTCCAAGATTTTCCCATCCGATGGAAGGAAAATGTCTCGGAAATCAGGACCCAATGCCCCCAGCACACTATGCACGACGGCATCATCACTGAGTACAGCCATGGGGTAGGTGGCCACATAGTTGACCTGTGCTGGGGCAGATACAACGAGTGGATAAAAACTAGGAAGGGATGATGGCGGGCCAGATGCCATATCAGGACCAAAGAAGGAAAGTTGATCAATGGTGACGATCTGTCCTTCATGTGGAAAACAGACCACACGAAAAGGGGAAGAGACAAGCGCTCCCATGGCATAGGTGTAATCGCGCCCCAAGAGCAGATTGAAATCCAAAGGGCCTGGAACGACCATCACGTCCATATGGACGGTTTTACCTCCCAAAGTAACAGGTAACCTTGGAAGGATCCCTAACGGTTGACTCGTTCTTCTGTTAAATGCCAACAGATTCTGCGTAACAGGCGCAAGCAGCGGCAAACCGAAATCTTGCCAGGTAGTTGAGGATAGAACACTAACAGAGGCACCTTCATCTATAATGGTGCTGGGTACGACTAGACCAAAAGCCTGTACTGTGATCTCGAAAGGCACATAAGACGAGAGGCGGTATCCTGTAAATCGATTCCAATCAAAGGAAGCGACCAAACTACTCGGAGGGGCTACCATCTAACTGAGAAGGTCTTCCCCTAGTGTTACGGAAGAAGAAGGAGCATCCTCCACGACCTCCATCTCGAAGGTGGGAGGAGTATCCTCTGGGACCTCCATCACGGGAGGTGGAGGAGCAGTTTCTTGAGATATAGGGATAGGAGAATCTTTCTCCAAGTCCGAGGAATCTGAAGAAACAAGAAGAACCTAAGGGATGTGAGGTCCAATCTCAACAGAAAATACCTGGTGCACCGCAGAAGGGGCCAGCTCAACCGATCCCACGACCAATGGTTGGTCGGGGATGGATTCCTGAATTTGAATTTCTAAAGGAGAGGGATCGACCAAGGATGACTCTTGACCAATCGTAGGATCAGCTGGTGGAGGACTCAAAGAAAGCTGCTTATAACCAACCGGGAGGCATGGTGTAGAAACAACTTAGTTGTCCAAAACTCGCTTGGCTTCATCCATGTACGGACAAAGGTGAATGGCATGGTGCCCTTCACACAACTTATAGGGACTGGTGATCTTACCCTGCTTCTTAGGAGCCTTACCAACACTAGCTGAAGACGTTCCCCCAACCTGACTCCCGGAAGCCATAGGCAACGGCGAGCGACCGTTGGACCATAATTTGAGTACCTTGGGAATGCCAGGGCAGTCTCGAAGAAGATGGTCTCTTGTGCATAACATGCAAGGGAACTTGAATTTCCGTGGAGGGTTAGAAGGTTTATCAAGAGGAGACTTCTTAGGTGAAATAGCCGCAGAGCTAGCCTCTCCTTTATCGGACTTCTTCTTCTTTGTCTTCTTCTTCTTCTTCTTAGCCACCTGGTTACTCGAATCCAGACTTTCACCAGGCAAAGTAGAAGAGGAGGACGCAGAAATAGGCGAAGAAGGGGAGAGGTCCACCTTGGAATCAACATGATGTTGTTCATGTGGAGGAAATGATTTAACAGAAGCTGAGACATTCGGGACCACAGAGGTTGAAAACAACCAAACAGGCAACCCAACAGTTAACCCAGGAAGGGACAACGTTGCCATATAAGGAGCACCAACATTTCCAAAAGGAGGAAAATTACCAGGATTCCCATCGGAGGGGATTCCTTGGTTGGTGAACTCTAGAAAAGTTGCCATTAGAAACGATCCAAAACAACACCCTAAGGGAACTAACTTTAACCAGGAATATTTCGTGGGCAGTTAATTTTTAAAACATTGAAACAAAACTCTACCGTTTCATATTTTAAGAGTCAAGAAACAGGCAAAAGGTGACTCTATCACTTTCAGATTGGAAACAAGTGTGAAAGGACAAGCGCTTGATGACCTTTTCAAATTTAAAGAGTCAGAAAAGATAGAAATGACTACTCAGGAATGCTACGCAAAGGGTGTACCAAATAACCGTGAACTGCAATATACACCTTGGTTTCAAAATGAAAGAGAAATCAACCAAGGACTTAGCGTACGTGCAGGAAATCTCCTCGAATGCTGTGTTCGGTGTATCACGGGTATAAGGCGGCAGACTCAGCTTCCTACGGATAAAGGATAGCAACCTACTGGGGTCTCCCTTTATATACGCGACGGTACGGGGAGCACAAGTCTGTACTAGCGCTGTCTAAATCCAAGAGGCGAACAACAGCTACCAGGTTTAACGACACCGGAACACGTCTCTAACCTAGACCTCTAAATGTTTCGTTAATGTTTCAATGCTTCCTTAGGTAAATTGAGTAAATTTTATGGTTGATCTTCAATTATGTTTCAGTTTCAAGGCCCTAGCGTATGTCATATGACAATCTCCTGTATGCAGCTATATGAGAAGAGAAAACTTTTCAATTCGATGAATGCTATCTAGTTAAGGGAAGAGCTTCAAACAATGATGCGACATAAAACAACACTGCAAACGAAATCTTTTCCAAACTAGATGACTTTCACTATCCAAAAGTAATTTCAAACATTCAACGATGCAAACAATGCAATGTGATCTATGCAAAATCCTCTTTTTTGGAAACTATGCAATTGTAATCTATGCACAATTTCCTTTTTCCTTTTCAAATGATAAGAATGCACTCAATGCATTTTTTGATGAAACGAGAATCTACTTAATGCATGCTTTTAATGAAAGAGAATGCACTCAAAGCGATTTTTAGCTTTCAATCATTAAACAATGTGATCTAAGTTCAATGATAAATCTCAAAATACTCTTCAATGCAATGTGATCTAATGCATTTTAACAAAAAGAACACTTTCAGACGAAAACTAAATAAACGCAAATCTTCTTAATGAAGGATGAATGCAAAAGAGATGTAAACAAACACTAAGAATGCAATCGTTGTTTCAAACACTTTGTCACGAAATCCCTAGACAAGACATATGAGGTCAAACACAAAGAGGACTTCCAAAGCAAGAGATCAAAACAAGGCATTCATTCCCTTTTGCATCAAACAATCATGGAGAGAAGACATTTCAAACAATGAGCAATGTAATCTATGCTCATATAGAGAAAAGACCAGAAGGGAAAGACACACTGGTGAAGGATTCAGGGAAAAAGTCTCAATTTTCACACATCCTGAAATTGGCCCGACTTTGTCATTGACAACTAGCGCCAACTGGCGCGACTTGCTCACTGACAACTAGCGCCAATGCCCAATTGGCGCGGGTTGCTAACTGACAACAAGCGCCAATGCCTGAAAATGAAAAAACAAATAATTTCTCCCAACCAAGACCAGACTCACCACTTCAAGCAGAATCTAAAACAAACCCAGAAGCAAAGTACTGACCAAAATAAACTTCTGAACAAGGGTAAACCCTAGCACCTACAATATATGTCGCGACTGTCTGGTTGCAATCCGCGCCAGACAGAGAATGGCGCGAGTGATGAACTGGCAACCTGCGCTAACTGGCGCGACTGTCAGGGCTAAACTCGCACCAATCAAGCCAACTATGAAAAGGTGAAAATTTGGAAAAGCAGAGGTCAGATCTGATCCTCTAGGGCTGAACCAAAAGCCAAACACAAAAAGAGCCAGCCAAAAGAGCCGATCAAGCAAGCAGAATCGAGAAACAACCGAAAAGACAAGACAATACTCCAAGTGTTCAGTTCATAAACTAAACCGGAGATTGACTGAAGCAGCTTTGATCTACTTCGCTAATGCAGAGCAATAGCGTTTCGAAGGCTATCTGGCCAACTTCAGGCTCTGTCTATAGCTCATAAAACCAACAACAACAAGCTAGACAATCCCCAGTGGAGTCGCCAATTTGTTGTGGAGGTAAATCCCCTCTGCGGACAGAGGCGATCCCTACTAGCCCAGACCAGGTCTAGCAACAATCGTTCACGCTATAGTGCAGGTTCCTAATTGCGAATAAACCAACTAGCGATGAAGGACTACCTGGAATCCAACGCTGTTGCTTATAGAAGAGGTAATGCTCCCGTTCCTCGGCTCTTGCAGATCACAATCCTCACGGTCTCCATGATCGGACACCTACACACGCAAGAAACAAAACAAACGCAAGCGTAAAATCCAGTAGATGCAACTATATGTCAGTCAGAAAGGACATAACTCATCATTATAAACAACAACAAGAGTGGAACCATAACCAATAGTTGTTTATTATTAATCAATCAAAGGAAAATTACAACCAAGTTCTGACGCTGAATTCTCCTTCGGAGGGTCGCCAGCAGAACACGTCTCGAAAATCCTGTCAAGGATGGGACAAACCTCTCTCTTCGGATCTTGACAATGGTCTCCTTGCTTGAATTTTTCCTTAAGGGAATACTCAAGGCTCTTGCAGCATAAGGCTCTTGGGAATTTGGGAACTTGAAGACTAGCTTGCAAAGGAGATGAGCAAGCTTTTATAGATGGAGGAAGGGGAGTTGAGATCCCTATAATCATGGGATTGACCCTATCATCAAGGAAGCTTCCATGAGAGGTGGAAAACCACTTCCTCTCTATGGAAATCCGTAGCCAAACCTCCCAACTCAAGATAGATATCAGTTCCTGGATCAGTTAGGACGAAACTTCCACCATTTATTTTTTAAAAACACTCCTTAATTGGCTGGCACGAGTGCGACTCTGGGACAGAGTGCCAATTGGCGCGACCTCTTTAAAGGATTTTCCCCATTAGCGCGGGTACTGAATTGGCTGCCCACGCCAATGAAAAAAGGGGTGTTTTTAGGGTTTTTCAGCAGGAGATGTCTTCAGGGGGATGAAAGTACATGTTCAGGGGAATGCCATGAAAGTATTTTCAAGTTATATCACTTCTCACAGGTCACAAAATAAGCCCTCCAATGTGCGAGACGGGGAATGGTAGGGATGGTGACAAATTGCTGTGTAACAATATGTTCTGAGACTACCCTCACATGGAACAATTCAATTCTTTCTTCCTCATTTGGAGCTTGTACATGACAGTTTGAAGTACTAGTGCTTGGCTTAGTTTCAGTTTCCTTTCCCTTCATACTTTTTAAACCCATGGCTGCAATTTTGGTTTCATCACCTGAATCATCACCTAAATCTTGAGGTGTAGTTGTAGTAGCTGCAGTTTTCTTCTTTCCTTTGTTTTTGTTAAACTGAGTTCTTTTTTCAGGATGTAATTTCCAACAGTTTTTCTCTTCATGGCCCTCCCTTGAACAATGTTTACATATAAATTTTTCACCCTCTTGTTTGATATATGCATTCTTTTTTCTTTTCCCTTAAAGGTTTTATCTTTGTTCTTCCCTTTGAAAGGCTTGTTTCTACCCTCATCAAAAGTGTTTTTCCCTCTAGCCTCTAAATGCATAGCTTGTACACAAACTTCCTCTAGACTAGTAGGATTGAACATAAGGATAGTATGTTTAAGGTAACAGTGCAAACCACCTATATATTTCAGCAAAGTATCTTGACTTTGTAAGTCTATCCCTAATAAGAGTGCTCTTCTCCTAAACTCTTGGGTATATTCTTGCACATTTTGTCCCTTAAGCTGTCTAAAGTTTTGCCAATTCATGATAGCCTTTTGTAAATGAGCTAATGGATAAAATTGCTTCTTGATTGCAGTAATAAATTCAGCCCATGATAAAGTAATCTTACCATGTTTTTTTTTTTTTCATCCTTGGTCTTGGCTTCCCACCATACCAATGCTGCTCCATCCATTCTCAGTGAGGCTAATTGTATCTTCGTGTCGTCATCATGAAGGTTTTGTATCCTTAAATAAACTTCCAATTGTTTGATCCAATTGTCAAGTTTCTCTGCATTGACTTCAACGTTAAACATAGGCAATTCAAATTTGACATCAAGCTTTAAAAATGGACTTTTACCAGTGGTTTTAGACTTGTGAGATTGATTCACTGAAGTCGAGGAAGACGATGTAGAGGAAGAGGATGAAGATGGGGATGGTGGATCACCATTTCCTCCATGTCCTTTCTTTGAATTGTCGTCACTCTTCTTTCCTCCTGAAGAACCCTCTCCTTCTTTCTGGTTTTTAGACCCTTCTCCAACAAGCCTATCATTCCTTTTTTGGTAGAGTATCCTCACCATCTCAGTCATATCCAAGAAAGCTTTCTGGAATACCCGTTCTTCTTCCTTGGGATCCATATCTTCAGGAGCTTCTCCCTCTCTTGAAGACAGCCTGAAGCTGCTTCTATGGCTCTTAGAGGTGGTTCTCTAACCCTTCTTGGTTGTGGATTAGTTTGTGCACTAGCCAAGTTTCCTTCACCTCTCTTGAGTTTAAGCCTAGTAAGCATGAAAAATTGCAAACAAATAATTATTATTTGCACAAAACAAACGTTGAGTAAAAAATCTAGCTTCTAAGGCTCTAAACCTTTTCTCTAATACCAAATAATCTTAAAATTAAAGTATTTGTACTATTTTTCAAAGTATTCATTTCCATTAAATTAAGTGTGTATAAAGTGTTTGTAAGGTCTTGCAAGTGAAACAAAGTGTTCTTGGTAACTGTTTATGAATTTAAGTGTGAGGGAATGTTGTTTAAATTTACTGTTTAACAACTTTATTCTGAATAACACCTCAAAATAATTTCACAATAAACACACAGCAACATGATGAGGCATTTCACCCCTCCTGGGCTACATCTGCCAGGCCCAAGGCTCCCAATGGGCATGTCCTTGATATATTATGATGCTCAAATTGGTAATACAGTGAAAAGAAGGCCTAAAAAGACCAAACCAGCTGTAAAAATGAATTCAGAATGCAAAAATCAATATAAATTGACTTTTTTTTCAAGTCAAATTGTTAAACATAGCCCAAAACAGCTCCAACACCCTCTAGGCCCTGATGGCTCTCCAAGATTCCTTGAAGAAAAATTACCTGAATATCAACTCTGTTGGCTTTGCAACCTATTCCAATGGCTCTAGAATGCTGAGAATGGTCGAAATTGACTAAAATTTCATCCAAAAAGGTTCAGTAGTGTGAAAGTTATGATCAAAACAAGATTTGTCCAGTTTGGCCTAAAAAACCTCCACCAAAGTTGGGAGAGCTGCAGTTAACTCCGAAAAAATGGATAACTCCGCCAGATTTGGTGGCGCACTCCAAATTAGCTACGTGGTTATATCGGCATTTAATGTAAAACTAGACGTGGTCACATGTCCATTGGTTTCCGTCGTTTAAACCGCTAACTTAACCCTACGGATAAACCATCCTCCGTTGCAATTAATATGACCACAACTATGGCCACATGTTGTGGTTAAACCACATATTAACTGTTAACCTCTGGGGGTTTTAAGCATTGGGTTCTGACCTAATGGTCATATGTTATGGGTGCTTGCCACAAGGGATAGCCCCTTCAAACTTCCGCTCATTGCTTGCACGGGATCGTTTCATTATGACCAATATGCATTCGGGTCGGATCGTCATCTGCCCGACTGACCCAACGCGTTCAAACGTGACCCGCCATTCACAACTAACCAAAAATGCATGCAAATTCACTACTGACCCACCTTACGTTCACACCTGACCTATTCTCATTCAGCTCCAACCTGCGTTCATCTTCGCTGCATGGGGTTTCATTCATGGGTGACCCGTGACCCCGTTTGGGTCGGGTCGGGCCCAACTGACTCGTAGCGTTCAACTCAGGTTGGGGCTGACCCAAAAAAATTTTCAAACCAATTTTTTTTAACAGCTTGAACCTTTAGGCCTCGGGCCATGTGGCACCCTCTGATAGGCCATCCATATTTCATAAAAAAAAATGAATTTTTTGCCATAAAAATAATTTCTGAAGATGACATTTTTTAAATTCCAAAGTGTTGTTTTGAAGGTTACTGGAAAAATTAAAACTTGAATATCTTCAACATCCGACATCGTATTTGAGTGTCATTCACAGCGTTAGGATCACAATGACGAACACTATTCATTCAATCAATTTATTACCAATTTTGAGCAGTTCCAATTTTGAGCATTTTTTCCCTCTTGGACATGATCACCTGATCACACCTCCCCATTGAGAAGCTTTTGGACCCCAAAAGCCTTCAATTACCTGTTAAGAATATGAGGGTATAGGTCCCTCACCTTTTCCACCTCAATCCACTTTTCCTTACTCGGTTTGATGCCTTTAAGACCAACCCGAACATAATCAACATTTCCCCTCCTCAAAGTGTGTGTCCTTCGGTCAAGGATAGCATCCTCTTTCAACTCATCCAAAAATTCTGGTGAGAAATCCTCTATGGATGGAAGCTTAATTTCACTTTCATAATCATCAATTAAAGGAGGTTCATACAAATGTAAATTTTCCACATTCACAATGGAATACATTTGCATATATGAAGGAAAATCTAATTGAAAAGCATTATTTCCAACTTATTTAAGGATCTTGAATGGACCATAAAGAATAGGCTTCAGCTTTTTACCTTCTCCTTGCATTATTTCATTACTAATATGCAGCCATAACTCATCCCCTTCTTGAAACTTATGATCAACTCTATGCTTATCATGCCTCTCCTTATACTTTCCTTGACTTTTTTCACGTTGTTCTTGAACCTGCTAATGTATGAGTTGAATTCTTTCAATGAAGATGCGAGCTTTGTTAATGTCACTATGCCCATCAATGCCCACATCCTTCTCAAGAATGAAATCTAAAGGTGACTTAGGCAAATACCCAAAGCAAGCTTCAAAAGGTGAAGTATTTGTAGAAGAGTGCGTGGCCCGGTTGTAAGCATGCTGAATGTAATGCAAGTGCTCATCCCAAAGTTTTGGATGCTTGCTACAATAACCTCTCAAAAGATGTACAATGGTTCTGTTCATTACCTCTGTTTGGCCATCTGTTTGTGGATGGAAAGCAGTACTCTTCTTCAACTTGGTGTCCATCATCTTCCATAAATTGGACCAAAAGTTCCCAACAAATCTGGAATCCCTGTCACTAACAATAGAAGTAGGCAAGCCATAATGAACCCATACATGTTGAAAATATAAATCAGCAGTTTGTTCAGCAGTTATAGATTTCTTACATGGCATAAGAATACACATCTTGCTGAAACGATCAACTACTACATAAAGATAATCATGCTGCTTTCTAGATAATCTTAGCCCTCCAACAAAATCCATAGAAACACTTTCCCATGGTCTAGAAGGTACCGGAAATGGCGTATATAAACCAAGCTTCCTATTGCTAGGCTTTTTTGTAGCACATAATGAACAACCTCTAATGAAACATGAAACACTATCTACCATGCGAGGCCAATAACAATACATATGTAAATGTGCCACCGTTTTTCTTACCCCGAAATGTCCAGCAATAAGAGAAGAATGAGCTTCTCTCATGATGCTTAGTATCTTCCCCTGTGGTATACATAACTTGCCCATATGAAACAACAAATTATTATGCAAATGATAATCATTCTCCTCAACATGATTCCCTTCACTCAAGTTAGCATACACATCCTTAAAATCAATATCTGATGCATATTGTTCTATGTAGCTCTCATGTACAATAGAATCATTCTTAAGTAAAGTAATAGCACTAATAATAGGCCTTGAAATCATATCAGAAACCTTATTGTAAATACCTTTCTTGTACCTTATTACCAAGTGAAATTTTTTTAGGAAACCCATCCATTTGAAATGTCGTGACTGCTGCAATTTACTTTGTGACTGCAATTATTGTAAAGGCTAATGGTCGGTATGAACAATTGTTTCTTTGCCCATCAAATAGTGTTTCCATTTTTTGACACTTTGTACCAACGCATACAAAATCATATGTAGGATAATTCACAACAGCACCATTAAATTTCTCAGAATGAATGCGATAGGCTTACCATGCTGTAAGAGAACTACACCCATGGCGTAATCACTAGCATTTGTCTAAATCTCGAATGGCTGTCTCAAGTCCGGTAATGCAAGGACTAGAGATGAACTTATCTTCTATTTCAAAGACTCAATAGCTTTATGTTGCTTGCCTCCCCATTGGAAAGCACACTTCACACTAGTCACTGCATGCATAGGAGCTTCTATGGCAAAGAAGTTAGAAATAAAGTTCCTCCAATACTGAGTTGCACCCAAAAAAATTCTTACCTCTATAATGGATTTGGGAGTAGGAAAATTCACAATGTCTTCTACTTTGGAAGGATCAATTCTCAAAGTACCTCCTCCTACTATGTGTCCCAAATAAACCAAAGAAGTCTTTCCAAATTCACACTTTGACAATTTAAGAAATAACTGATTTTTCTTCAAAATATCAAGTACTTTCTTAACATGCATGACATGCTCTTCTCTAGTCTTGCTGAAAATTAAGATGTCATCTAAGTAGACAATAATGAAATCATCAAGAAAAGGACATAATACATCATCCATTACCCACATGAAAGTTGCAGGTGCATTGCATAAACTAAACGACATAACAAGCCACTCAAAGAGTCCCTGTTTGGTTTTAAATGTTGTCTTCCAAATGTTACTTTCTGAAATTCTAACTTGATGATAACCACTAAGTAAGTCTAAATTAGTGAAATATTTAGCATCTTTCAGCTGATCCAAAAAATCATCTATCCTTGGAAGTGGGTAAGAATTCTTTACCGTTATTTTGTTCAATGCCCTGAAGTCCACACACATGCGCCAAGTTCCATCTTTCTTTGGAATCAACACTATCGGTGACCCACATGGCGAAGTTCTTGGTCTTATGAATCCTTTTTCCAGCAAGTCTTTAATTTTCCTCTTGACTTCAACATTCTCCATGATAGACAAGCGGTACATGTCGATGTTAGGAAGAGGACAATCTTGATGTAAATGGATTTCATGTTGAATCTCCCTTTTAGGAGGTAAACCTGTTGGTTCCTGAAACATCTCATGATGTGCATCAACTACATCATATAAATTTGATTTAATCTTGGAATCACAATTTTCAAATGACTCATGATTCATATCAACCTTGGGCTTAACCATAAGAAGTACAAATCTCTTACTAGAATTTACTAGCCTTTTTACCTGTCCCGCATTTACCATCACTATATTTGCCTTCTTGCGATGTGCTCTGACAATGAACTCCTTGCCATATTTAAAGAGATGATATTTATTTTCATGGCGATGGAAGATCGCTTTCCTGTCAAATAAGTAAGGACTTCCCAAAATAATTCCTGATATATCAAGCGACACCACATCAAGTTCAATTGTGTCAATAAAGTGTGCAATAATGGCGAATCACAATATGCACTTTCTTGAGACTTGTAAGTTTGCATCCTTGCATATCCACCCAAGTGGATAAGGCTTTGGATGTGGAATGGTCTCAAGTTTAAGCTTTTTGACCAAGTCTTCTGATATGAGATTTTCTTGTGACCCACTATCAAACAGTGTGTCAATTTTAGTATGTTTTGAGACTACCCTCACATGGAACAATTCAATCTTTCTTCCTCATTTGGAGCTTGTACATGACAGTTTGAAGTACTAGTTCTTGGCTTAGTTTCAGTTTCCTTTCCCTTCATACTTTTCAAACCCATGGCTGCAATTTTGGTTTCATCACCTGAATCATCACCTAAATATTGAGGTGTAGTTGTAGTAGCTGCAGTTTTCTTCTTTCCTTTGTTTTTGTTAAATTAAGTTCTTTTTTCAGGATGTAATTTCCAACAATTTTTCTCTTCATGGCCCTCCCTTAAACAATGTTTACATATAAATTTTTCACCCTCTTGTTTAATAGAAGCATTCATTTTTCCCTTTCCCTTAAAGGTTTTATCTTTGTTCCTCCCTTTGAAAGGCTTGTTTCTACCCTCATCAAAAGTGTTTTTCCCTCTAGCCTCTAAATGCGTAGCTTGTACACAAACTTTGTCTAGACCAGTAGGAATGAACATAAGGATAGTATGTTTAAGGTAACTATGCAAACCACCTATATATTTCAGCAAAGTATCTTGACTTTGTAAGTCTATCCCTAATAAGAGTGCACTTCTCCTAAGCTCTTGGGTATATTCTTGCACATTTTGTCCCTTAAGCTGTCTAAAGTTTTGCCAATTCATGATAGCCTTTTGTAAATGAGCTAATGGATAAAATTGCTTCTTGATTGCAGTAATAAATTCAGCCCATGATAAAGTAATCTTACCATTTTTTTTTTATTTCATCCTTGGTCTTGGCTTCCAACCATACCAATGCTACTCCATCCATTCTCAACAAGGCTAACTGTATCTTGGTGTCATCATCATGAAGGTTTTGTATCCTTAAATAAACTTCCAATTGTCTGATCCAATTTTCAAGTTTCTCTGCATTGACTTCACCGTTAAAAATAGGCAATTCAAATTTGACATCAAGCTTTAAAAATGGACTTTTACCAGTGGTTTTATACTTTTGAGATTGATTCACCGAAGTCAAGGAAGACGATGTAGAGGAAGAGGATGAAGCTGGGGATGGTGGATCATCATTTTCTCCATGTCCTTTCTTTGACTTTTCATCACTCTTCTTTCCTCCTGAAGAACCCTCTCCTTCTTTCCGGTTTTTAGACCCTTCTCCAACAAGCCTATCATTCCTTTCTTGGTAGAGTATCCTCACCATCTTAGTCATATCCAAGAAAGCTTTCTAGAATACTCGTTCTTCTTCCTTGGGATCCATATCTTCAGGAGCTTCTCTCTCTCTTGAAGACATGCTTGAAGTTGATTCTATGGCTCTTGGAGGTGGTTCTATGACCCTTCTTGGTTGTGGATTAGTTTGTGCACTAACCAAGTTTCCTTCACCTCTCTTGAGTTTAAGCCTAGTAAGCATGAAAACTTGCAAACAAATAACAGTTATTTGCACAAAACAAATGCTGAGTAAAAACCCTAGCTTCTAAGGCTCTAAACCTTTGCTCTGATACCAACTAATCTGAAAATGAAAGTATTTGTACTGTTGTTCAAAGTATTCATTTCTATTAAATTAAGTGTGCAAAGTGTTTGTAAGGTCTTGCAAGTGAAACAAAGTGTTCTTGGTAATTGTATATGAATTTAAGTGTGAGGGAGTGTTGTTTAAATTTATTGTTTAACAACTTTATTCTGAATAACACAGCAGAATAATTTCACCATAAACACACAACAACATGATGATGCATTTCACCCCTCCTGGGATACATATGTCGGGTCCAAGGCTCCCAATGGGCATGTCCTTGATATATTATGATGCTCAAATTGGTAATATAGTGAAAAGAAGGCCTAAACAGACCAAACCAACTATAAAAATAAATTCAGAATGCAGAAATCAGTATAAATTGACTTTTGTTTCACCTCAAATGGTTAAACATAGCCCAAAACAACTCCAACACCCTCTAGGCCCTGATGGCTCTCTAAGATTCCTTGAAGAAAAAGTACCTGAAGATCAACTCTGTTGGCTCTGCAACTTATTCCAATGGCTCCAAAATGTTGAGAATAGTCGAAATTGACTAAAATTTTGTCCAAAAAGGTTAAGTAGTGTGAAAGTTATGATCAAAACAAGATTTGTTCAGTTTGGCCTAAAAAACCTCCACCAAGGTTGGGAGGACTGCAGTTAACTCCGAAAAAATGGCTAACTTCGCCAGATTTGGTGGTGTGCTCCAAATTAGTCACGCAGTTAGATTGGAATTTAATGTAAAACTGGACATGATCACATGTCCATTGGTTTATGTCGTTTAAACCGCTAACTTAACCCTGCAGATAAACCTTCCTCCGTTGCATTTAATATGACCACAATTGTGGCCACATGTCGTAGTTAAACTGCGTATTAACTGTTAACCGCCGGGGTTTTAAGCATTGGGTTCCGACCTGATGGTCGTATGTTATGGGCACTTTCCACAAGGGCTAGCCCCTTCAAACTTCCGTTCATCGTTTGCATGGGCCCGTTTCATTGTGACCAATATGTGTTTGGGTCGGGTCATCCTCCGCCTGACCAACTTGACGCGTTCAAACGTGACCCGCCATTCACTGCTAACCAACACTGCACGCATGTTCACTGCTGACCCGCCTTACGTTCATGCCTGACCTGTTCTCATTCAACTCCAACCAACGTTCACCTCTGTTGCACGGGGTTTCGTTCAGGGTGACTCATAACCCCATTCGGGTCGAGTTGTGCCCGACTGACCCGTAGTGTTCATCTTGGGTCGGGGCTGACCCAAAAAAAATTTCAAACCAAATTTTTTTTAACAGCTTGAACCTTTAGGCCTGGGGCCATGTGGCAGCCTCCAAGTAGGCCACGTGGCACCCTTTGATATGCCATCCATATTTCATAAAAAAATGAAATTTTTGCCATAAAAATAATTTCTGAAGATGACATTTTTTAAATTCCAAAGTGTTTTGAAGGTGACTAGACAAATTAAAAATTGAATATCTTCCACATATGACATCAGAGTTGAGTGTCGTTCACGGCGTTAGGATCGCAATGACGAACACTATCCGGTCGATCAATTTATTATAATTCTAAGCAATTCCAATTTTGAGCATTTTTTCCCTCTTGGACATGATCACCTGATCACACTGTAATCATGATTAACATATGGTTATATGTATGGGACCATTAGTTGTAAGTACTTGCAATGAAATATAAAGCCTTAGAAGTGATTAAGATGGGATAATGGTTTAATTGTATAAGCTATTTGAGTTGCAATCCTCATTTTCCTCAAAGAGTATATATTTTGAGTGGGAGAAAACCTAAAAACATCTAGCAAGGGTGAAAACTTTCTCATTCAACCTGCATTGGATGGAATGGTATGCTGACATGTTTTTCACGGTAGGCCATGATGCACTATTTCATTATAGAAATATATAACCAAAATATGTTAGGCATCTTGTCCAAATCCATTCAGTCTTAGTAACATCTGAATTTTTATTATTTACTGAAAATAATAAAATAAAAATGAAGAGAGCAAGTTGATGACTGTCGTTAAGATGGGCTTTGGGGAATGTGAAATTCTATTGAAGTATAAATGAAAAATTCTAGAATTGTATCATAATATTGATTAGGAAGCTGACATTTCAAAATATATATTTGATAGTCTTCAATTCGGAATTGTAGGACATTCATCATTGGTGAATCCACTCTTTGTGAACTATGTTTTCGAAGGTGGTATTTGATGCAAAATCAATCAGATATGATTTGTAATCAATTTGGTTTAGCTTGGAATCCTATTTAAACTTTGTATTTGAAGAAGACAACTGAACATGGTGGGAGTCAATACTGTGTGCAGGAGGAGATAGAGGCTATTGCTAGGTGTATCACAAGGCCATGTTCATTCTTTCCATGTTTAATCATGAATCCTGAATATAATTGTCTCATTTGTGGTGATCTTCAATGGAGATAAGATTTTGCAACACTTTAATGTTAATTATGTGTAAGGTCAAAAAAATATTTTTGTGTGTAAGAGTTTTCCATTTTAACTATGTTTTGTTTTCTATATTGTATTGAGCGCTCCAATAAAATACCTTTTTTCTTAATATTCTTGTCTGAAAGGTAGGATTTCAATAGTACGTATTTGTAGTTATCCAATACTAAATTGATTTTAAAAGGAAAGTCTAATTTTCTTCAAGATATCCCAATTGCTTTATATTATCGAACAATCTTGGATATAGAAGATGGGAAGTTGAAATAGTATCAGAAACATAAAAATTTATGAAGCTCACCCATATGTTTTCCTTCTAAACCCATTTCTATGAAATTTCCTTCTAAACTCATGTCTATGAATTGGAATAAATACAAAGGGATTTATGTGAATGCAAAGAATAAATAAATTGGCTACAAATATAATATATCTGAAATTTGAATTGTTGGGCTCAATGATCTCCACTTAATTCCTCCTGGTTGAAATTGAATTTTGTTAGATTTGTTTTCGAACGCTTCTCGCATAATACTCTCGTCCATATATAGCAGGACTTCTATTTGGACTCCCTGTCTCTGACATGTTCTCATTTACTACAAATTCCAACAATGCCATGTCCTGTATGATGTGTAAAGAGTCCCTCAAGAAGCCATCAGTGATTAAGAACAATGTGGAGGAGGTAAAGGAAGAAATTCTTCCTAGATAGAGTGAGTCTGCATTCTTGGAAGTTGTTTCTGAGATCATGGACTTCAACATAGAAAAAGCGAAGTGTACCTAGTAACGTTTCGTTTCACACCATTTTTATTTCCTCTTAATTAAAGATAAGATAGAGTGAGTCTGCATTCTTGGAAGTTGTTCCTGAGATCATGGACTTCAACATAGAAAAAGAGAAGTGTACCTAGTAACATTTCGTTTCACACTATTTTTATTTCCTCTTAATTAAAGACGGCTTATTAAAGTGGTAGCGATGATTATGTCCTCTTGTCCATGGTTTCTTAAATTTATAGTATGTATTGCCTTGAAAATCTCTCTCTGGCTAGACTAAGTTACAAGGAAATATAATAGATAATGTAGCATGTTTGGAGCCATTATGCCCTACTTTGTTTTGTTCTATGCTTTATGGAACCAATGACAATATCCGTACCTTAATATTATACTTTTAGTTGTATATTTGTTTCATAAATATGAAGGCAAGCTAAATTTCTTGTATTATTGAGATACCTGAAGTATTTTGGAAGCTATATAACGTCTTTGTTGTTGCATATGAGTTATGGAACTAGTAACAATAGCCTTACCTTAATAGTATGCTTTGAGTTACTATATTTGTTGCATAAATATAAAGGAAATCTAGGTTCCATGTACTAATTGAAACTGTAGCTGAAGTATTTTGGGAGCTATATAAATTGGATTTTCTTTCAAATATGCATTTTTCTCACTAAGCTTCTTATGCAAATTTTTGGTTTGGTAAAATAATATTTTTCCATGAAATATCAATTACCGAGTTCAATGCTTAGGGTAATGATGTCCAAAGACTTATTTCTATGTATGGAAATTCTACAAGTAAAATAATAATTTTCCATCACAAATATCAATTACCGAGCTCAATGTTTACAGGAATAATGTCCAAAGACTTGTTTCTATGTGTAGTAATTCTACATTTTAGTTTATAATAATGACTCATGAGGTAAAATAGGAATGGAAGTAGGTCATAGTAAGCATTAACGGATAAAAAAGAGAGAGTATAAACTGGATAAACATCAAAAAATTGTATTCCATTCTTGTGTATTTAGATAGTAAACACTTATTTCAAAACAAATATTTGTTCTTCATTTTTATACATCTCAAGGATCTGAAACATTTATCATAAACCCCAAACGTATCATAACATGAAAAACATTTTATCCCAGTATTTCTAAAATAAAAAGGGAATGGAAAACCATATATAAAAGATAAATTATATATAAAAGAAAATTCAAGTAGTCATCCTTGAGACAGTACAAGACAAACCCACAAGTATCTAAATTATAATCATGCGGAAAAATTTACCCTATAAGATGAGATTCCTAAGGAAGTGGATATAGGAAATGAAATAATGGAGATTATGGAATCTACTCCTTGCTAAGGAAGTGGATATAGGAAATTAAATATTGTGCCCCTTCAAAAGTATGACCCTATAATATGTTCTACTCTTGAAATAAAAAATAAAAATAAATTATTTTTTTTAATAATATATATGTGTGTGTGTGTGTGTGTGTATTTCTATTTTTTTTTTATTAAACTAAAAATTTGTATTTTAACGGGGAGACAATTCTTGCTTTATGTTGAAAATAAAAAAATTGTGGAGACAATCACTGCTTTACCTTGAAAATAAAAAATTGGATGAATATGAAAATATGTCAACATGAATTACATGAATTAACCCTCCATCATTTACAATTGAATGGAAAAACACTATTTACAATTGAATATAGAAAAACTACTTGTTGTTAATTGAATTTTACTAGAATATCTTTATTCTTAGGAAGCTATACTTAAATGTGAATGCAATGTCTTTGTGTAGTGATTTGATTCCTAGATGTATATTTACTACCCTTTTGAACATGAACTTTTAACCTTTTACAAGAAGGCATGCGTGCTTAACGATTAGAACCACTCAATTTGTATTTAAAATAGTTGTAGTCTAACTAATAGATAAAATAACTATGTTTTGTTGTAATATAGCAATACAATTTTTAACCACATTATAATTTATTGTTTTTTATAGATGCTTTCTCATGCATAAATGGATCCGCGACACACTCAATTTTTGAAATTAAAATATCATCTCATATATTAGTTAGATGAGTTTAAAATATGAAATAATCAATTTACTATGGTTGATTTTTATATGGCATTGGCATTTTGAGTGTCAGGTATTTAATGTTCCAACATGCGGTTGTAATAACATTCGAGAATGCTTTTGTTAACCATATTTGATATACTTACATATTATAAACTTAAGAATAAAATACACCAAAAAAAAAATAAGTTTAATGTCTCAATTTCTATTTGCTTGATTATGAAAATTAAATTACAAAATTTTCAATTTAAAAATCCTATCCACCACTCTTTGCACCTGTTGAGGTAATTGCTAGTTTATAACTTCCAAAACTTTGATATCATGACGCCATCTAATTTCATAACAAACAAGAAATATTTCAAATAATTCATATGAGTGTTAGGTGGAAAGTTTTAATTTAAATATTAAAAGTTTTGAGTTTGGTTATTTTTTTAATATTAAAAATTAGTAAATTAATAAAATTAAAGTTTAATTCAAATTTGTTTTTAATTTAATTCTTATATGTAATTTAATTCAAACATGTTTTATTTATTTATTTTGTAATTATTTTAACTATTTTAATTAATTAAAATTTAAATATATATATTTGATTAATGAAATACATGTAATTAATTAATGTAGATAATTAGAATTATTAATTTATTTTAGGATTAGATTTAATTAAAATGTCCAATTTTGGCTTACGCAGAAAGTTTTCCATAATTCTAGCATTGTCGACACTTCAATTGTGGAGGCTCATAAGTTGAGTTTTACTTGGCCAAATGAGGATCATGATGGCTTGTTAGATAGATAAAATCATGGAGAATATTAATGAAGTGGTTGCATGGTGAGATTTAGTCATTAAACGAGTCTAAAATTTTGCAGAAAATTAAGCTTAAGATTTGTAACCAAAATTAATTTTCTCAGTTTAATTTTTGCATTTTCATTTACTCAAAACCTTTGTTGATTTCAGATCCATCTAATTATGTTCTCTTTGACCAATAAGATCAAGATCTTTATAAGGATAAATGAAAAGCACAAATTTCTTTTTATTTACTTATTTAATTGAAATTTGAGGAGATGTTTATTTTAATTTATTTGCATTTTAATTTAATTTTAATTGGTTTTTTGCAGGAGAACGGTGGAAGAGATGAGGAAGAGAAGATTTCAATCCATGGAATTGCTCCAACAAGAGAAGAAAAATAATTTTAACCAATGAAAATTGTTGGAGCATATTTATTCTTCAACAACTCTCCTATTTGGAATTCATTTTTGTAATTAAAAATAGTGGTTTGTAGAATAGAGAAATGACTCTTCTCTTCTATGATTCTGTAATTATTAAAGCACTATTGTAATAGGGGTTTTGTGCTATAGGTAGACAAGATCAATCTCATATTTGAGAATTATTGGGATTTTTCTCTTTTCATTCTAAATTGTGTAAGAGAGGTAGAGCTTGCACTATTGTAGCTCTTGCTTTTAAGCTAGCAAAGATAGAGAGAAGGTAATTAGACATAGTTTAACCAGTTGGAACCACCATTCCAAATGGAAAAGGAGTTTCTTTAAGTTCACGACTGGGTGGTTTCCCTTATAATGTTGAATGGTCATTTTGGGTAATCAACAAACATCCCCTGTAAGATCCTCCCTCACTTATCCTAGCCGCCCATATGCAATATCCAAAGGTGAAGGTGGAAAATATCCAAAACAAGTTTCAAATGGGGACTTACCAGTAGAAGTGTGGATTACTATGGTATAAGAGTGTTGAATATGTACCAGATTTTCATCCTTGGTCTTCGAATGCTTCTGATCTGCTATTCACTTTGGAGATCTGTTGGAGGAGGACATTCTATTGTTTATATCAGATCAGATCCACTTTCCAGATCTGAATATTTCAGTAGATTTGTAGTCTTAGATCTCAGATCTACATCTTGTACTTGGTGTTTTGCAATGTTGTAGATGTCTTTAACTTTGTGTTAATTTTGTCCCACAATGTAGTCCAAAATGCACTTAGAAATCTTGTTTCCCTATCTGAAACGAGCTTGGTATCCAAAAGTGCACCCAAACTTGTTTAAAGAAAAACTTCACTACTTCTTGCCCATTAATGGTTTTTTATAGGGAAACATAACTCACATCTTGTTGAACCTATCAACTACCACGAAAATGTAGTCATTTCCCTTCCTAGTTGTTGGTAAAAATACCACAAAATCCATGAAAATAGACCCTATTTCATGTTTCCCAAGGACGAATGGGTACATTTAAGGGATGAAATAGACCTTGTTTCCTATTACTAAGCTTGTTGGTACAACAAAGCATGAATCCTCTTATAAACCTAGCTACCTATTCTTGCATCTTGGGCCAATACACATTCCTCTATAGTTTTGCCACCATATTCCGTATAAAAAATCACCCTACAACCTTGGAGGTGTGAGCCTCTATAATCAGCTGCAATCACTCACCTTTAGGAACACATAACTTATGTGGCCTAGAGTAACTTTTCCTAGATATGGTAGTCAATTGTGTTGTCACCATTGTGCACATGACTCTAAATATGCAATTGTTGAAACATTTCCTTGAAGTCCTCATCCTATGAATATTCCTCTCTATATATATCATGGTGAATGGTTCCATGTGGATAAGATTTCCTAATCTTTGATGTGGGGGGCCCTGAAAGCATGTTGGCCAACTTGTTTGTGCAACCCTTGTCTTTGATGACTTAATGAAACTGCTATAGAAACCCAATTTACTTGTAATGCATGGTCTTTTGTAGCTTACTTTGGGAACTGAAAGTAGTATAGTGGTTGATGATATGTGTGGATTATTGTCTCCTTTCCCACCATATAATGTTTCCACTTTCACAACTTTCACTAGGGAATATAATTCCTTGTTGTAGGTAGGGAAGTTAAGAATTGTCCCATAAAATACTTCATAATGGTAGCATACATTCCTTCCTCCCTACATCAATACTGCTCCCATAGAATACCCACTCACATCTATCTCCACTTCAAAGGGCTACTACAATTTTGGTAATGTAAGAACTGTTGCTTGACTGATCTTTTTCCTTAACTCCTAAAACGCCCTCTACTAACCCTTTCCCCACGAAAAAATCTTTCCACTTTTTGTTATGCATTAGGGGAATTTTGAGGTCTAAAATGGGCCTCATAAGAAAAATGTACAACAAAAATAAACTTTATAACAACCAATAGGATTCAAGATGATGATGTCATCCATAATGGATGATTCACCATTTTTGGAGTAAAAAAGTAAAAATATTAAAAAATAATCAAATAATAAAACTACTTTTTCAACTCGTATTTTAAACTTATCTCCCAAAATTTTTACTCAAATTTCGAGCGGGAGTACTCGTTGGATGCAGAATTTAATTCATCATCCAAGGAGTACCCATGTTGCATACTTTCGATGAACTCTTCTACATGAAAAATGAGAAATACATAAAAAAAACGTGATTGTAATCACGTTTTTTTATGTATTTCTCATTTTTCGTGTAGTAGGACCCATCGAAAGTATGCAACATGGGTACTCCTTGGATGGGGAATTAAATTCCGCATCCAACGAGTACTCCCGCTCGAAATTTGAGTAAAAACTTTGGGAGATAAGTTGAAAATATGAATTGAAAAAGTAGCTTTTTCATTTTTCCCTCTAAAATTTGATGATGTCATCAAATCTTATTAGATTTTTTCCACTATTATTTTATAATTTCCTTAGGAGGCCCATTTTAGACCTCAAAATTCCCCTAATGGGAATGAAGTGGTATTTCTATGGGAGAAAAAAAGGCTATGAACTTCCTTAGGGATTGTGTTGCCCCAATGAAACTCCTTACGTCATAAAAATTAATAGGCACCAACCACTTCATGATGGCCTCCATCTTGGAAGGATCTATCTTCAACTCTCCTCCACCTATCGCATACCCTAAATACACCAAAGATTACTGTGAAACTCACACTTCTTGATATTTTCCAGTAGTTGGTGCTTCTTTAATGTCTCCAACGCCTATTTCAAATATGATATGTGATTTTCCTAAGTAGCATTGTATACCAGTATATCATACAAATAGAAAATAGTAAATGATTCTATAAAAGGGCATAATATATCATTCATTAACCTCATAAATATATTTGGTGCATTGCATAAGCCAAATGGCATGACTATCCACTCATACAAACCTTGCCTAGTTTTGAAGGTAGTTTTCCAAGTATCTTCTTCCTTGACTTGAACTTGGTGATATCCATAGTTTAAGTCTATCTTGGTGACGTATTTCACTTGCCGCAACTGATCTAGTAGAGTCTTTATTTTGGGCAAGGGGTACTTTTTCTTGAGCATAATTTTGTTCAACACCCTAAAATCTATAAACATTCACCAAGTCCCATCCTTATTTAGCACAAAGATGATGGGTGATCCACATGGTGATGTACTTGCTTGAATAACACCTTATTCCAATAGTTAATGCAGTTGTTATTCGCCTCACTTTATTATATAATATACTTCCCATATAGCTAAATGTTTGGCAGTAGGGAGTTCGACAATAGCTGGATATCATGCTCCACTTCCCTCTTGGGCATCCTTTAGCCTCTTGAGACACATCCATGTATGTATGTCTAAACTCTTTCAGTTATTGTTTTTGTATCTTAGTACATCCCTCCAGGGATACCTTTACTCTCTTTGAATCTTCTAGAGACTGATTTTCTCTTAAAAATAGTAAAAAATAATTCTTGCTAGAGTTGATCAGTTTCTTGGCTTGGTTGGTACTTACGAGCGGAATTTTCAACTTATCTTAGTGAACATTGATGGTGAACAATTTTCCATCCTTGATGAGGTGGTACTGGTTTTCTCTTTACATGAATATTGCATCCAACATATACATATAGGGACTTCCAAACACCAGTCCATATACATCAAGGGGAACTACATCTTCATCAACTTCATTAACAAAATCAACACTAATAGAAAATATAAATTTGCACTCTTTTGTTACCATTATATTTGCATCCTTATTTATCCATCTCAATGGATATAGGATTAGATGATCATGAACTTCCAATCAAATTTTTTTGACTACTTCTGATGCAATGAGATTTTCCTGTGATCTTGAGTTGAACATATCATCAATCTTGGACTTTTTAACCTGCATCTTTATATGGAAGGGTCTAATATTTTCATTCTCTTATGGCTGCTAAATGATACTTAGATTCACCTCCTTCTACATTGATGTACATAAAATCTTCTCATCCATGTTCGAGCTACTTTCAACCTAGTTGCTTGAATCAATGGTCATGAGATTATACTTCTTAATATCTTTCTTTTTGTTTTGCAAATTATGCTCTAGATGCAACTTCCAACAATTCCGCTTTATATGACTATCAATGTTACAATGGTTGTAGTGGTTATTGGGATCTTTAAACTGATGTGCTATGGTTGTCGTCTTTTTTATCTTCCCCCATTTCCACTTCTTTCCCCCCTCCTTATAAGTAGCATGGTTCTCCTTCTGCTTCAATCTATTTGATTTCCCTTTGTTCTAGCCTATGTTCTCTAGGTATTGTTCCTATACACAAGCCTCGTCCACTGATCTGGGATTGAACAACATAAATTTCTTATGTAGATGGATTTGTATAACCCTTAGATACTTGAGGATTATATTTGGGTTCTTTGGAAATAGAACCACTATTATGGCCATATTTCTAAATTCTATGGTGTACTCTTGTACGCTCTCCCTCTACTTCTATTTGAATTAGTGCCACTAGATCCATTAGTCCTCTACATACCTGGTAGGGTAAAATTGTGACTTTATGATGGTTTTAAAGTCCTCCCACTTAGTAATTTGAGGATCTCCTTTAAACCTCAAGGTATCCATTTGTGATCAAGAGTTCATAAATTTTTCTCAAAATTGAAAGTTACAGGATTGGGTTGAAACCATGAAAGTTGCATAGATCTTGTCTTCCTGATTCTAGCACTGTGAATGATTCGAAAAACTGATGTCGTATGAGGGATATATCGTGTTCTGATCGAATTCCCAAACAACTAAATTTTGTGATAGGGTTGACTGAGATGCCCAGTCAGCATGGAGGATGCACAATCAACAAAAAGGAATATTCTGAAGAATATTCCTTTTCTCTCGGCCAACCAATGGATGACAAGTGGTGCTATATGGTTCGTTGATAGGTTGTATGTTATATTTGATGAACCAATGGGAGGGTGACATGTGGACAACCCTGAGGCCGCCATGTGTCCCCTTAGCGATATGGTAAAATTTTATGGAGGTCTGCAAGGTTCAACCCCGCGACCTCCGACTTGCGCACATTGGTCTCCACCAACCGAGATACATGTATTACTTAACCATATATATGTAGTTTGGTTCTATTTAAATGTTAATGCAGCCCCATGGAGCATTCACATGTTAAACGTCACAATAAAAGCTATCTCCGATAGTTGGTAACCCGCGACAATAAACATAACCGTCAACCTTATCACATGTTCCTTCTCCGATCTCTGCGCAGCTAAAACCTTATCCGCCAAAAATTTCATAACTCCGACATTTATGTTTATAAACCTTGTCACGTGGCGGGGTTTTATGCTACTATTGCTCCGACAGTTATGTTAATTCCACTTCAAACTTCGGTTTAAAGGTTGATACCCACGGTTTAATTGGAGTTCCACTCCACCAAACTATAACCGTGGGTTTTGGGGGTTGGCATGTGGCCATCCCCTACCCTTAACATTTAATTTTCGGTTAAGCCACTAGCGGAGCTTTTAGAGTGCGCCCTATTTTTGTGCGGTTTTGGCTAAACTAACTCCATTTAAGTGGAGTTCTCCACAATTAGTGGAGTTTTTCTAGGAGTTACTGCGCAAATGAGTTGGAGGCTCAATTTTCGCCCATTCTGAAGGAATGAAGAGTCATTCTAGACTAATTGGAGCATTCTGGAGCCATTGGTGTAGAGAAAACAACCATTAGAGGCCTATAACTACATGTATTTGCAAATTTTTGAACATAATGAAAGATGGACATGCCATTGGGAGCTGGACCAACATATTTAGCCCAAGAGGCATGAATTGATTCATCATGCCTGCTGTGTAAATGTTATGTGGTGTTTTATTTATCTATTTTACACTGTTGTTCAATGTTATTTTCTCTTTTTTCATGCTTCTAATTCACTAAAATCACTTACAATTCATGGTTAAAATCCTCAGTACTTAAGCAAACTATGGATACAAGTATGCACATGTTTTATAATTGAAAATACACTTAGCACAACAAAATAATACAGTCCTTTCAGATCATGTAGGTATTAGAGCTAGAGTTTATTCTCTGGTGTTGTTTTGTGAAAAGATCTATTTAACTGTTTGCAAGTGTTAGATGCTTACTAGGCTCAAGTTCAAGAGAGGAGAAGGCACATTGGTGGAAGAAAGAGGGTCTTAAAGTGAGCTACAACAAAGGAGATAAATATTGCCAAAATCTCCACCACCTATTTCACCTCCTAAGGAAGCAGAAGCATTAATAAGCATGCCTCCAGAGGAAGAAGAAATCCATGAAGAAGTTGATCCCAAAGAGGAGGAAATAGTGTTCAGGAAAGCATTTCTTGACACGACTTAAATGGTTAGAATCCTTTATCAAGAAAGAAATGAGAAATTGGAAGGAGAAGGATCCAAAATTCACAAGGAATGATAGGGATCATCAGGAGATCGCAATGATGAAGATAAGTCAAAGAAGGGAAATGGAGGAAATGGAGGAAGTGGAAAGTCACCATCCTCACCCTCATCATCATCATCCTCTACTTCATATTCTGTACATCAGCCACACAAGTCAAAGAACACTTATAAAAGTCCTTTTTTAAAAATTGATGTTAAGTTTGAATTGCCAATATTTAATGGTGAAGTCAATGTAGAAAATCTTGATAATTGGATTAGGTAATTGGAGGTCTATTTGAGAATCCATAACCTTCAAGATGATGATACCAAAATCCAATTAGCTTCATTGAGAATGGAAGGTGCAACACTTGTTTGGTGGGAAGCCAAGACAAAGGAGGAGATCAAGAAGCATTGTAAGATTATTCTATCATGGACTGATTTCATTACTGCAATAAAACAATAGTTTTATCCATTAGCTCATATGAAAAAATCCATAATGAACTGGAAAAACTTTAGGCAATTGAAGGGATAGAATGTGTAAGAATACACCCAAGAATTTAGGAGAAGAGCTCTCTTATTAGGGGTATATTTGCAGAGCCAAGATACTTTGCTCAAGTACAAAGGAGGCTTACATAGCTACCTTAAACATACTATTCTCATGTTTAACCCCACAATTCTAGATGAAGTATGTGTTTAGGCCACACATCTAGAAGCTATAGGGAAGAACATTTTTGAAGAGGGTAGGAAGAATCATTTTAAGGGGAAAAACAAAGAGAATACCTCAAAAGGTAAAAGCAAAAAGAATGCATCTATTAAGAAAGAGGGAGAAAATTTGGTTTGTAAATTTTTTTCAAAAGAAGGTCATGATGAAAATAATTGTTGGAAATTACATCCTGAAAAGAGGCCCAAGAGATACAACAAAAAAGGGAAACAAAAAGTTGCAACTACAACTCAACATGATTTAGGAGAGGATTCAGGTGATGAATCTAAAATTACAGCCATGGGATTGAATAACATGAAGGGGAAAGAAATTGAAACTAAACCCAATACTAGTACATCAAACTGTCACATACATGCTCCAAATGAAGAAGAAAGAATTGAGTTGTTTCCTGTGAGGGCCATATCCAAACATACTAAGATTGACACATTGTTTGACAATGGGTCACAAGAAAACTTAATCTATGAAGACTTGGTCAATAAACTTAACCTTGAGACCATACCACATCCAAAACCATATCCACTTGGTTGGATTTGAAAGAATGCAAATTTACAGGTTTCAAAGAAGTGTATATTGCGATTTGCAATTACTGCACATTTTGTTAGCACAGTTGAATTAGATGTGGTTCTGCTTGACATAACAGGTATTGTGTTGGGAATTCGTTACTTGTATGACAGGAAAGCGATCTTCCATTTCCTTGAGAACAAATACCATTTATTCAAACATGGAAAGGAGTACATTGTAAGATCACATCGCAAGAAGACAAACATTGCTATGGTAAATGTTGGACAGGTAAAGAAGGTGGTAAATTCAAGTAAGAATTTTGTTCTTCTAATGATTAAGCCTAAAGTTGATGTTAATCATGAATCATTTGAGGGTTGTGATCCTAAGTTGATATCATGTTTATATGATGTAGTTGATGCACATCATGAGATGTTTTAGGAGCCAACAGGATTGCCTCCAAAAAGGGAGATTCAACATGAGATTAAGTTGCAGCAATATTGTCCTCTTCCAAACATCAGCATGTATCACATGTCGATAATGGAGAATGCTGAAATAAAGAGGCAAATCAAGGAGATGCTAGACAAAGGAATCATAAGGCCAAGCACTTCGCCATGCAATTCACCCATAGTCTTGATTCCAAAGAAAGATGGGACTTAGCACATGTGCATAGACTTCAGAGCTTTGAACAAGATAACGGTAAAGAACGATACCCACTCCCAAGGATAGATGATTTGCTTGATCAGTTGAAAGAAGCAAAGTTTTTCACTAATTTAGATTTATGAAGTGGATATCATCAAGTAAGTATTGCAGAAACTGACATATGAAAAACTGCATTCAAAACCAAACAAGGACCCTTTGAGTGGTTAGTAATGCCATTTGGTTTGTGTAATGCACCGGAAACTTTCATGCATGTTATGGATAGTGTTTTGAGTCCATTTCTTGATGAATTTTTGATTGTGTACTTAGATGACATATTGATTTTCAACAAAACAAGAGAAGAACATGTCTTGCATGTGAATAGAGTGCTTGATGTTTTGAAGAAAGAGAAATTTTTGCTTAAGATGTCAAAGTGTGAGTTTGGAAAGACTTATTTGGTTTATTTGGGACACATTGTAGGAGGAGGAGAGTTGAGAATTGATCCTTCTAAAGTGGAAGCCATTGTGAATTAGCCCACACCCAGAACAGTAACCGAGGTAAGAATTTTCTTAGATGCAGCTTAGTATTGGAGAAAGTTTATTGCTAACTTTTATGCCATCGTAGTTCCTATGCATGCAGTGATAAGTGTGAAGAAAGGCTTCCAATGGGGAGGCAAAAAACAACAAGCTTTCGAAGCTTTAAAATAAAAGATTAGTTCAGCTCCAGTTCTTTCATTACTGAATTTGAGATAGCCATTCAAGATACAAACTAATTCTAGTGATTATGCCATGGGCACAGTTCTTTTGCAGCATGGTAAGCCTATCCCTTTTAATTCTGAAACATTCAATGGTGTTGTAACTAATTATCCTACATACGAAAAAGAACTATATGCGTTGGTACAAAGCATCAATAAGTGTAAACACTACTAGATGGGTAAAGAGACAATTGTGCATACCAATCACCAACCATTACAATACTTGCAGTCACATACAAAATTGCAGCAATCACGACATTTCAGGTGGATGGGATTTCTTCAGCAATTTGACTTGGTTATAAGGTACAAGAAAGGTATTTTCAATAAAGTTGATGATATGCTTTCAAGTCTGATTATTAGTGCATCTACTTTACTCAAAAATGATTCTATTGTACATGAGAGTTACATAGAACAATATGCACATGATGTTGATTTTCAAGATGTGTATGCTAGTTTGAGTGAAGGGAATCAAGTTGAAGAAAATGATTATCACATGCATAAAAAAATTTTGTTTCATTTGGGAAAACTGTGTATACCACAAGGAGAGAGGCTAAGTGTCATGAGAGAAGCTCATTCATCTCTTATTGTTGGACACTTTAGGGTAAGGAAAACAGTGGTGCATCTACATAGGTATTTCTATTTGCCTCACATGATAGATAGTGTGTTGCGTTTTATAAGAGGTTGTTCAATGTGTGCAACAAGCAAGCCTAGTAATAGAAAGCTTGGGTTGTACACACCACTACCGGTACCATCAAGGCTATGGGAGAGTGTCTCCATAGAATTTTTTGGAGGTCTACCTATGTCAAGAAAACAACATGATTATCTTTATGTAGTTGTGGATAGATTCAGTAAAATGTGTATACTTATGCCATGTAAGAAAACCATTACTGCTGAACAAACTGCTGAACTTTATTTTCAACAAGTATGGGTTCTTTATGGATTGCCAAATTCTATTGTTAGTGACAGGGATTCCAAGTTCATGGGGAATTTTTGGTCGAATATTTGGAGTATGATGGACACTAAGTTGAAAAAGAGTATTTCTTTTCATCCACAAACTGATGGACAAACCAAGGTTGTGAACAGAACCATTGTGCATCTATTGAGAGGATATTGCAGCAAACATCCTAAGTTGTGGGATGAACAACTGCATTATATTCATCACACTTACAACTGAGCAAAGCACTCTTCTACAAATACATCACCTTTTGAAGTATGCTTTGGCTATTTGCCAAAATCTCCATTAGACTTCATATTTGAGAAGGATGTTGCAATAGATGGCCATAGTGATATTGAAAAGGCTTGAAAGTTCATTGAGAAAATTGAGATTATACATCAACATGTTCAAGCACAACTTGAGAAAAGTCAAAGAAAATACAAGGAGAGGCATGACAAACATAGAATTGATCACAAGTTTCAAGAAGGAGATGAGGTATGTTTGCACATTAGCAAAGAAAGGATGCAAGGGGAAGGTAAAAAGCTTAAACCCATTCACTATGGTCCATTTAAGATCATAAAACAAGTTGGTAATAATGCATTTCAACTTGAATTTCCTTCATAAATGAAAATTTATTCAATTGTTAATGTTGAAAACTTACATTTGTATGAGCCACCTTTGATCGATGATTAACGAAGTGATGTTTAGTTGCCTTCTATTGAAGTTTTCTCACCAGAATTTCTGGATGAGCTTAAGGAAGATACAATTCTTGATAGGAGGACAAGAGCATCCAAGAGGGGAAGTGTTGACTACCTTCGAGTTGGGCTCAAAGGCATTAAACCAAGAAAGACAAAGTGGATGGAGGATGGAAAGGTGAGGGAGTTGTACCCTCATCTACTGAACAGGTAATCAAGTCTTTTGGGGTCCAAAAGCTTCCCAATGGGGAGGACTGATAAGGAGTTCATAATTTTTTTTCAAAATTAAAAATTACAGGATTGGGTTGAAACTTGGATGCTTGCGCAGATCTCAACTTCCTGATTTTGGTGCCGCAAAAGGTTTGAAAAACCAATGTTGTATGAGGGAGATATCGCACTCTGATCAAATTCCCGAACAACTAAAATTTGTGACAGGGTTGACTAGGATGCCCAATCAGCATGGAGGATGCACAATCAGCAAAAAGGGATATTCTGAAGAATATTCCTTTTCTCCGAGCTAACCAGTGGATGAAAAGTGACGCTAAATGGTTCGTTGATGTGTTGTACGTTATATTTGATGAGCCAATGGGAGCGTGACACGTGGCCATCCCTAAGGCCACCACATGTCCCCTTAGCGGTATGGTAAAATTTTATGGAGGTCTGTAGGGTTCAACCCCACGACCTCCAGCCTGCACGCATAGGTCTTCACCAACCGGGCTACATGTATTACCTAACCATATATGTAGTCAGGTTCTATTTAAATGTTAATGTAAAATGGAGTGGGGGTTGGGGACCGCTGGCAGCCCCGAGGAGCATTCACATGTTAAACTTCACAATAAAAATTATCACCGATAGTTGGTAACCAACGACAATAAACATAACCGTCAACCTTATCACATGTTCCTTCTTCGATCTCCATGCGGTTAAAACCTTTTCTGCTGACAGTTTCATAACTCCAATATTTATGTTTATAAAACTTATCACATGGCAGGGTTTCATGCTATGGTTGCTCTGATAGTTACGTTAACTCTGCTTCAAACTCCAGTTTAAAGGTTGATACCCACGGTTTAAGCGGAGTTTCGCTCCACCAAACTGTAACTGGGTTTTTGGGGCTGGCATGTGGCCACCCCCTACCCTTAACATTTAATTTTCGGTTAAGCCACCAGCAGATTTTTTAGAGCACGCCCTATTTTTGTGCAGTTTTGGCTAAAATAACTCCAGTTAAGTGGAGTTCTCCACAATTAGTGGAGTTTTTCTAGGAGTTACTGGGCAAATGAGTTGGAGGCTCAATTTTCGCCCATTCTGAAGGAATGAAGAGTCATTCTAGACTAATTGGAGCATTTTGGAGCCATTGGTGCAGATAAAACAACCATTAGAGGCCTGTAACTACATGTGTTTGAAAATTTTTGAGCATAATGAAATATGGGCATGCCATTGGGAGCTGGACTAGCAGATGCAGCCCAGGAGGGGTGAACTGCTTCATCATGCCTGTTGTGTAAATGTTATGTGGTGTTTTATTTCTCTGTTTTACACTGCTATTCAGTATTATTTGCTCCTTTTTCATGCTTCTAATTCACTAAAATCACTTACAATTCATGGTTAAAATCCTCAATACTTAAGAAAACTATGGAGACAATTATGCACATGTTTTATAACTGAAAAAACACTTAGCACAACAAACTAATACAATCCTTTCAAATCAGTGTGGATTTCCTACTAGGTCATGGCATGACATTGTAATTTCAACCACACAAATGAAATCTTTTGTTCTTCCTCTATATGATTAATATTGAAATAAACTTCTAATTAATGCAACCAATTATTTAGCTTCAAAGAATTGATATCGCCTTAATAGGGCTTGATATTGACCTTCACTTCCATTTTAAACAAGGGCTGTGAATGGTTCACACCACTCGAATTGGGCTGATGTTTTTTGGGTTCTTTTTTTAGCTCCTTCTCAGTTTCATCCCGGACACCTAATATTCTCTTTAAATGGACCTTTGCATTAGAACCCCCACCTTCTCGCAGTAAGCCGAGCTAATTGTCCAGGGCCACCATGAGGAGATTCATGTTATGGTTTATATCTGCAACTTGTGCTTCTAGTCGTGAAAACCTCTCCTTTGTAGAATTAGGAGGGTTATTCACAGATTTGTCGACCATGATGGGGGTTTTATGAATTTTTTCTTTGACGATCTAGATCCCTTGTAAATATCCACAATATACCCAAAGAAACCCGCTCTAATACCAATATGATCCATAAAATTTCATGGATATTCCACTAGACAACTTGCCACAATAGATATATTAAAATATCTTAGAAATTTTGAAATGTACAATATGAGGATTTATTTTTCCTTAGATTTATGAATTTGTTAGTTAATGTTTATTATGTATGCATGAAAATTATAATTATACAGAAAACAGATAAAATCAAAATAAAAACTCACAAACCACAATTGAGACGAGATATATAATGGGAAACCCTTTCAGGAGAAAACGTAGCTGGAAGGTGAGGTTGCTCTACTCTTTTTATCTTAATAGAGAATGGATGCAAGTACAAAGAAATAAGGCCCATGACCCATGGGTTACTACAGTGCATAAATCCTCTTTGTGTGCTCTCTCTCTATGCCTCTCGACTACTTTTTTCATCTATGGAACAAAATGCACTAATAAAGAATGAAACCCCTTTTCCTCCTAGTGGACCAGTTATAACACAACTTGATAGCCCACTGGTGGTTAGGTTCAACTCCTTCAACTCTTAACTAGAGTTACAATATTGACTCTTATTAAGTATTCTTCATCATGATCGCATGGTTAGCCCCTTATCCATGAGTAGTGGGGGTTGATGTGGAATCCTCTTGAATTATGGTGGTCAAGATAGGTAGGTTAACTTCCAAGTGAAATAAATTTTGCATACCATCTCATTGAGGTGATTCTTGCATCATTGGGAGGGTATTTGTGTGTAGAATAGGAAAAAAATGTGCAACACTAAAGTAACACAATTGTATCCCCAAAAATGTTGTTTGATGCCTCAAAATGCTCTCAGAAGGTTTCAAACCCCAACCTTCCAAATTGGGTCCCACCAGTAAAAATGGTCTTGTGAGTTGATTCCTCCACTTTTTACACTCTAAAAGAATCAAGATGGATGAAAAAAAATATAATGATCCAATCTGGATCATTCCTACTTTTACATAAAAGATTATAAGCCAACCCCATTTCCCTTCCAATCTAGAGTCAAATTTGTTTTCATCTATACTACACTCGAAGTAGATCCCACTTTGTATCATTAGTCTGTTGTTATCCTTATGTTTTGATTCATACCCACCTTGATATTTTTTTTTGTTGGTCTTATTGACTAGTATATGAAAACACCCTATGAGAGCCATTAGAAAGCAACAAAAAAATATATCTTGGTACTATATCTAGGGTATGTTGTAGTTTGGAATACATTATAGTTTTAGGGGAACTCTATTGGTTATTTTCATTGATTCCAATTGGGTTATTGGCCACGATTATTAAAAGTCTTTTGAAGGATATGTTTCAAATGTTAGTTCCAGGTTTGTCACCTGAGCCTGTAAGAAGCAACATGCACTTGCTTTTTCTTCATAAAAGTAGGATATTGAGTAGCAGTCAATGAAAGTAAAGAAATTTTGTGGCTTTAGTACATACTTTTAGAGTTTGTATTATAACACCGACATTCAAAGTCCTAAGCTATGGTGAGATAACAAAAGTGTCGTTCGAGCCACCAAAGATATAATTTAGCATCAACACAACAAACACATTGAGCTACACATATACTTCATCAGATAGCTTCTTCAAGATCACATTTTTGAAAGTGCTATAGTTCCCCACAAATGATCAAGTTGCAAATATTTTCAGTAAGTCTCATACAAAAATGAAGTTTCTCAAACTTTGATCTATGTTAGAAGTTCAAGAAGCTGTTATTAAGTGGGGATAGGCTTTGATGCCTCATTCCTTCTCTCATTATACCACCTTTATAAATCCTTCAATCTTATCTTTTTTTTTAATTTAGTTGCGTGGGGGGAGATATTATGATATCTACTTAAGAATTAGTTAACATCAACTTGGTTTAATGTGTTTTTAGATAAAATGTGTTTATCTAGTGTTTTTTTTAATATGCATTATAATTATCAAATTTCTTATCTCAGTTATGTGTTAGACATAAAGTGATATAATAGTTCATCTTCTCCTCAATACTAATAACGATATCAATTCATGGATTAACACTTGATTTGTTCCTAATCTCTATTTAAAGACCATAGATGGTCATTTTCTAATGATAAATTGTGAGAAACTAATATGTAACTTATTTTCCTTTTGAATTAATATATTTCTTTGAGTGGTTGATTCATGCATTGATTCCCTCTTTGAGGGTTTTGAACTTGTAATTGTTGTATTGATCTTTGCTTTGTGTGAGTGATTACTTTAAGTTGTTTGACCTAGATGAGTATACCATGTTTATTGAACAATAATAATAATAAACAAATCATTACTTTGCTCATTAAAATACCTATTGAATAGACATAGTAGTTAATATCATTATTCAATTCCAAAAAACATAAAATATATATATTTTCATAAATTAATGAAGACATCCTTAATTGAAAAAAATAGATATATTTAAAAATATATTGATTTTACATAACAACTTCTCCAAATTTTAAAACACATAATTATTTTCACTTTATTATATGCATCTTTAAATATAATAATAGTATATATATATATATATATATATATAGTAATGGGATGTCACCCAAAAATGACATCCTAGTTAGGTTGATCATGGGAAAGGAGTTGATTAACATACTTTTGAGTACTGGAAAGGGATTGCAGGGGAAAATATAGTTAAGATTGAATTTATTTGTTTTCTTCCTGAGACATGAAAATACATTACTTTTGATTAACTGCAACTTCGTATGTGATGTGCTATTAATATGTATTGATTTACACTGCATTGATATTGAACCAACATAAACTAAGAAATTTCAAAGGAAAAATACACTTCACAAAATGTTAGGGGTTTCCCTTGTGTACTCTTGAGATTCCATTTGAAATTTGGCAAAACACCAATTCTTTCAATGAATAAAAGGTAGACGAGATAAAAATTCTGAGAGTGCAATTGGGAGCTGCATTATTTTGACCAAGCTCACTGTCTTTCAAGTAAATTAATGGAGTTTGACAAAATTAATATGCAACAGGAATTAAAGGAATATCCGTTGAGCGACGTGAATAAACCACCGTAAAGCTCATCTCTCTGACAATGGGCCGAACAAATGCTAACTGTGCTGAGGGCTTCTGCTTTTGGTACTTTCTGTAAACACTACAACAACAATGTCAGATACATTCTAGGCTTGTTTCTTCATGTTCATACGTCTGTTACTCGGAAACCTGAACCTAACTTGGATTCTAAATTCCACCACAATTTATTTGCTGAAAACTGTAATGGCAATGTTGGCAGCTATGCCTCCATCTTGCAAACCTTCGCCAACAGTAAATCACTCTCACAGGGAAAGCAACTCCATGGCCATCTTGTCATCACTGGACTGTACCAAAACATCATTTTGTGTACCAAATTTGTTACAATATATGCAATATGTGGTAGTATCGTTGATGCACGCCAAATGTTTGACAAATTGCCTCAAAGAAGTGGATTCTTATGGAACACGATGATCAGAGGCTATGCCTGCAGCGGCCCCTGTGAGGAAGCCCTTGCACTTTATTGCCAAATGCAAGAGGCAGGTACACAGCCAGACAAATTCACATTCCCTTCTGTACTCAAGGCATGTGCTTCTCTATTGGCTCTAGAAAAGGGCAAGGAGATTCATTGTCAGATAACAAGAAGTGGCTGTGAATTAGATGTTTTTGTGGGAAATGCTCTAGTAGCTATGTATGCCAAGTGTGGGAGAATAGATATTGCACGCCGAATGTTTGACAGACTACTTGAAAGACATATTGTTTCGTGGAATGCAATGATTGCAGGATATGCCCAGACTGGAAATGCAAGCGAGGCCTTGGCACTCTATAAGGCTATGCTACTGGGTGAAGTGAAGCCAAATCCTGTAACTGTTCTGAGCGCACTCCGGGTATGCGCCCAGTTAGCAGATCTGGAGGAGGGTAAGCGCATCCATGATTACATTGCTAAACATAAATTTGAGTCTGATGTTTTTGTGGAGACTGCCATTATAAATATGTATGCCAAATGTGGTAGGTTAGACATTGCACGCCGAGTGTTTGACAAAATGTCTAGAAAGGATACAGTTTCATGGAATACAGTGATTGCAGGGTATGCTCAGAGTGGTTGTGCCAGTGAGGCAATGACAATTTTTCATCAAATGAAACTTGCAAATGTGAAACCTAACCGGGCGACGATTGTGAGCGTGCTTCCTGCGTGCGGTGAATTAGCTGCTCTGGAAGAAGGGATGGACATACATGATTATGTTGTGAGAAACAACCTTCACTCAGATATTTCGGTGCAAAATTCTCTTGTAACTATGTACTCAAAGTGTGGATGTTTAGAGATTGGGCGCCGAGTATTTGATGAAATGTCTACAAGAGATTTGGTCTCGTGGAATGCTATGATAGCAGGATTTGCCCAGAATGGGCACGCCATTGAGGCCCTCAATCTCTTTTGTCAGATGCAGTTGACAGATGTGGTACCAAATGAAATCACCATTGTCGGTGTGCTCCAAGCTTGTGCTCATTTAGCAGGTCTGCGCCAAGCTAGGAGGATCCATGGTTACATAATTAGAAGTGAATTTGATTCAAATGTTTTTGTTTCGACTGCCTTAATAGACATGTACGCCAAATGTGGAAGAATAAATATTGCTTGCCAATTGTTTGAAAAGATGTCTACAAGAGGTGTAGCAACATGGAATGCAATGATTGCAGGGTACGGAATGCACGGGTATGGTGAGGATGCATTAGCATTTTTTAAGAGAATGCAATTGACAGGGATGAAGCCAGATCACATCACCTTCGCTTCTGTTTTATGTGCATGCTGTCATGCAGGCTTGGTGGATGATGGCTGGCGACTTTTTGAATCCATGAGTCAAGAGTATGGCATCATACCTAGGTTGGATCATTATACAAGCATGGTTGACCTCCTTGGCCGTGCTGGGCAGCTCCATGACGCACAGGATTTTATCAAGAAGATGCCTCTGGAACCTAATGCTCGTATTTGGGGAAGCTTGCTTGCTGCTTGCAGAATTCATGGCAACATTGATATCGGACAGGATGTTGCAGAGCACCTTTTCAATTTGGAGCCTGAAAATGCTGGAAATTATGTTTTATTATCAAATATTTATGCTGCAGCTGGGAGGTGGGATGATGTAGTAAAGGTCAGAACAATGATGAAAGAGAAGCGATTGAAAAAGACTCCAGGTTGCAGCTTTATTGAGGTAAAGAACACAGTCCATGCATTCCTTGTGGGAGATAGATCACACCCTCAATCGGAGGAAATTTATGCAACATTGGAGATCTTGGGGGGGAAGATGGAGGAGGCAGGGTATTTGCCTAACAAGAACTTCGTGCTTCACGACGTGCAGGAGGAAGTTAAAGAAGACATTCTCCAGAGTCACAGTGAGAAGTTGGCCATTGCTTTTGGGCTTGTTAACACAAGCCCTGGAACACCTCTTCAAATTACCAAAAATTTGAGAGTGTGTGGTGACTGCCATAGTTTCACTAAGTTCATCTCCAAAATTGTTAGTCGAGAAATTGTTGTCAGGGATGCAAACCGTTTCCATCATTTCAAGGATGGATCATGTTCTTGCGGAGATTACTGGTAAACTAAGTGAAGTGAGGGCTAGCCTTAGATTGTGTAACTAGAAACCTTGTGATCACCGGGTGTATGCTACAGCCCAATGTGATGAAGAAGATATGTAATGTCTGTGCCTAATGCTGACATGACATGAAATAAGTCAGGATAAGCATTCTCTATTGAATGTTTGCAAATTAATTATTTTTTTAATCAAAAATTTGATTTGATGTTACAAAATTAAAGAGGTTAGCATATTCTCGTTGTTTCTTTCCGATCAATGAATAAAGTTAAGCCTTTTTGCATCTTTAAATTAATCCAATCCATGTTTGTATTTTCACATTTACCTCATATGATTACAATTTTAATATACAACTTATTAATTAATATGTATTATGGTTTAAAAGAAGTGGAAATGTGGTTTTTTGTTTTCCTCTTCTCATATACATTCTGTGCCTAACGCTGACATGACATAAAATAAGTCAGGATAAGCATTCTCTATTGAATGTTTACAAATCAAAAATTCGATCTGATGTTACAAAATTAAAGATGTTTTCTTTCAGATCAATAATAAAGTTAAATTCCTTGCATTTTTAAATCAATCCATGTTGGTATTTTCACATTTACCTAATATGATTACAATTTTAATATACAACTTATTAATCAACATGTATTATGGTTCAAAAAAGTGGAAATGTGGTTCTTTGTTCTCCTCTTCCCATGTACATTTTGTGCCTAATGCTGACATAACATAAAATAAGACATTGTCAACCTAGGTCAACCTAGGTCAAACTACTAATTATTAAACCAAGTAAACCCAATAAACTAGTAAACTTAGGTCAATCTATTTAACTTAATAAACCATGGTTAAACTAGTAAACTTAGGTCAACCTATTTAATCTATTAAACCTAGTAAATCTAGATCGACCTAATAAACCTAGGTGAACATAATCAACCTAGGTCAACCTAGGTCAAACTAGTAATTATTAAACCAAGTAAGCCTAGTAACCTAGTAAACTTAGGTCAACCTATTTAATCTCTTAAATCTAGTAAATGTAGATTGACCTAATAAACATAGGTCAACCTAGTTCAACCTAGAAAACCAATGTCAACCTAGTAAATCTAGTAAACCTAGTAAATCTATGTCAACCTAGGTCAGCCTAAGTCAACCTAGTAAACTAAGGTAAACTTGGTAAACCTAATAAACTTAGGTCAACTTAATAAACTACGGTTAAACTAGTAAACTTAGGTCAATCTATTTAATCTATTAAACCTTGTAAATGTGGACCCACCTAATAAACCTAGGTCAATCTAGTCAACCTAGTAAAATTATTAAACCTTGTTAGTTCACTTGTCTTTATTCCAAAAAAAACTACAATGGTGCAAAAACCCTACCAAAACACACATTTACAAATTTCTTACTACGGTATATCTAAAAACAATGATGTAAAAACTTCATGAATCGATAATGTTTTAACAAATGCACACAACGATTAACAAATTTTTTAAGGTGATGATATTTTTTGTGATAAGCATTTAAAATTTCAAAATGTGATGGTATTTTCTAACAATGTGGATGCTTGTCTCTTAACATGCCTTGAATTTGGATACTTATGAAGTTAACATGCCTTGCAACCTTTTAAAATTCTAGTTCATTGACATATGATTTTATTGACAATATGAAAATTTATTTTCTGTATTTTCAACGATGTGTCCATTTCCCTCATGAGTTTCCACCACTGTAACAGGGAGTTTCCGTCACTGTAACAGTGAGTTGCTGCAACACAGTTTCAAGAAATTCTAAAAATATTTCATGTAATTGTTTTCTTGTTTTGCAGATGGTCAAGAAGTGGACCTTGATCATTCAGGTTTGGTGCCATCCAAACCCCGATCAAGCACAAATTAGATTTGTGCTTCACAATGAAGCACTTAGTCAAGTATATCAGAACAATAGAGAAATTCTTGATAGAACAACAAATAATGAGGCATATTATATTTCCCTAGTTGATGGGCTAACATCAATGAGGAATCATGCTGCAAATGAAATTTCCATTTAAACCAATTGAAAACTGGTATGCAATCAAATGAGCATAATTTATTAAGTTTGAAGTCAAAATCTAAAACACCTTCACAGAGAAGCATAAAACATTGCTTCTCAGTTTCAAATATTTACCAGAACTTATCGATCAGATGTTCAAAGGGTTGGCGATGATCTACTTTGTGAAGCAACATCTAATGGAGGTGGATGTGCAAGAAATGTGGAGCAATCATGTGCTCCACCAATTGTCATCCACAAATCATCATTATAGGTGACTTGTTAATGAAGACATTGTTTTTGTGGTTGCTATCAGGGTTATTATGGTGTTCTTATTTCTTATGATGTTATTGTAGCAGCATAAACAATCATTATGTCCATCCTTTTTGATGTACTTATATGAGCTATGTTTTTTATATACGATCTCACTTTATTTCTTGGTACCTTTTTTATATCTCAACACAATGTGTATATAAGGAATGTAATTTCCAGTCAAAGCTATTATTTGAATTACATTGCACGATCATATTTCAGTTAATGGAATCACATTGTGATTATAGTTCAGATGTGTCATTTTGATTACAGTTCAATTTTGTCATTTTGATTACAATTCAATTGTGTTTCTGTTGGAAATATTGAGAGGGGGAGGGGGGGGGTGAATCAACATTTCCTTTCACAATTTTTATTTTACCAGTTTAGATAACTTAAAACAAAACACACAAATGAACAATAAAATAAATAATTTTCTTAACAAATCGTGGGACTCCAATCCTAAATTACAACAATTCAATTTCCAATTTGTACAATCACACCCATGATTCATTCAACGCTCCAAGCCTAGAAGAAGACTCCAATCTTCAACAAACCATGCTCCAACCTATACTTCAAGTCCCCAACCTTCTGCTCCACCAAGCTCCAACTTGGGCTTCTTGAAGACTCCAATCCTCTGTCCAATACAGGTTCCAAAGATAAACCTCCAAGTCCAAAATTATTTCAAAAGATGTTACAAAACAAGGCCTTATAATGCCTTCAATACTTCTTCAAATTTCCAATCATGGTTTGCAATAATTTACTATTCCATAGGTTAGCTCTATCACAAAAATTACAACACCCAAAGTTCCACATATTCGAGGGTATAGAGGTTTATTTTTGCACAGGTCTGAAGTGTGCTGAGATGGCCAAGGTTGCAGAGAGATACCGCCATTCACCACTAGAATCCTTAGGTTTCAACACTAAGCAACCAATGGAAGAATTAGTTCAAGTTGTTAATGTAAATGGACTAGAGGAGTGCAAGGAAACTTTAATGACTATAGGTGAAGTGGAGGCTTTCATCAACATGAAGATGACAGGAAAAGCAAAGACTGATGCAAAGGTGATTTGTTCTTGTAAAAATATCATCCTACCTTATTTTGTAGAAATACGTGTCAATTTATGGTTGATACAATCTCCACATGGATAAAATTTTGATGCTTAACAGGTTAGAATATATCAAATGATGGATTACATCAATAAGTTTTGTGCTTTTTCCGGACTGTTTCTTATGACCTAAATTTCAACTTTGGTTCTTGTGTTTTACAAAAAAATCTTGGTTTAATGTCAAGGAAGCACACTTACTATCTTTATTGTAAAAATATGATTTCTATGAAGCCTTTGCAATATTGTCTACTTTCAAAGAGATACAATTTTTTCTTACTTCTCCTTGAAAATGTCCTATTTCTTTGAATATTTTGGCAAATATATTTCTATATATTGAGCAACTCGGTGCAAAGTGTGATGTTTTTACTTAAACCTAGGGATATTCTAATAATTATAGAAGAGGAGGTTTTATGAGAAAGCATGGAAAAACCCATGACAAAGAGATAACATTGTCCACATAAGAAATGGTGGCCGTGAAATAAGAGAAAATTAGGTTTCCAATTTTCCTTTTAGGTATCCTAATATTGTGATCAAATTAGTAGCTTATGCAACAATGTGTAAAACCTGGATGAAGACTAAAGCCTGATCAAATGGTAAGAATTCTTTCTCATTTCCAATAAATGTAGAAATATTCATTCTTCTCTTATTTATGTTTTCTAGAAGGATACTATTCCCCTTGGTCCAATTGAAAAGAAAAAAGGAAGTTATTTTTAAGAGATGATTATCCAAAACAAACACTTATACAAAATATCTTCGTGATGAACTAATTTAACAAACTATTTTCTAATTGTTATAAATAGACTCCTCTTAGATGCATGATGGAAACTTCCAATTTCATTTGGAAATTGCAAATCAAGATTCATAAAAGAGGCACAAAGGTGAAAATTTTATAGAATTGGATGACAAAAGGAATCTGTAAATGTTGGAACTTTGCCAGAATTGGATGACAAAAGGAATTGAGAAATGTTATATTCTCTTGTTGAAAGTCAACTAGAGGTTTCAAGTTTTCTTATGTATTTTGTCATTATTATTTGTGATTTTAAGACTTGTTTTCATGATAGGTAGAGAGGTAGAAAGGTTTTGCAATCTGATGGTAAGAGGAAAATCAGTTCATGTTATGAAATTTGTGCAGATCTTGTGTGGATCTCAGTGTGCGGGGTTTCCTCACACAAAGTGGCCATTGTGTAAGACGTCATTGTTGTACGAAGTAATCATTTTTATATTTCATGACATGCACATTGACATGATATTTTCATGTTAAGGAGGATTCTTCTAAACCTTTCTTGATATATGATTGGTCTTGGCCATCTATAAATTTGTGGTATATAATAATTCAGCCTACTAAATAATATAATATGAAATATGCTTTAAAAATGAAATAAAATTTACCAAATCCCAATTTATGAACCATAAGTAATGCTTGTGTTGCTCATCATGTTGGGTGAGTGCATTTTTCTTTCTTTCATATACCCATATAAGTGTTGAAACCTAAGGATTCAAATGGTGAATAGTGCTTATCATATACGAAACCTTATACGAACTCTATTGGTGATACAAATTTCCCTTAATGAAGATACACGTCTACTGAAGACGGACGACTTATGTAGGCTCAGTCGACAAGGGCATAATGCCCTCTACAGGTTGGTATAATATTTTTCCCAATAAATGATCTCTATAGTTGGAAATTTTAATTTTCTTTTCATCGTTTGAGTGTCTTCCATAACAACCCTATTTTAGGGTTTTCTTTCATGGATTAAGGGAATCATGTAGCTAGTTTTTTTCCATCATATTTACATGCCTTGGACAATGTTAGTGCTTCTTATATATGCTTTATCACATTGCATTGCTAGGGAAACTTTCATGCTAGGGTTTATGCACATGTGTTGTTAACCTATTAAGGTAAGGGCATCTTTAATACTTAGGATTTCATGTACTTATCATATTCATTTAGGGCTTCATTCATGCTTACATTGCTTAGGTATTCTTAGGGTCTCATCAATGCATATTAGGGCTTGCTTTAACAAAGGATTTTCAATGCACCTAAGGTTTTCATCTTCAACAAGCAATGCTAGGGTTTCATTACCCAAGGTTATTATCTTTAACAATGCAAGGGTTTGCACCTAGGATTATGCACTAAGGGTTTTCTCCTTGACAATGCACCTAGGGGTTTACACCTTGTTGCTAGGTTTTTTCCATCATATTGACATGCCTTGGACAATGTTAGTGCTTCTTATATATGTTGTATCACATTGTATTGCTAGGGAAACTTTCATGCTAGGGTTTCTCCACATGTTTTGTTCATCCATTAGGGTAAGGACATAGTGAATGCTTATGATTTCATGCACTTATCATATTCATTTAGGGCTTCATTCATGCATTCATTGCTTAGGTCATCTTAGGGCTTCATCAATGCATATTAGGGATTTCTTTAATAAGGGATTTTCAATGCACCTAGGGTTTTCATCTTCAACAAGCAATGATAGGATTTCATTACCCAAGGTTATAATCTTTAACAATGCAAGGGTTTCCACCTAGGGTTTTTCACTAAGGGTTTTCTCCTTAATAATGCACCTAGGGTTTTGTACTTAGGGTTATGAACTTGTTTCTAGGGTTTTTCCATCATATTGAGATGCCTTGGACAATGTTAGGGCTTCTTATATATTTTTTATCACATTGTATTGCTAAGGGAACTTTCATACTAGGGTTTCTCCATGTGTTGTTCATCCATTATGGTAAGGGCATAGTGAATGCTTAGGATTTCATGAACTTATCATATTCATTTAGGGATTTATTCATGCATTCTTTGCTTAGGCCATCTTAGGGTTTCATCAATGCATATTAGGGCTTGATTTAACAAGGGATTTCAAATGCACCTAGAGTTTTCATCTTCAACAAGTAATGCTAGGTTTTCATTACCCAAGGTTATCATCTTTAACAAAGCAAGGGTTTCCAACTAGGGTTTTGCACTAAGGGTTTTCTCCTTGGCAATGCACCTAGGGTTTTTCACTTATGGTTTTTTAATAGAAAATTCACTTAAGGGTTTACACCTAGGGTTTTACACTTAGGGTTATGAACTTGTTGCTAGGGTTTTTCCATCACATTGACATGCCTTGGACAATGCTACTACTTCTTATATATGATTTATCACATTCTATTGCTAGGGAAAATTTCATGCCAAGGTTTCTCCACATGTGTTGTTCATCCATTAGGGTAAGGGAATAGTGAATGCTTAGGATTTCATGCACTTATCATATTCATTTAGGGCTTCATTTCTTAGGTCATCTTAGGGCTTCATCAATGCATATTAGGGATTTATTTAACAAGGGATTTTCAATGCACCTAGGATTTTCATCTTCAACAAGAAATGTTAGGGTTTCATTACCCAAGGTTATCATCTTTAACAATGCAAGAGTTTCCACAAAAGATTTTTCACTAAGGGTTTTCTCCTTGAAAACACACCTAGGGTTTTCTCATAGACAATGCACCTAGGGGTTTACACCTAGGTTTTTTCACTTAGGGTTCTGAACTTGTAGCTAGTGTTTTTCCAACATACTGACATGCCTTGGACGCTGTTACTACTTCTTATATATGATTTATCACATTGTATTGCTAGGGAAACTTTCATGTTAGGGTTTCTCCATGTGCGTTGTATAGAATTTTAATGTAGATTCAAAACTGCTCATGTAATGTACAAAAACTGTAAATTTTTGTAGATGTTCTATGCTTGATGCAACTTTACTTTTTATCCCAATATCAGTCAGCAATCACATAAAGAAGAAAGTAAAATGCTAATAGAACATACCAGTAGATCGACAGAAGATAAGCCAAAATATATAAGTGTGTTGGTGCATTATGACGGTCAATAGGATGCTTCAACCAGCAAAGTCTCAATACGGGCAGCTAACTAGAAGTGTCACACAACCCTCTAGGATAGCCATAAAAGTCAACCCCAAAATTCAAACGAAAGTCAACGCTGTCAGTCAATGGTCAACGCAAACATCAACAACAACAAGGTCAACACAGCCAAGTCAAAGTCAATGTTCAACCTCACGAATTGTGCCAAAAAATGGGGATTGAGGAAATCAAAAGATTGGGAGAGTTTCAGGTCAATTTGACCATGCGTTGACCAAAGTCAATGCTGGTCAATGATGTGGTAGAAACCCTAGGACGAAAATAGAATTTTCTCCTTGCTGAAATTTCCCACGTGTGAAGAGAAGAGCCTCCAAGGTGATCGAATCAATCAGATGATGAGAGAGAAATGTGAGAGGATGTGATGAGTGAAAATGTCCTCTAACGTTGACTAATTTATATCCATCAATGAAGGTGTGTGACACAACTGTTGGGGCTCCAAACCTTCAGGTCAACCTGCACATATTTTGAATAAATTCAAAATAAATGTTTTGCTCATCGGAACAAGATGATCTTTAGATCGATCTTGCACCTCTCCGAAAGAGGAGTCCAATAAAAAATTGGCATCTTCATCTAAGCATCACAACATGGAATTTGGACCTAGTTGTCCAAAATTAACACTCCCTCTCAACTAGGGAGAAATCCATCCACCTATGCAATCCAAACATCATTTTTCACCCCACCGTAACTTGCTCTGCTGGCTTCTTTTTTTCAGAACAGAAGTGGGTCAATCACAAAGACATCATCCTCGGTTGAAAAATTCAACCCAGAGGTCAAAACCTCTATAGGACTCAAAAGAGTCACACACCAACCCAAAGTTGGTTTATCTAACCCGAAGTCAGTAGGAGGTCTAAAACCTCACTATACTTGATCCCAGATCAAGTGGTTGGACTGTGCCATCCTAGATAGAGAGTACGACAATCTATGATGCATCTATCAGTCTTTGCTACTAGTATCTAGCTTTTCCCACCTCATTGGCCAAATGCAGGTACTTCCCATGAGTCCGGGGCTCACATGGGTAGGATGCATACAGGGCACAATTCATGTAATATTCCAAATCTGGAATTTCTACGACAATGAGAATACCCTAAGGTATTGCAGAGTTGGAGATGTATCAATATGCCTTATAAAAAATTTCCAATCATAGATCCTTCAATTAAATGATTATGCAGTAGCTTATAACTCACTTTGGACTCAAAAGGATGGGGAAAAGAGGTGATTTTGGCCCTAAAATGAGTGTATTTAGGTATCTGCATAAAAATAAGGTGGAATGATGGTTGGATCTGATAGCTTAGGTCATGAGGGACCTACGCTCCAAATTTCAGCTCAAACAAATAATTCTAGCTAGGTTAAACAGTTCATCCTTCCCCAACTAGGCTTAAAAACCCTGATTTCCCATGGCTTTAATTATGTAGAATGTACTGAAGCTTCTACAGTGTGATTTTCTGAAGGGTTTAACTGAAATAATGATGGAACATCAGTATGGCAACTTATATATGATTCAAATGATTTATACTAAGAAAAACATATCTTTTCATAAAGAAAGGCCTCAAAATGAGGTGCTGCAACACATGAAATGAGACAGAAAAGATATCAGCGTGAATTTCAGGAGGCTAAAGCTTATTATTATTTAGTTACAGATCTGCAAAAAATGTTTACATGAAAACATAGATCTATAACAGATCAGAAAGCCAAATAGGCTCTTTGTTATACTCCCCTTGGGGATCTCAACAAATGATGAACAATAGTGAGTAGATCTGAGATCTAAGTCACAGTTCTGCAGCAGTATTCAGAAATTCTACAGTAAATACATCAGTAAATAAATCATATTTGAAGGTTACATGGATTGGTTGGCCAATCCATGGATCACCATAGTGAAAGGAAGGAATCCTTTCCACTAGAGATCTCTCCTCCAGGAGAACTCCAAAACCCCTACAACTCTGCTCCTCAAGAATTACGCAGCTTAGGGATAGAAACTGCATAGTCAACTGGAAAACAATTTTGGCCTGATGCCAAGATATGGGTCTGAAGCACAATCAGGAGAGGCACTCTTCCAGGAGGTTAAAAGACACACTATGTGAGAAGAGGCTCCCAAAACAAGCTAGATCTCTGCAGATCTAGAATCCCACTTGCTGCAACTCACTGAAACAAGTAAATCCTGATTGTATTTACACTTCCTAAGAGAGATGGAGCTTGGCCTCAAAGCCTGATAGTGGACAAAGAAAAACAACCTCCTCCAAGAGTGCTCAATGGAAGGAGAGAGAGGATTCCTAAACAGGAAACCCTCTTGTGCTATGCAACACAATTCTCAGGCTAAACAGCCTAGAGAATTCGAATGAGTCTAAGCAGACTCAATTCTGAATATCTTCAACAACCTTTTCCTTGAGCCTTCTCCTTCCTTTTATAAGATGAGGATGTGCAAAACCCTAAACCACTTACAAAAATTTAGCTCCTTTCCCATGAAGCTCTTCCATTAGGGGAATTTTGAGATCTAAAATGGGCCTCCTAAGGAAATAATAAAATAATAGCTAAACCAATAAAATAATATTTATGAATTTTCAATTCACTTTTTGCACCACAATCCATGTAACCATAGTTAAATTCAATTCAAAAGTTGTACCAAAGTAAAATTAATAAAAAACTTGTATTGATGTGACTATAAATAAGAATGAGTTTTTCAAGAAAAAGTCATTATCATTGAACAGCTAATGTAGTTCTCCTTTGTACTTAAATAACTTAAAATAAAATATAAATATAAATTTATAAATTCTTAATTATATTTTATGTTATTAATTAAAATTTATATTATTTAAATTGTATAATAACATGTAATTAATATACTATATACAAATAATATAATATAATATATTATATAATATAATATAATATAATAAATGTATAGGAATATGCATTGTTTCTTTCAAGAAATATGAAATGACAATAATATTTTTTTATTCAAAAAGTGTGAAATGACATTTATTATGAGTACTTTACTTTGACTTTAAAAGTACTTAGAACACTACCATGGTTAACCATGAGTTTTTATCCACCATTGAGAATGTGACAAATAAGTACCTTTAACTCAAACAATGCCACATCAACCATTAGGGATGATGTCATCCCCTAAAATGTGATTGGATCTCATAAAGTGAATTTTAATTGTACATTTTCCTTAGGAGGCCCATTTTAGACCTCAAAATTCCCCTAATGCCATCTAAAACCCCGTTGAGCCTCTAGATGGTTCAATGAATCTAGAAAGAACTGAGATTTGGTCCTGTTGACCTAGTCAATTGTCTCAATCCTGTTTCACACACAAGTGGATTTTATTACAAAGGCCCAGATTTATCCCTTTTTACATTGGGCATGTATTTATTCTTTGATTTAAGGAGTTTTTCATGTCCTCTACATTTTATTCATCAAATAATAGAGAAGTAGAAAAATGAAATATTCCTATTAGCTTGGGCTAATTAGGAATATTACAGATCATGAGAGGTGAACCAACTCAATCATCATAACGGTGGGGTAGAAGCACACCAACAAGGTTCGGAAAGCCTAGCCCTGTGGTTGCTTATAGCTCCGAGAAGCTATCCCCAAAGCCCCCGAGAGCTCCAAGAGCTCATCGTCCAACAAGACCCTCAACATAGAGTCGTTCCATGATACCAAGATTCTCACGAAAGGTTAGAAATTTGACCTTCCCCAAGGGCTTTGTGAGAATATACGCGACCTGCTCATTAGTTCCTATATGATCGAGCCTTATGACGCCTTGCTGTACCATATCCCGAATAAAGTGGTACTTGATATCAATATGCTTGGATCGATCATGGAACACGGGATTCTCGGAAAACCGAATCCCATTCTGGTTATCACAGAGTATCACAGTGGTATCTAGCACATGCCCGAATAGCTCACTGAAGAGATTTCGTAACCAAATTGCTTCACAACAGGCCATACTCGCTGCAATGTATTTTTCCTTCGTGGTGATCAAAGCCACCGACTTCTGCTTCTTGCTCATCCATGATATCGAAGCAGATCCAAGAGTGAAGCAACATCCCTATGTGCTCTTACGATCTACCACACTGCTAGCCAAATTGGCATCAGTATATCCATGGAGTGTCACACTCCCGACAGTGTATCTCAGCCCATGGTTTATCGTGCCCCGAAGACATCTCAACAGATTCTTGGCACCAACCCAGTGAATGTGATGAGGCTCAACCATATGTTGACTCAAAGTGTTCACTGCAAAACGTACGTCCGGATGGGTGTTCACTAAGAACATTAGGGCCCCTACGAGTTGACAATACTTAGTAGGGTTTTCTATCACAGGCCTAGCAGCGCTTCCACTCAACTTCTTAAAGTTGATCTCCATTGGTGTCGACACAGAATTACAATCCACCATACCAAATATTTCCAGAAGCTTTACAATATATTTTCCTTGAGAAAGGAAAATCTCGCCAGGTCTCTGCCAGACCTCTAGGCCTAGGAAGTAGTGCATCAGTCCTAGGTCCTTCATCTCGAACTCAACAACTAGCTCCCTCTTACACTGATGAATAAGAGGGTCAGCACCTGTCAAGAAGAGGTCATCCACATACAGCACCAGAATGAGAGGTTTTTCTCTATCAACCTTGAAGTAAAGGTTTGGATCAGCATTACTACGATTGAAGCCCAACTTCATCAGGTAGCTATCTATCCTCTCGTACCAAGCTATGGCTTCTTGCTTCAACCCATAGAGGGATTTCTTGAACCTGCAAACATGGGTGTCTCGATCCTGGACTTTGAACCCTAGAGGTTGCTCCACATACACCTCTTCCTTTATTGCACCATGCATAAATGCGGTCTTCACATCCATCTGATCAAGACTCCATCCTTGCATAGCAGCAAGGGCTATGATAGATTAGATGGTGGTATATCGGCCCACAGGTGCAAATATATCATCATAGTCTATGCCTTCCTTTTGAGAGAAGCCACGGGAAACAAATCTTGCCTTGAACTTTTCAGCACTTCCATCACATCCATGCTTGATCTTGTAGAGCCATTTTGAGGTGACAACTGCTTTGTCTTCTGGCCTTGGAACCACATCCCAGACATCATTATTCATAATGGACTCATCTTCTCCATGCATAACATCCTTCCAGACTTGATACTTTACGGCTTCCTCAAAGGATCCAGGCTCAGATTGTACAATAGTACTCATGGCTGCTAGATACCCTTGGTATCTATTCAGCTTCTTGCTTTCACAGAATGTCCCCCTTGGGGCCATATGTCCCTCAGAATCCTCGAGAGTGTCCCTGAGCCATGATGGTCTCTTCCTCATTGAAGGAGGCAGAACAATAGGGTCCATCGGTCCTTCAACATCGGGCATCCTGCCATCCTTCAGTTCTTCTTGATTTCCAGGCCTTGCTTCATGATCTTCCTCAGATCTTCGAAGATTGACTACTTTCCTCAGGGAATCATCTTTGTCAAAGGTAACATCGTGGCATATCTCCACTTTCCTTTGACGAGGCACATAGACTCTATAGGCCTTCGAAGTTTCGCTATAGCCCACAAACATTCCCTTTTTTAAGAAGCAAACAACTTTCTTCTCTTCTCCTTCAGTTCATGAAAATAAACAGGACATCCAAAAACTCTAAATGTGGGATGTCAGGTTTCTTACTAGAGAAAACCTCTTTGGGAGTTTTGGAGTCTAGAGCGGAATGTGGGAATATTTTTTGTATGTACATGACAATGTTCGCAGCTTCTCCCTACAGAAACTTTGGTAGACCTTGGTCACATAGCATGACACGAGAAACTTCCACAATGGTCCTATTCTTACATTTAGCAATGCCATTCTGCTCAGGAGTATAAAAATTTGCGGTCTCCCTCTTGATGCCAGCTTCTCTGCAAAATTTCTTGAGCTCGTTCATCTCATATTCAGTGCCATTATTGGTCCTCAATATCTTGATCTTCTTCCCTATTAGATTTTCCACCAAGGATTTTAAGGTACAAAACCACATGAAAGCCTCATCCTTCTTTTTCAATAAGTATATCCAGGTTTTGCGATAGAAGTCATCTATGAATGTCATATAATAAGAACATCCTCCCAAGGTTGTCATGGGTAGCATACTAGACAGATCAAAATGTACTAATTGCAAGACATCAAATGTCTTTGTGACACTTTAGTGGAAAGGTCTCCTGGTATGCTTTCCTTCGGCACAACCCTGAAATACACCTTCATGATTATTTGTGAACTCAGGCATCCCCGTCACCACCTTCCTTGCTTCATGAAGGGATTTGTAGTGAAGTTGTCCAAACCTCTGGTGCCATAGTTCAGTCTATCAGATAGTATCACACGTCATCACTCCTAGTGGAATTCCTCCAACCTGGTAGAGTGTATCAAATCTAAACCCAATCATGATAGCTTCCTTGAAACTATTATTCCAGATGCACACATTCCCATCAATTAATGCCACATTGAAACCTTTGTCTTCCTTGGCCAATATAGACACAAGGTTCTTCTTTAAATCAGGTACATATAGTACATCTCGAAAATGGAGGACTTGACCTTGAGACAAGTGGAGGGTCACAGTCTCCGTCCCTTTCACGGGATATGTGGAATTATCTCCAAGGATAATTTCTAGATTAGTAACCTTCTCAACCATATCAGAAAGTGCTTCCTTGAACCCAATGATGTGCCTTGAGGCACCATTATCTATCAACCAGACATACATAGTGTCGGGTGGAGATGTAGCAGAGAGGGCAAAAACAAGAATGAATTTATTTCTTTTATCAACAACATTTGATTCCTCATACCTAGAATTTCTCAACCTTTTGAAAGGTTGCCCATTTCTGTCGGAGGGAGCCTTCCTCTTCCCCTGGAACCTGTTGTTCCTTTGATTGCCATTCCTCCGATTGTTGTTGTTGCCATCATCATCAGGAGAATCGTTCTTGAAAGGTAATTTTCTAGCATAGTGACCTGGCTTGTGACAAGTGTAACACTTTCCTTTCTTTCCTTGGGCCCCTGATCTTCCTTTGTTCCTTGGACCACCAAAGTTTTTCTTCTTAGTATGAGTAATGAAGGCAACATTTCCTTCATTTTCATATTCCTTCATCCTCGTCTCTTCTTGTACACATCTCGATAATGCTTCGTAAAAATCAGGTATGAAATTGTTATTGAGAATGGTAGTGTTGAATACATGCCATTCAAATGAGAGACCTCCAAGTGCGGTGAGAACCATCTCTCGATCAACTATTGTCTCCCCAATAGCCAGAAAATTATTCCTGATCTTGGTCAGCTTCAAAAAATATGATTGAACAGACTCATCGCTGCCTTTCTTCAGATTCTTCAATTGGTTCTTGAAGAATAGGACTTGATTCGCATTGTTTGCCTTGAACATGTTGACCAAATTATCATACATCTCCTTGGATGTGCCCAACTCAGAGATGTAGGCAACCAAACTCTTATGAATTGAGTCCCTTATCATCAGATTTTCTTTGATTCCCCCCTTCTTGTACTTTGTTTTTGCAGCATTAGTTGCAGTGTATGGAGGCTCTTGGATTTTACCATGCACATAATCCATGACATCTTGGTATTCCAACATAAGATCCAATGTCATCTTCCAAGCATGGAAGTCATCCTTCCCAGTCAATTTGTCATCAGCCTTAAAGCCTTTGTAGTTAGAGGAACCCATGCTCTTCTTTGGTGATTGCTACAAACTAGGGCTTTGTCTTCACCACAGCTCTGATAAATTTTTGTAGATTTTCTATGCTTGATGCAACTTTACTTTTTATCCCAATATCAGTCAGCAATCACATAAACAAGAAAGTAAAATGCGGATAGAACATACCAGTAGATCGATAGAAGACAAGCCAAAATATCTAAGTGTGTTGGTGCATTACGACGGTCAACAGGATGCTTCAACCAACAAAGTCTCAATACGGTCAACCAACTAGAAGTGTCACACAACCCTTTAGGATAGCCAAAACAGTCAACCCCAAAAGTCAATGATGTCAGTCAATGGTCAACACAAACAGCAGCAAGGTCAATGCAGCCAAGTCAAAGTCAATGTCCAGCCTCGCGAATTGTGCCAAAAAATGCGGATTGAGGAAATCAAAATATTGGGAGAGTTTTAGGTCAATTTTACCATGCGTTGACCAAAGTCAACGCTGCAGTAGAAACCCTAGGGCGAAAACATAATTTTCTCCTTGCTGAAATTTCCCACGTGTGAAGAGAAGAGCCTCTAAGGCGATCTAATCAATCAGATGATGAGAGATAACTGTGAGAGGATGTGATGAGTGAAAATTTCCTCCAACATTGACCAATTTATATCCATCAATGAGGGTGTATGACACAAATGCTGGGGCTCCAAACCTTCAGGTCGACCTGAACATATCTTGAATAAATTCAAAATAAATGTTCTGCTCATCGGATCAAGATGATATTTAGATCGATCTTGCACCTCTTCTAAAGAGGAGTCCAATAAAAATATTGGCATCTTAATCTGAGCATCACAATGTGGAGTTTGGACCTAGTTGTCCAAAATTAACAAAAACATAAGACTACAATGTACTCTACCAATCTGCGGAAGTAAATTCACAATCGAGAACACAAATCATTAACATGCATCAAGGTTCAACACACATACACAAAGATATATCTAGGGGAAATAAGTTCCTCAAAACCCCTTACTATCTGTATTTCATTAATCAAAGAATTGGATGAATACAATATGCTATTCTCAACCTACACTTGTATCTTCTATCCTCTGCCTGAATGACTGACTTTTGCCAACACTTAGCCAATTTTCAAGCCTTCCAATATCCTATTTCCTTGTGTTGTTTGATGAGGAATTAACCCTTATTAATTAGGGAAATTACACATTTTGAATTGAATAATTCCTTTAGGTCCTTCTTTGATTGCATGCATGATTTGTACAACATGGAAAATTATACAACTGATAGTACATTTCCCTTGAACTCAAATATCAACTAGGTAACTCAAATTTCATGCACGCATGAGTTAATTTAGGCCGACCGATCAGCTAACTGGTTAAACACTGAAGATACACCCCATTGCTAGACCTTGCACTAGTTCCTCCAACAATTGGAACTAGTTTAACTGACCCTAACTCAATTTAATTGAATTAAATTGTTACAACTAAAATTAACTCAACCTAGGATCCTAAAATTTAGGAATCATTGTACACAACTCAAGTTCATCCCCCAACTTGAATTAACTAAGCTAACTGAGTGATAATAACACATTTAACCCATTCAATATGTCTATTGATGTGGAATTTTGATTTTCTCCTAATTTAATCAAAGACAAAATTAAATTAGGAATTTATTGTTGCATTTTCAACACTCCGTCTCAGTAAGAAAGGGATTATCATATATCCCAATCATGCTTCTATGGAACTCAAATTTTCTTCTTTGAAAATTATTTGTCAAAATATCTTCATCTTGTTCCTCTGTCAGAATGTACTTCAACAACATGCTCCACCTATGCGCACAATCTCGTAGATGGTGGTACCAGATATCAATTTGATTGGATCGATCGTGAGAAAATGGATTCTCAGAGAGTTTGATACATCTTTGGTTGTCACAATTAATCATGGTAGAATCCATCATTTGACCAAAAGACCCAACAAGAAAATTTCTCAACAAGATAGCTTCACAAGCTTCTTGACTCGCAACCATGTACTCTGCTTTTACTAAGATGAGTGAAACTGATCTTTGCTTCCTGCTGTACCAAGAAACTGTTGCTGACCCAACACTAAAAATTCCTCCTAAATTTCTCTTCTGATCTGATGGAATTCTCGCCTGATTTTCATCTGTGAACCCTTGCAGCTTCACTCCCTTTGCCCGTCTGTACCAAAGTCCAAACTGAGTGGTGCCTCTGAGGTACTATAGTACATGTTTAGTAGCCCTCCAAAATAATTTGGTCGATCGAACCATGGATTAGCTAAACTTATTGAAGGCATATCACATCTCTGGCCATGTGTTCACCAAATATCAGATGAGAGTAGCAGTAATACGATTATCACAAAATTTGGTCAAAATTTTTTCTTCAAATATGTCCCAATTAGTAATAGTTCTTGATGGTAATTAAAAGTACCATGATCCAACTGATCCTTGAAAAGTATAGGGAAACAATCTTACCACACAATCTTCTTTAGAGACATCATTTAGATTCATAAACAACATGAAATTATGGAGATGTTCTTCAGCAGGGAGATGATCGTCAAGATTATACTTAAGCAACCATCTCTCTAGATTCTTGGGTAAAGGATGAAGAGGACGTGGTAATTGACTAGCTCCATAATTCGTCTATGGATTATTTTCCATTGTGTGAGTTGGAGGATTGGTTTGTCTTGAAGAAGGATTTGAAGAAGAAGAAGAAGAAGAAGAAGAAGTAGTTCCAGAGGTGTATGTAGTTGAAGAATAAATAACCATAGAACTAGTATTGCTTGAAGAAACGCTTGTGGACTGAGATGAAGAGATATGAGTATATGAGGAAATTGGTTGAGAGGATGTAATTGAAGGGGGAATAAATGATGGAGTTTGAGGGGGAGAAGATGAAAGAATCTAACTAGTAGATGTTTGAGCTTTAGATGTTGGAGTCTTCCTGCGATGGGAATGAAGAGGAAACTCAAATGGAGTTATTCTAAGTTTTTCACTCTGAGAAGGAGTTAATACACCAATACTTTGTAAAATTGAAGTAACACTTCCTTCATAGGATTCAGAAAGTTTTTTATTTATTTATTTATTTGAAATAGAAATTTCTTCTAATTTATTTATTAAATTCTTTACTTCAGGCGATTCTGGAGTATAATCATGGGAGATTTATTTTGGAATTGAACTAGGAGATTTGGGAGGATATTGAACAACTTCGGATCTAAAGACATGATATTTTGAGTGTGGACTTGAAGTTGTAGGATATTTGGAGGGGGATCGACTCTTTTGATGGTCTTTGTTTTTAGGATTAATCTTTGGTGACATTCATAGTCTAGTGGCCCTCCCTCTAGTGCCAAAAATTTTGATGCCTCGAAATTTGCTGCAACAACATTGGGGAAAACCACCCAATCGGGGACTTAAAAACCGTCCCTTATTCGTTTGAGATAGTGGCTCCGACTAGATTTATGGGACCAATTTAGCAATGAAATATAATTGAGTGGATGGGTGGTATTTTAACTGACTATGACTTGGTGAATGAGAGTGACAACAAGTTTAAAGAAAATATGTATATACCTATCTCTATCTCGGGATGAATTATCTTTCTGTTATATGTGATTTAAAAAGATGATCTTCAAGTGAATGCAAATGAAGATTTATCAAACACTTAGATAAATGAAAAAAATTTAAGGTAATTGATTTGATTAAATAGTTAATCAAATCAATTGATTAAGTATATATCGCATCTATTATTGCATGTATTGTATATGTATAAAAATGAAAATAAAACATGTTCAAAAGTGAATTAATGTTGGATTATGTTAAAAATATACATATAACAAAACATCATAAGGAAATTTAACTATTTCTCATTTGAAACAAAACTTCAATATAAATATAAAGGTATCATATATATGCTAACTCTGCTCATTTGAAAATAGTCTCTAGTCCAACCTTTTCTATTAAGAACAACTTTAAGAGTACAAAAGTGCAACTTCTCTAAAGTCTTCTTTTCAAATTTCAAGACCCTTTCTTTAAGGAGATGAAAGGGTTTATATAATATAATAAAAGTACAAAAATGGAAAATTCATAAAGAGCTGAGGAGGTTTAAACAACTCTCATTAAATTAAGTGAAATAAAAACAAAAACATATTCAAGATATTTTCATTTTGTCACAAGTAGAGCCACTGCTACCAATAGGGGTTTGTAGCCTCAACAAGGTTACCATCAATGATCCAGTATCCCATCCATCTATCATTACAATCTTTGGAGATAAATTCACAATTATGTAATTTGTTTTTTCTTATTCTTAAAAATTCATTGTCCTAGTTTGGTGACCCAATAGTGACAATGCCATTCACTGGTTGGAATGGGACTGAACAAGTTGGCTCGTGATGAGACCTCTTGTATTATGATTAATTAAATATCATAATCCATTAACCTGGTTTGATATGCAGTGGCAATATATTGTTTTCCTATGACCATGGTAAGCAGGCTCATAATGAGACCTCTTATATTTTTAAGTTTTTTTGCATTTTTGAATTACACTATAGAAAAAACATAATTAATGGATGGGGAGAATCATTGACTCCTTAAGAGTTTTGGATGACAATTTATAGTTAAATATTCTTAGTAACAAATAGTCTTTACTTTGTAAAAGTGAACTTTGTATGGCTGATATTACGGTAAAAATACTTTATGAAGTTTGAGGTTTACAAGAATTTACAATTTCAATGGAAAAAGATTTCATAGTTGTATAGTATTTATCCATTTTTTCTAGTTTGTAATCATTTCTTTAAGAATTTTTATTCTTCAAAATGAAAAGTCACAAAATGGTTTAGAGGTTTTGTGAAAAACCAAAAATATGTAATCAAATATTATTATTTAATTAACATAAAAATATAAGTATGATGATACATTTAGAAGAAATGTTCTTCTAAGAAAATATTTTTTTCAAAATCATCTCCTTGATAGGAAGAAAATCTTTCCTCCCTTGAAGATCTTGAAACATGAAGGTTGATGGGCCAATTTGTTCTATAATTTGAAATGGTCCAAGCCATATTATTTGGAATTTGGTATGCCACCTTTTTCCTCATGTGCCTTGTCCCACTTAAGAACTAGGTATCCAACTTGGAAATATTTTGGGGTAAAAAAAATTTCATCAAATTTTTTTTTAACGATCTATTGATGTTGAGCATGTGTTAATTTAGCCTTTTCCCTTTCTTCTAATCTAAGGATTTGGGAAATTATTAACTGTAAGGAAGAGGAAGGTACTTCATCAATAAATTGAACTAGGGCTAGTGAGGGAAGGGATAAATTTGATGGAATTACAAATTCTTTCCCATAAACTAGATTGAATGGAGTAGTGCCTATAGAGGCCTTCTGAGTTATTCAATCTTCCCATAGAGAAAACGTTAGAGACTTATGCCAATTATTTTGGCTCTGATAAATAGTCTTTTTTATGATTCTTATGAGATTTTTATTGGTTGAATCTGATAAACCATTCCCTTGGGGATAACGATTAGCAGAATTGAAGGAGAGTGAATCGAATTTTCCATAGTGTTAACAAAAAAAACACTATGGAAAATCCAATTCACTTTCCTTCAATGAACAACCACAAAAGCTTAAAAACCATAAATTAGTAGAATATTTAAGCTTAAAACTTCACTTGAGAGCAAATTTAGTCATACTATTACCCGAAAATTAAGATGCATTATCAAAAATAAGTGCGTTAGGTAAGACAAACCTGGTACTGATGAATTGATCGATGAATTCAATGATGGCTTTAGAATTAGCTACCTTTAATGGAACAACTTCCACCCACTTAGTAAAGTAGTTTGTTTTAGTGAGAATGTATTTATGTTGTTTGGAAGAGTTAGAACAATCTCACCTATGATATCCAGTACCCATTTCTCAAAGGTTTGTTCAATGTTGAACGATTGTAGAGGTAAGACTAGTTTTACTCGTCTTCCTGCAACAGTTTGACATGTTTTACATTTAATCACATATGCATGAGCTTCATTGAACAATTTTGGCCAATAATATCCCGCATGAAGGATTTTGTGTGCAGTATCTCCTCCGAAATGTCTACATGCAGGTCCATTGTGGAGTTCCTGCAAAACCTTTTGTGCTTCATACTTTTCAAGGCATCTTAATAATATAGTCATTTTTTTTTCTCTGAACAATACATTATCAATGATCTGATATTGATTAGCTTTTAATCTTAAATATGTTTTTCTTTTATGATTGAGTTTTGTGAGAGCATATCCATTTTTCAAATAGAAGATAAGATCAACATATTGTGATTCAGAGTCAATCATGCTTACCTCAGAAACGTGTGCAGTATTACCTGAATCCTCATCATATGATATGTTGGATGCTCCAAATAACAATCTGTAGAGACCTTGTCCTTTGAAAATTTTGGCTGGTTTCATGTCAATATCATATTCCTGCAGAGCTGTAACCCAATTTGCCCATTTTTCCCCCAATTCCTTTTGCATAAGCAGTTGCCTTACTACTGGGAATTGAACTATTACCTTGGCATGTGTCTTTAAGAGAAAAGACCTGAAATGCTTTAAATATTTATAAAAAACAAAAGCTTATTTCTCCACTTATGACTAATTTAGTTCAACACCTTGAAGATTTGAACTAAAGAAAGAGATGGGTGCCTCAATTTTCTGATCATCAACTTGCATTAGTACAACAACATAAGATGTTTCAGAAGCAAAGGTGTACAAAATAAAATGATTAGAAAATTTTGGGGTAATTAGAGAAGGAGCATTTACGATGGCTTGCTTGATTAGATCAAAATATTCTCTTTCATTGTGTCCCCATTTAAAGAGTGATTTTTTCTTAATCATGACTTGTAATGGTAAAACAATTTGGGAAAAGTTAGGTACAAATCTCTTAACAAAATTTATCTATCCTAAAAAGGACTGCATGGATTTCTTTTTATGGGGTAGAGAGAATTTAGAAATTGCCTTTATTCTTTCTGGATCAATACAAATTTCTTATTTTGATACAATAAATCCTAAAAGTTTGCCTTCACTTAAAGTGAAATAATATTTTTTTGGATTTAGTGAAATTCCATACTTTAAGCAGCGTTCAAGGATTTGCTTGAGATCATGATAGTGGTCACTTCTTTTCTTGGAGTAAATTTTGATATCATCTAAGTACACAACCACAATTTTGTTTATTAGTCCTCTGAAAGAAATATCCATTTCTCTTTGAAAATTTTCTCTTGCATTGATTAAACCAAAAGGAATTTTATGATAAGCATAAGTGCCTCATTTGGTCCTAAATGTAGTCTTCATCCTATCTTCAGCATGAACCAGTATCTGATTGTAACCTAAAAATCCATCAAGGAAAGACATTAATTCAGATCCAGCAACTAATTGCAGAATTTGTTGCATAGGTGGTAATGGGAAATTGTCTTTTAGGAAATATTTAGTAAGATTCCTAAAATCTATACAAATGCAGATTCCACCATTTTTATTCCTAACATAGACTAATTTTGAAACCCACTTTGAATTCCTATCAGGAAAGATGATCTTGGCTTTAAGGATTTTATCCAGTTTAGATTTTATTTGAATTTCAAGATTGGGGTGAATTTTCCTTAAATTCTTCTATACAGGTTTCTCAGTGGATGTTATTGGGATATTATGTTGGATAATGGAGGTATCATATGTCTTGAGATATTCATATTTCCATGCAAAAACATTCTTATATTTCTTCAATAAATGAATGAAGGCTAATCTCTCATCAGATGAGAGACCAAGTCCTAGATTGATATGCTGAGGTCTGAAATCAATGCAAAGGTTTACTAGTTCAAATATCAAGGTTGAACTTTGTAGCTTAGAATTAGTAACCTTCTTAAATTTTTCTTTGAGGTCATAAATGTCTTCAAGTTTTACCACAGATTTAGGTATGGCAATTTCATCAATTTTTTGTTTTAATTGTCTTTCATGTTCATCCTCATCGATCAGCTGATTGGCATATGATCCTTCAGATGTGAGAAAGGTTATAAAATCTTCATCATCATTAAATCCTCTCTAGTTAGTGACAGTATCAGGAATAGATGTTTGAAAATTTAATTCTATAGAAAATCTATCTAGACTATAATCCTCAAAAGGAATAAGTATGGATGCTACATTGGTTAGAATATCAACACTTGTGTTTTGGAGCCTTGGGATAGGTGAGATATTGAATGCTAAGAAATGTGAGGTAAGAGCTTGCACTAATGACCGGTAATGTTTGAGACGACCAAAGATACAATGAATAGTATTTAGTAGATGTTTGATAACTATTTCAGAATCACCATGTTATCACCAAAATAGGACCTGATAGGTTGTTGGTTAGGCTACCTCAATGTAACTATTTCAAACCAGACTTTTAGTTGAGGCTTAGCCTCCTCAACCTGAGAGGGCTCTCTCACTAGGTTTGAAATTTTGAATTAAGGATTAGATGGCTAACTCTAGGAATAAATAGTGTAAAAGTGTATGACTGGTTGAAATAATGATCAACAAACATCTATTGGGCTATGGAGTCTAGGTATTTTCCCACAAAACATCAACATCAACTCATCATTGAAGGTAGGGTAGTTCAGAGTTTTTAGGTGTATCAATGAAGCAAAAACACAGTGAACAAAACATAGTTTACAAAAATATGCAGGAAGTTAGAGCATTTTCCAATGAATTCTAAGTCACATATGTTTATACCACTGCAAAAATATAGATACAGAAAACCAAAAGAAGATCACACATTAAAAACTCTTTCTGAATCCTAAGTAGTGAGCCAATATCTATATTATGATAAAAACACACATTTTGCTACAATAACATAGTCTGCTTGTTCATGAAAATTACCAACCTTGAGGATTTCGAATTTATCTCTCTTATAGAATCATTACAACATTGGATTCTATGATCCATCTTCAGAGGAATTAGAATTCTATTTTAGATTGACACCTATTAACTCTAAAGCTGACTATTAATTACATGTGACAATTCACTGTCTATTCTAGAGTCCTAATAAAATTAGGAATAAAACTCCTTATTATGACTAAAACAACCTTATTTGAAAATTAAATATTTTTTTTGACAGCTTCTCCTCCTAATATTTGACCTTGATGATGTCCATAACCTCTGTTGTGAAACCATCTCCACAAAGAGAAGAAAAGAGATATCAACGCCTTATAAATAAGCCACTTCGAGGGGACAACCTATAATACATTACATGAATGAAAAATTCTTGGATGATACAAATTACAAAACCTCCTTTCTATATATAGGAGTCCATGGGGCCACAATGTAATTCTAGCCGACCTAACAATAATAAAAATATGGGGGTTATAGGTGTACAAAAATAAAAATAATGGGGGCTACAATAACATAATAAGGGACTACACTATTAATATAGGGACTTAACATGCCCCTCTCCTTAAAACAAGTGTTGTCCTCAACGCTTGATTATTTCTTGATGCTTCTGTATAAAATTCTCATCCTCCCATGTGGAATATTCTACAGGAAAGTTATTCCACTTGCTGAGATACTATGAAATTGGTTGTACTTGTCAAGTTCTTGTTTCTGTGACTGCTTCAGAACTTCTTTTGATGTGATGTTGATCTTCCTGTTGTTTCATTAGATTCTGCACCAAAGTTAGGTTATCCTTTGAGAGTTGGAGAACTTGTTGTTGATGCTCGATGTGATCTTCCACTAATTTATCATCCATATTAGCTATTATTTGATCCTTCAAACCATCCAAATTAGCCTCCATTTCTTCTTTTAAACCATCTATGTCATCTTCAATTGCTCTTCATAAGATTGAAATTTGTTTCACTTGGTACCGTAATTTTGATATCTCATACTGTAATTCTTCCTCTTCATGCGTCATAGTATAGATTTTTGAGGGCTTAATGGGTATGAAATTATTTTTTGGAGGCATTATAGAACTCAATATGATAAAAATTCTAAAATATGCCCTTGGAATCACTTCAAACTGCTTTTTCAAACAAACGTTATGCAATTCTAAAAACTAAATACACACCTTTTTCTTGATTTCGCAGAGCTTTGTATTGAAATTGAATTATCTCTATAATTGTAGATCCTCAATATCTTAAATTCAGACATGTAGTATCCCTCTGAAGCTTCTTTCAAATTCCACAGGTCTGATCTGCTTTGGATTCAAGGCAAAGTTATGTCCAATATCCCACAATGACCCAATTTTGGACTGGTTCAGTAGAGCTAACTTGTACGACTTGCCATGTGTCACTATTTCCTCCTTTGGCTTTGAAATTGATAGAACAAAAACTACAGTCCATGTACTTCCAGCTAATTTTTACAGAATTCCAATCCGATGCTCAGAGAGAGAGATATTAAGATTTTCCACGATCACATCTTTGAGATAAAATTCAGAAGCCTAAAAAAGCCCTAACTTCCACAGATCGTATCTCCGAAAATATTTAGAACCAATATCTGAAATTTTTAGATGATGTTCCTCAGGATTGCAGCTTCGCACTCTAAAAATTTCAGCTTCTGAGCCTTCATAAAAACAAAGTTATTATGAAAATACCACGATGACCTGTTTAGGTTAAATTCAGGAGCCTGCAAAATGACCTAACTTTCACGGATCATATCTTCGAAAATGTTGCGAACCAAGCTCTAAAATTTTGCGACGATGTTCCTTAGGATTTTGGCTTCGCACTCTAAAAATTTCAGATTTTGAACCTTTGTAGAAAAAACTTTAGAGTGAAAATTCCACAATGACCTGTTTGGAGCAGCGAAACCCTAGAATCTCAAAGCTCTGATACCAAATGTTGTGAAACTAGCTCCACAAAAAGAAGAAAAGAGATATCAATGCCTTAGAAATAAGCCACTTCGAGAGGGCAACCTCCAATACATTACATGAATAAACAATTCTTGGATGATACAAATTACAAAACCTCCTTTCTATATATAGGAGTCCATGGGGCCACAATGTAATCCTAGTGGGGCCACAATGTAATCCTAGCCGACCTTACAATAATAGTGTAAGGGTAAAATAATAACAATAATGGGGGCTAAAATAACATAATAAGGGACTACACTATTAATATAGGGACTCAAAAACCTCGTTGTCATATTCTGTTATCTTATCCCTTATCTGTGCTGAAAACTAGGAACATGTTTCCTGCAATATAGCTGTAACCTTCGTTTATGATCATTGAATCCTTTTATTGACAAAATGGACCTCTTTAGACAAGTGATATGTGTTATCATTCCCACAGAACCATGTCCTTCCACCTGTGCAAAATTAAGTTCCTAAAAGAGTGTGAAGAGATCTGATACGTTTGCGCTACAAAAATATCAGCTGTTTTTGTGGCGCAGTAGCTATGCCTTTGTAAAATATCTCTCAACATATAATTTCCTTTTCTTTAATAGCTAGAACTTCATTTATGATTTATTTCCATCTTCTAACAACATCAAAACTTCAAAAACCTGGTGTTTACCTCTTTGAAGCTTATCAAAATGTTTAAAACTACTCCTACAACAGTTTCGTAGCGTGCTATGAAACTGCTGTGTATGTCACCTACAACAGTTTTGTCTACGAAACTGCTGTGTGTTTCCATATTTACACAGTTTCTTCATCATATTTAAACCTTGATAATATCTATAGTCTTTAATGATGAATTTGATGCTAATGGACCTTGAAAAAAATATAAGTCAACTTTTCCATGGTTTCCAAAAGTGATGACCTTCCCAAAACAAAATTATATCAGGGATTCGTCACTTACTGTCTTACTTCTGCTGTAGCTGACTTTCTTCAGAGTTTTCCAATTGGATTTCAAGATCCTCAATGTGCCTCTTTAACCTCCTGTTAGTAGCCCTTAAATTCACATTTACCCTTCTCACAAACTTGGCCTCTTTGATTGCAGGCAAGGTCCAGGTGAAAAACTGAGCTTCACTGCTGATTGTTTCAGGATTTGAAACTCTTTCAAGTTCCCACAGAGCTTTAATTTTGTCAAAGTTTATCTTCTCCACCACATGTTTTCTTACTTTCTTCTCAATCCTAGCAATTTGAATATTAGCTAGTATTAATTTTTCTTTCATTCCTTCATAACTGCTCTTTTCTCTTTATGTATGGAAAAATATGTTTCTGTCATCCTCAAGCATAGGTGATGAAAGGTCCATGGGTTCCTCATAATCATTTGAAATTTCTCCAGTTTTTTCTAATTCCACATCCAATGCTCGCAACTTTTTTGAATTCCTAGTTAGAGGCCTTCTGGGATTGAACACAAACTCTGAAATTTCATCATTAAAATACAGTTTTTTGGAAGACTTGATCTTCTTAGATTTCCCTTCATCCAAAATTATAAAATCTGCTTGCACTAAAGGAGATTCCTTAATATCAATAGCTTGTAAAATATCATTCAAGCTACCCTTTAAACCTGGATCTTCTTCTGACACCACTATTTTTCCTTTTTCCCTTTCTATTTGAACTCTAGTCAACCTTTTCTGAGCTGTTTTACTGGTTGACTGTTCCTGCACTGATTTCTTACCTTTGGTTATCCTCCTTTGTGCAGGTTGAGGGGTTTCTTGAAAAATTACTGGTGTTTTAATCTCTGGCCCTTTCACTTGTTTTCTAGGCTTTAACTTGACAAACCTCTTCGATCTTGTTTCTGCAAGGTCAGTGATTCCAGATGGTGATTTTTCTTTGGCCCTAGGGCTAACACCTGTTCCATATGTTTCCACCCCAAATCCACACAGAAAAAAAAACGCTGACCATTCTCTATTCACCCTCTGAAGCTCATGAAAAACTATTAATTTGGTAAGACCATGATGGAATAATTAAGTTTCACATGCCTGAGTTTTCATCTGCACGTTATCTGCCATCTTGGCCAAACTCCGAAATAGAAAGAAAGGTAAATCCAGAGAAATTTTTCCAGTAAAATTCAATAAGAATTTGAAATGGTAAGAATACACCTTATGGTATCTTCCTTCGCAAGTGAATTACCTTTGAATGTTGGAGAGAAGGTTAGAATATGTATCCTTGACAAAACGTCTTGGCACTGCTTTGGTTAAATCTATGTCTACAAACTCTGGCTTCAAAAAGATTTTACAAGGTTCCATTTCAAACCTGAAATTCTTGAACCACCTTTCTTCCCCTCTTGGAATCTCTGTCACTAAAGAAATAACTTCAGGAGAAATTCGTAAGTTTAAACATCCAACTTTTGTATTTGAACCTGTGAAATTGAAGGTGAATTCTTTTGTGACTTGATTATGACCTCCCTGTAGCTTTTTGCAAATTCTCCAACATCCTACTTTCTTGAAAGCTTCTTCAAATAATTTATCCTTAGTGAGAGCCTCTATGCCTTCGAGTTCTGTTCTCAAACAATGGCCTGAGCTGTGGTTTCTTTCTTCCTCTGTCATCTTTCAGTTGGAATCCCTGTGGCTTCAGAAAACCTATAATAAACTGGCTCGCTTGATTTAAGAGAAACCGACTCGCTTGATTAAGGGTTCAGCCTCGCTTGATAATTGTTTCAGCCTCGCTTGATAACTGTTTCAACCTCGCTTGATAACTGGTTCAAAAAATCCGGTTTATGCTTACCATGAGCTTGTTATTTGAAGAAAAACATGCAACAAGTGTTTTTGCATGAGAAAATATAACCAGGGACAACCATCCCATTTCAAATTTTAAAATGACGGATGGTAAATGACCCTAACGAATCTCATGATGGTTGTGAATGGTTGCATGTGGGAGAAAAGATTCGTGGATTGACACCTACTCATGAAAATTTAACGGAATTTGATGGATTTGACAGTTGGATAGGATTGGTTACGAATCCCCGATTTCGTAGCACGTGCAATGCATTTTCAGGGTTTTGTGCTACGAAAAGACCAACGTTTTCGTAGCGCAAAAGAAGTTTTTTACACTATCTACGCTATGAAAACGTGGTTTCGTGGCTTATTTGAAATTTTTTGCAAAGTGACTAAACACATGATTTCCGAAACATGAAATGGGACCCTTAAAACGTGAAACAAAGTTGTTGGACCTTATTTGATGATGGAGATGAAACTCTAACCTTATGATTTAGACTCTACAAACATAAAAATGACTTAACCCCTATTTTAAGACCATGAATTTGGAACAAATACAAACTTTCCAGGTTTGGAAAACTTTTATAGTGATAACAGTGGCTCCACTTGGGATAGTGTGCCCCTATGATACACTAAGAACCCGCAGCTCCAGTGCTATCCATTTTTGATAAAAACAGAAATTTATATTGATAAGCATCTTCTTCAAAATGTTTGGGCCTTCGCTTCGGGCTTAAAATCTCTGTTTCAGCTTGTCATTATTAGCAATAAAAATGACAAAGATGGAATATATACAATGTCATGAGTGACTGATAAAACTTCAAAAAGCATAATGCTTTAAGAACTTGCCATTAACATGCCCTCCAGCATATGATCCTCCATCAATTTCCTGCAATATATAAGTGTTGTTCCCATGAAAACCAGCAATATTAAAAGGACCCTTCCATAAATTCTCAAACTTACCGTGCTTGCCCTTTTCGTCAATTTTGGCCTCCCACTTCAGCACTTTATCTTGTAGCTGGAAAATATCTTCTTTGATCTTCTTATCAAATGCTTTCTTGATTCTGTTTTGAACCTGTTGATGGCTGTCATAGACTTCATTTCTCCTTTCCTGTAAGGCTATCAGCTGGTTGATTCTCCTCTGAATGGCATTTGGTTCCTCTTCAAATCCTTGAATTAACTTCATGACTGGTACCCCAAGTGATGTCGGAAAAACAGTTTCAGCACCATAGACAAGTTCATATGTCGAAGTCCCAATTGACCTCTTTGTACAAATCCTATCCACCCATAAGGCATACTTTAGCTTTAAGTGCCAAGATATTTTGTTTTCCTGCAATATCATTTTGATGATCCTTACAATGCTCTTATTTGATGATTCAACAAGACCATTCCCTTGCGGATAGTATGCAGTAGAATGTCCAAGAGTGATGTGGTATTGATGGAAGAAATTTATCATTTTCTTGGACTTAAATGATTGAGCATTATCTGTTATAATATTTATGGGACAGCTAAATCTAGACAATATATTATTCTCTAGAAAAGAAATAATTACAGAATCATTAGCTTGCCTTGTTGGTATCGCCTCTATCCATTTAGTGAAGTAGTTCGTTGTTGTGAGAATCCAAAGATGCTGCCTTGATGATGGTGGATGTATCTCCCCAATAAATTCTAACCCCCACTGCTGAAAAGGAGCTTTCACATATATAGGAACCAAAAGTAGAGGTACAGGCTTTCTTTTTCCTTCAAAAATTTGGCATTCGTGACATGTAGAAATTCTTTTATAAATGTCTTTAAACATTGTTGCCCAAAAATATCCCGCTTTGAGAATATTATTGGCTGTAGCCTTCCAATAATGGTGTCCTCCGCAATAACCTTTATGAAATTCTTCAATGACTTTATTAGCCTCTTCTTCAGTTAAACAATTCAGCAAAAATCCTCCTGTATCTTTCCAAAACAGATTTCTGTCATATATAAAATACCTTAAAGAGTTCAACTTTACAAACCTTGCTTTGGACTTTGTTAAATCAGTAGGATCTTTGTGATGTTGTAGAACAAAAACCACATATTTATACCACTCAGAAATGATGTATTTCTCCTCAATTTCAACCATTTCCTCTTCATCATAAAAAATTTATGATATTTTTGCATTCAGATTTATGTCAAGACAGTCCAGATTTGACTGAGTCATTAGTTTCGCCAGGCCTTGTCCCTTCACCAAATTGGTTGGTTTGATATCTATATCATATTCTAGCAATTTGGCGATCCATTTTCCCCTCTTACCATCGGGATCTGCCTGAGTTAGAATGTATTTTACCATAGCACTCAGAACATATGCCACGACATGAGAATGCAGAATATAAATTCTGAAATATTTTATAGCTTTCACCAAAGCATAGGCTTGTTTTTCTAGAATATTATACTTCAGCTCAGCATTTGCTAATGTTTTACTAAAGAAAGAAATAGGCTGCTTGGTACCTTGCTTTCCTTTTTGTAGCAAAACTCCAGCAATTGTGTTTTCGGAAGCAAATGTAAAAACCATAAATTCTTTGGAAAAATTTGGGCTGATGAGTACCGGTGCTTGTGTGAGTTCCTTCTTGATTTGCTCAAAAGATCTTCTAGCTTCAACTATCCATTTGATATCAACTCATTTCTTTAACATCCTTGTAATATCTTTGACAATCTCAACAAAGTTAGGAATGAAGTGTCTAACAAAATTCATTTTTCCAAGAAATGATTGAATCTCTTTCCTACTTCTTGGAAAATATACTTTTTGAATTGCATTGAATCTATTTGGATTAATCCTAATTCCATCTTTAGAAATGATGTGGCCAAGTAATTTTCCTGAAGTTAAAGAAAAAATGCTTTTAGTAGGATTAAGGGAAATACCAAAGCTTCTACATTTCAGTAGAACCTTTTCTAAGTGTTTTAAATGATCTTCTTCTTTCTTTGAAAAGACTGTTATATCATCAAGGTAAACAACCACTGACCTATCCTTTTATTCAGAAAAAGCAATATCCATTGCTCTTTGGAAAGTGGCTCCCGCATTCATGAGACCAAAAGGCATCTTGGCGTACATGAACGTACCCAATGGTGTTGTAAAAGCTGTTTTCTCCTGATCATCCGGATGTACAAGAATATGGTTGTAACCTGAAAAACCATCAAGCATTGACATTCTTTGAGAACCAAAAATATTTTGCAGAATTGTATCCATATTGGGAAGAGGATAGTTGTCTTTTAATGATGCTTTGTTCAAATTTCTGAAGCCAGTACAAATTCTAATTTCTCCATTCTTCTTTCTAACAGGTACAAAATTTGCAAGCCAATTGGGGAATCTGATCGGGACAATGATTTTTGCATCAAAGAGTTTCTTGATCTCCCTTTCAATCAATGGCATGAGAAGGGGGTTAATTCTCCTCAACTTCTGTTTGAATGGTTTCTCATTGTCTTTAATAGGAATAGTATGCTGAATAATGGAAGGATCATATTGCTTTAAATCAACATAACTCCAAGAAAAAACATCCATAAACCTCCTCATCATCTCAATATATTTGAATTTCATATCGGTTGAAAGAAACTTTGAACTTTTTATCATTTTGGGCAAAGCTAACGTACCAAGATTACCGCTCTCTACTTCCTCTTCATTAGTTTGTAATTTTGGTGCTTTAAAAACATCATTATGATAAAAAAATCTTCTCAAGAGGAATAAGACCCTTTGGTATTGCACAATTCTTCAATTGCAAAACTTCAGAATTACCTTTAGACTCAACAAACAGATTTTGCTGATCTACATGTGTATTTTCAAATTCTTCTTTCAGCTCAATAAAATTCTTTACTTGCTGATCATCTTCAAAAACTTGCCAGTTTGTGATATTTTCCGGTATGGATGGTCTATGACGAACTTCAATCTCATATTTTTCAGTTGAATGCATAGGAATGATGAAGAGACTTGCAGAGACAGCAAGAGAATCAACAATGGAATTTTGATCTTTAGATTTGACTATGAAGGAAAAAGATTTAAAATTCTCCAACATGTCTAAAACCAAATTTCTGTAAGCCCTCATTCTTACATCCTTTGTTTGATAAACACCTTCCACTTTTTTAATAACCAATTCTGAATCTCCAAAAACAAAAATGTTTCGGGCCTTCATTTTTTTAAGAAGATCTAGACCCAAAATCAAAGACTCATATTCAACCATGTTGTTTGTGCAATCAAAATTCAGTTTGTAAGAGTAGAACTTACTCTCATCAGTTTGACTTGTAATCCAAATCCCTACTTCTGCCCCTTCTTTTCCTGCTGATCCATCAAAGTACAGTGACCACCATTCTTCCATTTGTTTGTCATTTACTTTTTGATTTTCTGTTTGCTGATTTTCTACTCTGATTTCTTCATCAACACTATCAGCTGACTCATTAAAAAGAATGGCAGAACCAAGCTCAGTATCAAAGGCATAAATAGGAAAATTTTGAGGCTTATATTTACTACTTACCATGGAAGCCATTCTAGTCTCCTGATAAAATCTCCTTTGTTCACCAAAAACTAGAGTAGTGGCGTAGGTAAGGTCTATCTGCATTGTGCCTTTGATTTTCGCTGCCCATGACCTTGACAATAGCATACAAAAATTTGGAGGAACATCAACCACAACAATGTCCATAACAACTGTCTTTTCTGGGATTTGCGTTAGACCAACAACAACATCCTTGATTAGACCAATACATTGAACTCTCTTTGAATCAAAGGAAAACAAATCCTTATATGGTCTTGTGATTTGTAATCCCATCCTTTCCATGATTACTTTCGGCATAAGGTTATGTGAAGCCCCAGAATCTAGCATAGCATTATGTAAATTCATATCATGAATACTAATTCTTACATAAAAAGGAGGAAACTCTTCATTTTGTTCATCTTTTATCCTTGGACCCAAATATATAGTAGGCTTATCTTCTTGAACATTCAAAATATAAGCAGCTACTAGTTGTGAGTTTAACAACTTAACAATCTTGCTTCTATATTCATTTACCTTGAGAATCCCACTAAAGGGGACTGCTATTTTAATTTTTGAAATTTCATTCTCAAATTTGAAAACAGAAACAGATTTAGCTTCTTTGATAGGAGGAGGAAGTTGTGTGTCTTTCTTACCAATTGTAGTATCATTTTTACCTTCAGCCACCTTTGAGCTATCATTTCTAGCTTCAAAAACCTTCGTAGTATCTTTCTTGGGTTGTGTTTTTCTTGCAGTGATAGGTACATTTATGTTTATGAGATTATATTGCTTTTGCATCTCAAAAATGGCATGCTGATATCCCTTAAAATAATCTAACGATTCTCCCTCTTGGTTAGCCAATTCTAACTCATCATGCTCTTCCTTAGTCAATAAAATTCCTGACATCTCTTCATCAAGACAATGGATGGATTCTTCAGGAATTTGAGGTTCATCTTCTTCATCTACCAAATTCTGCTGAAAAGGAGGTCTCACTGGAGGATCGGTCTGTTGATTTCTATTTTCTCCTGGCCTTTACTGGTTCTGAGGTCTCCTGAATTGAGGATTTCTAAACTGAGGTTCATGTTGCACAGGAGGAGCTGAAGTGTTTCCAAGAGCTAACCTATCCATCAACTTCTCCATATTTTTCATCATTGAATTAAATTTGTCTTAAGAAGTTGAGGTGGATGGTTTCTCCTCTTATTTCAATTTAGCTTTTCCCATTTTTGACTTTTTAGCAGCTATCATGTTTACCTCAACCTTAACTGCATCACTTTTCATTTCAATAAGTGAAGGTGATTCTCTTTCTCTCAACAAGATAGAAAATTCATAATCAAATGCTTCAACATATCTCATTTGTGCTAAGGCTTCAGGAGGTTTCAAATGAGTTGGAATTGAGTCAAAAACTTTATTAAATCTCTTTGAAAAGTTTTGAACTGACTCATCAACTTCCCTTCTAAGGTTGTTATATTCAGTAAGTGCTTGAACGGGATTGGTTCTGTTTCCCCATTTCTTTAAAAATTTATCTTCAAATTCATCCCAATTTCTGATGCTTCCTGGTGCAAGGGCTTTAAACCATTTTCTAACTTCACCAATAAAACTCTTTGCAAATAACCTTAGCTTCACATCTTCATCATCAATGTCCTCCCTGTCTATGAAATCATTAAATCCTTCTACAAATTCCTCTGCTGTAATTTCCTCATCACTACCCCAAGTAGGAATCCTAGCAGCATATTTACTAGGAAGGTCATGCAAAACAACAGGGCGTACGAGAGGTGCATAATTAGCAGGAGCAGCCATGCTTGAGAGATTAAAAGTGGTTTTAGGAATGAAAGAAATAGAAGATGAAGAACTGATATGAGGAGGGCTACTTGGTTCCATTAACAATTGAGCTCCAATTTGGAAGGGGAAAAACAGCTTTGGATTTTAGTAGGACTTCAAAAGGATCAGTTTATTTAAGTCTATCCAAAGACTCTTTTTCTAACAAAAATTCGGAAGTAACAACTTCCTAGAATTATTCTTTTTCCTCTTGGGTTACTAGGGCTGAAGTGTAAACTCCCCTCCTTTGCAAGTCTAAAATAATATCTATGAATTTCTTTTCACTTTCTGACCTAAACAACACTTCATGAATTTTATCATCAACTCTTTTATCTTTAGGACTTCTTAATATTTCAAAGGAGAAAGATTTAAAATGAGATGGAGTACCTGATATTTCTGAAATTCTTTGACTGCCTCTTGAAATAGTGTTTGGATTTTCCACAGCGGTAGGTGGATTGGGATCAGGATTTCTCCGTGTATATCTCCTTCTCGAAGCCACCTTTAAACTTTGAAAATATATGGTGTCACCAAGGTAGATTGCAACCTCGAAAAAACTTTCTGAGCTCCTGCTACCTTCAGAAGTTCAGCTTTCTTAATTTCAGGAATAATTAATCTTCAGGCTCCCGGCATACGCACCAAAATGTTATCACCAAAATAGGACCTAATAGGCTGTTGGTCAGGCAACCTCAGTGTAACTATTTCAAACCATACTTTTAGCTGAGGCTTAGCCTCCTTAACTTGAGAGGGCTCTCTCACTAGGTTTAATATTTTGAATTAAGGATTAGATGGCTAACTCTAGGAATAAATAGTATAAAAGTGTATGACTGGTTGAAATAATGATAAAAAAAAATCTATTGGGATATGGAGTCTAGGTATTTTCCCACAAAACATCAACATCAACTCATGATGGAAGTCAAGGCAGTTTAGATTTTTTATGTGTATTAATGAAGCAAAAACAGAGTGAACAAAACACAGTTTACAAACATATGCAGGAAGTTAGAGCATTTTCCAATGAATTCTAAGTCACATATGTTTATACTACTGCAAAAATATAGATACAGAAAACCAAAATAAGATCACACATTAAAAACTCTTTCTGAATCCTGAGTAGTGAGCCAATATCTGTATTATGATAAAAACACACAGTTTGCTACAATAACATAGTCTGCTTGTTCATGAAAATTGCCAACCTTGAGGATTTTGACTTCATCTTTCTTATAGAACCATTACAACATTGGATTCTATGATCCATCTTCAGAGGAATTCGAATTCTATCTTAGATTGACACCTATTAACTCTAAAACTGACTATTAATTACATGTCACAGTTCACCGTCTATTCTAGAGTCCTAATACAATTAGGAGTAAAACACCTTCTTATGAATAAACCAACCTTATCTGAAAATCAAATATTATGTTTGACAACTGCTCCCCCTAATCTTTGACCTTGATGATGTCCATAACCTCGTTGTCATATTCTGTTATCTTATCCCTTATCTGTGCTGAAAACTAGGAACATGTTTCCAGCAATATAACTGTAACCTTCATTTATGTTCCTTAAATCCTTTTATTAACAAAATGGAACTCTTTAGACAAGTGATATGTGTTATCACTCCCATAGAACCATGTACTTCCACCTGTGCAAAATTAAGTTCCTAAAAGAGTGTGAAGAGATCTGATATGTCCATGCTACGAAAATATCAGCTGTTTTTGTAGCGCAGTAGCTATGCCTTTGTAAAATATCTCTCAACTTCTAATCTCCTTTGCTTTAACAGCTAGAACTTCATTTCTGACTAATTTCCATCTTCTAACAGCATCAAAACTTCAAAAACCTGGTGTTTACCTCTTGGAAGCTTATCAAAATGTTTAAAACTGGACCTATAGCAATTTCGTAGCGCACTACGAAACTACTGTGTATGTCACCTACAACAGTTTTGTAGCCCGCTACGAAACTACTGTGTGTTTCCATATTTACATATTTTCTTCATCATATTTAAAACTTGAGAATATATATAGCCTTTAATGATGACTTTGATGCTAATGGACCTTGAAAACAATATAAGTCAACTTTTCCATGGTTTTGAAAAGTGATGACCTTCCCAAAACAAAATTATATCAGGGATTTGTCACTTACTGTCTTACTTTTGCTGTAGCTGACTTTCTTCAGAGTTTTCCAATTGGATTTCAAGATCCTCAATGTGCCTCTTTAACCTCCTGTTAGTAGCCCTTAATTCACATTTACCCTTCTCACAAACTTGGCCTCTTTTATTGTAGGAAGGGTCCAAGTGAAAAACTGAGCTTCATTGCTGATTGTTTTAGGATTTGAAACTTTTTCAAGTTCCCACAGAGCTTTAATTTTGTCAAATTTTATCTTCTCCACCACATGTTTTCTTACTTTCTTCTCAAGCCTCGCAATCTGAAGATTAGCTAGTCTTAATTTTTCTTTCATTCCTTCATAACTTCTCTTTTCTCTTTGTGTATGGAAAACTCTGTTTCTGTCATCCTCAAGCATAGGTGATGAAAGGTCCATGGGTTCCTCATAATCATTTGAAATTTATCCAGCTTTTTCTAGTTCCACATCCAATGCTTGAAATTTTTTTGAATTCCTAGTTAGAGGCCTTCTGAGCTTGAACACAAACTCTGAAATTTCATCATTAAAATCCAGTTTTTTGGAAGACTTGATCTTCTTATATTTCCTTTCATCCAAATTTATAAAAATCTGCCTACACTAAAGGAGATTCCTCAATATCAATATCTTGTAAAATATCATTCGAGCTACCCTTTAAACCTGGATCTTCTTCTGACACCACTGTTTTGCCTTTTTCCCTTGCTATTTGACCTCTAGTCAACCTTTTCTAAGTTGTTTTACTAGTTGACTGTTCCTGCACTGATTTCTTACCTTTGGTTATCCTCCTTTGTGGAGGTTGAGGGGTTTCTTGAAAAATTACTGGTGTTTTAATCGCTGGCCCTTTCACTTGTTTTCTTGGCTTTAACTTGACAAACCTCTTCGATCTTGTTTCTACAGGGTCAGTGATTCCAGATGGTGATTTTTCTTGGCCCTAGGGCTAACACATGTTCCATATGTTTCCACCCCAAATCCACACAGAAATAAAAACACTGACCATTCTCTACTCACCCTCTGAAGCTCATGAAAAACTATTAATTTGGTAAGACCATGATGGAATAATGAAGTTTCACATGCGTGAGTTTTCATCTGCACGTTATCTTCCATCTTGGCCAAACTCCGAAATAGAAAGAAAGGTAAATCCAGAGAAATTATTCCAGTGAAATGCAATAAGAGTTTGAAATGGTAAGAATACACCTTTTGGTATCTTCCTTCACAAGTGAAGTACCTTTGAATGTTGGAGAGAAGGTTAGCATATGTATCCTTGATAAAATGTCTTGGCACTACTTTGGTTAAATCTGTGTCTACAAACTCTGGCTTCAAAAATATTTTACAAGGTTCCATTTCAAACCTGAAATTCTTGAACCACCTTTCTTCCCCTCTTGGAATCTCTGTCACTAAAGAAATAACTTCAGGAGAGATTGGTAAGTTTAAACATCCAATTTTTGTATTTGAACCTGTGAAATTGAGGGCAAATTCTTTTGTGACTTGATTATGACCTCCCTGTAGCTTTTCGCAGAATCTCCAGCATCCTACTTTCTTGAAAGCTTCTTCAACTGATTTATCCTTAGTGAGAGCCTCTATGCCTTTGGGTTCCATTCTCAATCAATGGCCTGATCAGTGGTTTCTTTTTTCCTGTGTCATCTTTCACTTGGAATCCCTGTGGCTTCAGAAAAATTGTAATAAATTGGCTCGCTTGATTTAAGAGAAAATGGCTTGCTTGATTAAGGGTTCGGCCTCGCTTGACAATTGTTTCAGCCTCGCTTGATAACTGGTTCAAAAACTCTGGTTTATGCTTACCATGAGCTTGTTATTCGAAGAAAAACATGCAACAAGTGTTTTTGCATGAGAAAATATAACCAAGGACAACCATCCCATTTCAAATTTTAAAATGACGGATGATAAATGACCCTAACGAATCTCATGATGGTTGTGAATGGTTGCATGTGGGAGAAAATATTCGTGGACTGACACCTACTCATGAAAATTTAACGGAATTTGATGGATTTGACAGTTGGACAGGATTGGTTACGAATTCCCGATTTCGTAGTGCATGCAATGTATTTTCAAGGTTTTGCGCTACGAAAAGACCAGCGTTTTTGTAGTGCAAAAGCACTTTTTTACACTATCTGCGCTACGAAAACGTGGTCTTGTGGCTTATTTGAAATTTTTTGCAAAGTGACTAAACACATGATTTCTGAAACATGAAATGGGACCCTTAAAATGTGAAACAAAGTTGTTTGACCTTATTTGATGATGGAGATGAAACTCTAACCTTATGATTTAGACTCTACAAACATAAAAATGACTTAACCCCTATTCTAAGACCATGAATTAGGAACAAATAAAAATTGTCCAAGTTTAGAAAACTTTTATAGTGATAACAGTGGCTCCACTTGGGATAGTGTGCCCCTGTGGTGCACTAAGAACCCGCAGCTCCAGTGCTATCCATTTTTGATAAAAACAAAAATTTATATTGACAAGCATCTTCTTCAAACTGTTTGGGCCTTCGCTTCAGGCTAAAAATCTCTACTTCAACTTGTCATTATTAGCAATAAAACTGACAAATATGGAATATATACAATGTCATGAGTGACTGATAAAACATTAAAAAGAATAATGATTTAAGAACCTGCCATTAACAGGCCCTCCAGCATATGATCCTCCATCAATTTCCTGCAATATATAAGTGTTGTTCCCATGAAAACCATCAATCTTAAAAGGACCCTTCCATAAATTCTCAAACTTACCGTGCTTGCCCTTTTCGTCAATTTTGGCCTCCCACTTCAGCACTTTATCTTGTAGCTGGAAACTATCTTCTTTGATCTTCTTATCAAATGATTTCTTGATTCTATTTTGAACCTGCTGATGGCTGTCATAGACTTCATTTCTCTTTCCTATAAGTCTATCAGCTGGTTGATTCTCCTCTGAATGGCATTTGGTTCCTCTTCAAATCCTTGAATTAACTTCATGACTGGTACCCAAAGTGATGTCGAAAAAATAGCTTCAGCACCATAGACAAGTTCATATGTCGAAGTCCCAATTAACATCTTTGTACAAATCCTATCCGCCCATAAGGCATAATTCCGCTTTATGTGCCAAGATTTTTTGTTTTCTTGCAATATATTTTTGATGATCCTTACAATGCTCTTATTTGATGATTCAACAGGACCATTCCCTTGCGGATAGTATGCAGTAGAATGTCCAAGAGTGATGTGGTATTGATGGCAGAAATTTATCATTTTCTTGGACTTAAATGCTTGAGCATTATCTGTTATAATCTTTATGGGACAACCAAATCTAGACAATGTATTATTCTCTAGAAAAGAAATAATTACAGAATCATTAGCTTGCCTTGTTGGTATCGCCTCTATCCATTTAGTGAAGTAGTCCGTTACTGTGAGAATCCAACAATGCTGCCCTGATGATGGTGGATGTATCTCCCCAATAAAGTCTAACCCCCACTGCTGAAAAGGAGCTTCCACATATATAGGAACAAAAGGTAGAGGTACAAGCTTTCTTCTTCCTTCAAACATTTGGCATTCGTGACATGCAACAATTCTTTTATAAATGTCTTTAAACATTGTTGGCCAAAAATATCCTACTTTGAGAATCTTATTGGTTGTAGCCTTCCAATAATGGTGTCTTCCGCAATCACCTTTATGAAATTCTTCAATGACTTTATTAGCCTCTTCTTCAGTTAAACAATTCAACAAAATTCCTCCTGTATATTTCCAAAATAGATTTCTGTCATATACAAAATATCTTAAGGATTTCAACTTTAAAAACCTTGCTTTGGAATTTGTTAAATCAGCAAGAGCTTTGTGATGTTGTAGAACAAAAACCACATCTTTATACCACTCAGAAATGATGTATTTCTCCTCAATTTCAACTATTTCCTCTTCATCATCAGAAATTTATGATATTTCTGCATTCATATTTATGTCAAGACAATACAGATTTGGCTGAGTCATTAGTATCGCCAAGCCTTGTCCCTTCACCAACTTGGTTGGTTTGATATCTATATCATATTCTAGAAATTTGGTGATCCATTTTCCCCTCTTACCATCGGGATCTGCCTGAGTTAGAATGTCTTTTACCACAACACTCGGAACATATGCCACGACATGAGAATGCATAATATAAATTCTGAAATCTTTTATAGCTTTCACCAAAGAATAGGCTTGTTTTTCTAGAATATTATACTTCAGCTCAGCATTTGCTAATGTTTTACTAAAGAAAGAAATGGGCTGCTCAGTACCTTGCTTTTCTTTTTGTAGCAAAACTCCAACAATTGTGTTTTCGAAATAAAATGTAAAAACCAGAAATTCGTTGGAAAAATTTGGGCTGACGAGTACTGGTGGTTCTGTGAGTGTTTGCTTGATTTTCTCAAAAGATCTTCTAGCTTCAACTGTCCATTTGATATCAACTCCTTTCTTTAACATCCTTGTAATATCTTTGACAATCTCAACAAAGTTAGGAATGAAGCGTCTAACAAAATTCACTTTTCCAAGAAATGATTGAATCTCTTTCCTACTTCTTGGAAAATCTCCTTTTTGAATTGCATTGGCTCTATTTGGATCAATCCTAATTCCATCTTCAGAAATGATGTGGCCAAGTAATTTTGCCGAAGTTAAAGCAAACATGCTTTTAGTAGGATTAAGGGAAATACCAAACCTTCTACATTTTAGCAGAACATTTTCTAAGTGTTTCAAATGATCTTATTCTTTATTTGAAAAGACTATTATATCATCAAGCTAAACAACCACTGATCTATCCTTTTCTTTAGAAAAATAAATATCCATTGCTCTTTGGAAAGTGGCTCCCGCATTCATGAGACCAAAAGGCGTCTTGGCGTACATGAATGTACCCCATGGTGTTGTAAAATCTGTTTTCTCCTGATCATTCGGATGTACAAGAATCTGGTTGTAACCTGAAAAACCATCAAGCATTGAAATTCTTTGAGAACCAATAATATTTTGCAGAATTGTATCCATCTTGGGAAGAGTATACTTGTCTTTTAATGATGCTTTATTCAAATTTCTGAAGTCAATACAAATTCTAATTTCTCCGTTCTTCTTTCTAACCGGTACCAAATTTGCAAGCCAATTGGAGAATCTAATTGGGACAATGATTTTTGCATCAAAGAATTTCTTGATCTCCCTTTCAATCAATGGCATGAGAAGGGGGTTAATTCTCCTCAACTTCTGTTTGAATGGTTTCTCATTGTCTTTAATAGGAATAGTATGCTGAATAATGGAAGGATCATATTGCTTTAAATCAGCATAACTCCAAGAAAAAACATCCATAAATCTCCTCCTCATCTCAATATATTTGAATTTCATATCAGCTGAAAGAAACTTTGAAATTTTTATTATTTTGGGCAAAGCTAATGTACCAAGATTACAGCTCTCTACTTCCTCTTCATCAGCTTGTAATTTTGGTGCTTTAAAAACATCATTATGATCAAAAGCTTCTCAAGAGGAATAAGACCCTTTGGTGTTGCAAAATTCTTCAATTGCAAAACTTCAGAGTTTCCTTTAGACTCATTAAACAGATTTTTCTCATCTACATGTGTATTTTCAAATTCTTCTTTCAGCTCAATAAAATTCTTTACCTGCTGATCATCTTCAAAAACTTTCCAGTTTCTGATATTGTCTGGTATGGCTAGTCTATGATGAACTTCAATCTCATATTTTTCAGTTGAATGCATAGGAATGATGAAGAGACTTGCAGAGACAACAAGAGAATCAACAATGGAATTTTGATCTCTAGATTTGACTATGAAGGAAAAAGATTTAAAATTCTCCAACGTGTCTAAAACCAAATTTTTGTAAGCCCTCATTCTTACATCCTTTGTTTGATAAAAACCTTCCACTTGTTTAATAACCAATTTTGAATCTCCAAAAACAGAAATATTTCAGGCCTTCATTTTTTTTAAGAATATCTAGACCCAAAATCAAAGACTCATATTCAACCATGTTGTTTGTGCAATCAAAATTCAGTTTGTAAGAGTAGAACTTACTCTCATCAGTTGGACTTGTAATCCAAATCCCTGCTCCTGCCCCTTCTTTTCCTGCTGATCCATCAAAGTATAGTGACCACCATTCTTCCATATGTTTGTCATTTACTTTTTGATTTTCTGTTTGCTGATTTTTTGCTCTTATTTCTTCATCAACACTATTAGCTGACTCATTAAAAAGAATGGCAGATCCAAGCTTAGTATCAAAGGCATAAATAGGAAAATTCTGAGGCTTATCTTTACTACTTACCATGTAAGCCATTCTAGTCTCCTGATACAATCTCCTTTTTTCACCAAAAAATGGAATAGTGGCATAGGTAAAGTCCATCTTCATTGTGCCTTTGATTTTCGCTGCCCATGACCATGAAAATAGCATACCAAAATTTGGAGGAACATCAACCACAACAATGTCCATAACAACTGTCTTTGCTGGGATTTGCGTTAGACCAACAACAACATCCTTGATTAGACCAATACATTGAACTCTCTTTGAATCAAAGGAAAACAAATACTTATATGGTCTTGTGATTTGTAATCCCATCCTTTCCATGATTACTTTTGGCATAAGGTTATTTGAAGCCTCGGAATCGAGCATAGCATTATGTAAAGTCATATCATGAACACTAATGCTTACATAAAAAGGAGGAAACTCTTCATTTTGTTCATCTTCTATCTTTGGACCCAAATATATAGTAGGATTATCTTCTTGAACATTCAAAATATCAGCAGCTCCTGGTTGTGAGTTTAATAACTTAACAATCTTGCTTCTATATTCATTTACCTTGCGAATCCCATTAAACGGGACTAACATTTTAATTTTTGAAATTTCATTCTCAAAGTTTAAAACAGAAACAGATTCAGCTTCTTTTATAGGAGGAGGAAGTTGTGTGTCTTTCTTACCAACTGTAGTATCCTTTTTACCTTCAGCCACCTTTGAGCTATCATTTCTAGCTTCAACAACCTTCAGAGTATCTTTCTTGGGCTGTGTTTTGCTTGTAGTGATAGGTACATTTATGTTTCTAAGATTATATTTCTTTTGCATCTCAAAAATGGCATGTTGATATCCCTTAAAATAATCTGACGATTCTCCCTCTTGGTTAGCCAAATCTAACTCATCATGCTCTTCCTTAGTCAAGAAAATTCCTGACATCTCTTCATCAAGACAATGGATGGATTCTTCAGGAATTTCAGGTTCATCTTCTTCATCTACCAAATTCTGCTGAAAAGGAGGTCTCACTCGAGGATCGGTCTGCTGATTTCTATTTTCTCTTGGCCTTTGCTGGTTCTGAGGTCTCCTGAATTGAGGAATTGTAAACTGAGGTTCATGTTGCACAGGAGGAGCTGAAGTGTTTCCAAGAGCTAACCTATCCATCAAATTCTCCATAGTTTTCGTCATTGAATCAAATTTGTCTTAAGAAGTTGAGGTGGATGGTTTCTCCTCTTCTTTCAATTTAATTTTTCCCATTTTTGAATTTTTAGCAGCTATCTTGTTTACCTCAACCTTAACTGCATCAATTTTCATTTCAAAAAGTGAAGTTGATTATCTTTCTCTCAACAAGATAGAAAAGTGATAATTAAATTCTTCAGCATATCTCATTTGTGTTAAGGCTTCAGGAGGTTTCAAATGAGTTGGAATTGAGTCAAAAAATTTATTAAATCTCTTTGAAAAGTTTTGAACATACTCATCAACTTCCCTTCTAAGGCTGTTATATTCAGTAAGTGCTTGAACTGGATTGGTTCTATTTCCCCATTTCTTTAAAAATTTACCTTCAAATTCATCCCAATTTCTGATGCTTCCTGGTGCAATGGCTTTAAACCACTTTCTAACTTCACCAATAAAACTCTGTGCAAATAACCTTAGCTTCACATCTTCATCATCAACTTCCTCCCTGTCTATGAAATCATTAAATCTGTCTACAAATTCCTCTGTTGTAATTTCCTCATCACTACCCCAAGTAGGAATCCTAACAGCATATTTACTAGGAAGGTCATGCAAAACAACAGGGAGTACGAGAGGTGCATACCTAGCAGGAGAAGCCATGCTTGAGAAATGAAAAGTGGTTTTAGGAATGAAAGAAATAGAAGATGAAGAACTGATATGAGGAGGGTTACTTGGTTTCTGCAAGCCACTAACAATTGAGCTCCAATTTGGAAGGGGAAAACTAGCTTTGGATTTTAGTATGACTTCAAGAGGATCAATTTCTTTAAGTCTATCTAGAGACTCTTTTTCTAACAACAATTTAGAAGTAACAACTTCCTAGAATTCTTCTTTGTCCTCTTGGGTTACTAGGGCTAAAGTGTCAATTCCCCTCCTTTGCAAGTCTAAAATAATATATATGAATTCCTTTTCACTTTCTGACCTAAACAACACTTCATGAATTTTATCATCAACTCTTTTATCTTCAGGACTTCTTAATATTTCAGAGGAGAAAGATTTCGAATGAGATGGAGTACCTTGATATTTATGAAATTCTTTGACTACCTCTTGAGATAGTGTTTGGATTGTCCACAGCGGTAGGTGGATTGGGATCAAGATTGCTCCGTGTATATCTCCTTCTCGAAGCCACCTTTAAACTTTGAAAATATATGGAGTCGCCAAGGTAGATTGCAGCCTCAAAAAAATTTCTAAGCTCCTGCTACCTTCAGAAGTTCAACTTTCTTGATTTCGGGAATGATTAATCTTCAGGCTCTCGGTATATGCACCAAAATTTTATCACCAAAACAGGACCTGATAGGCTGCTGGTCAAGCTACCTCAGTGTAACTATTTCAAACCAGACTTGTAGTTGAGGCTTAGCCTCCTCAACCTGAGAGGGCTCTCTCACTAGGTTTAATATTTTGAATTAAGGATTAGATGGCTAACTCTAGGAATAAATAGTGTAAAAGTGTATGAATGGTTGAAATAATGATCAAAAAAAATCTATTGGGCTATGGAGTCTAGGTATTTTCCCACAAAACATCAACATCAGCTCATCATGGAAGTCAGGGCAGTTCAGATATTTTAGGTGTATCAATGAAGCAAAAACAAAGTGAAAAAAACACAGTTTACAAACATATGCAGGAAGTTAGAGCATTTTCCAATGAATTCTAAGTCACATATGTTTATACCATTGCAAAAATATAGATACAGAAAACCAAAAGAAGATCACACATTAAAAACTCTTTATGAATCCTGAGTAGTGAGCCAATATTTGTATTATGATAAAAAAACACAGTTTGCTACAATAACATAGTCTGCTTGTTCATGAAAATTTCCAACCTTGAGGATTTCGACTTCATCTCTCTTATAGAAACATTAAAACATTGGATTCTATGATCCATCTCAGAGGAATTCGAATTCTATCTTAGATTGACACCTATTAACTCTAAAACTGACTATTAATTACATGTGACAGTTCACTGTCTGTTCTAGAGTCCTAATACAATTAGGAGTAAAACTCCTTCTTATGACTAAACCAACCTTATCTAAAAATTAAATATTATGTTTGACAGCTTCTCCTCCTAATCTTAGACCTTGATGATTTCCATAACCTCGTTGTCATATTCTGTTATCTTATCCCTTATTTGTGCTAAAAACTAGGAACATGTTTCCTACAATATAGTTGTAACCTTCATTTATGTTCCTTGAATCCTTTTATTGAAAAATGGACCTCTTTAGACAAGTGATATGTGTTATCACTCCCATAGAACCATTTCCTTCCACCTGTGCAAAATCAAGTTTCTAAAAGAGTGTGAATATATCTGATATGTCCGCGCTACGAAAATATGAACTGTTTTCGTAGCGCAGTAGCTATACCTTTGTAAAATATCTCTCAACATCTAATATCCTTTGCTTTAACAGCTAGAACTTCATTTCTGATTGATTTCCATCTTCTAACAGCATCAAAACTTCAAAAACTTGGTGTTTACCTCTTGGAATCTTATCAAAATGTTTAAAATTGCACCTACAACAGTTTCGTAGTGCGCTACGAAACTGTTGTGTATGTCACCTACAGCAGTTGCGTAGCGCGCTATGAAACCGTTGTGTGTTTCCATATTTACATAGTTTCTTCATAATATTTAAACCTTGAGAATATATACAGTCTTTAATGATGACTTTGATGCTAATGGACCTTGAAAACAATATAAGTTAACTTTTCCATGGTTTCCAAAAGTGATGACCTTCCCAAAACAAAATTATATCAGGGATTTGTCACTTACTGTCTTACTTCTGTTGTAGCTGACTTTCTTCAGAGTTTTCTAATTGGATTTCAAGATCCTCAATGTGCCTCTTTAACCTCCTGTTAGTAGCCCTTAATTCACATTTACCCTTCTCACAAACTTGGCCTCTTTGATTGCAGGCAGGGTCCAGGTGAAAAACTGAGCTTCACTGTTGATTGTTTCAGGATTTGAAACTCTTTCAAGTTCCCACAGAGCTTTAATTCTGTCAAATTTTATCTTCTCCACCACATGTTTTCTTACTTTCTTCTCAAGCCAAGCAATTTGAAGATTAGCTAGTCTTAATTTTTCTTTCATTCCTTCATAATTGCTCTTTTCTATTTGTATATGGAAAACTCTGTTTCTGTCATCCTCAAGCATAGGTGATGAAAGGTCCATGGGTTCCTCAAAATCATTTGAAATTTCTCCAACTTTTTCTAATTCCACATCCAATCCTTGCAAATTTTTTGAATTCCTAGTTAGAGGCCTTCTGGGCTTGAACACAAACTCTGAAATTTCATCATTAAAATCCATTTTTTTGGAAGACTTGATCTTTTTAGATTTCCATTCATCCAAATTTATAAAATCTTCCTGCACTAAAGGAGATTCCTCCATATCAATAGCTTGTAAAATATCATTCAAGCTACCCTTTAAACCTGGATCTTCTTCTAACACCACTGTTTTTCCCTTTTCCCTTTCTATTTGACCTCTAGTCAACCTTTTCTGAGATGTTTTACTAGTTGATTATTCCTGCACTGCTTTCTTACCTTTGGTTATCCTCCTTTGTGCAGGTTGAGGGGTTTCTTGAAAAATTAACTGTGTTTTAATCTCTGGCCCTTTCACTTTTTTTCTAGGCTTTAACTTGAAAAACCTCTTCGATCGTGTTTCTACAGGGTCATTGATTCCAGATGGTGATTTTTCTTTGGCCCTAGGGCTAACACCTGTTTCATATGTTTCCACCCCAAATCCACACAGAAACAAAAACGCTGACCATTCTCTATTCACCCTTTGAAGCTCATGCAAAACTATTAATTTGACAAGACCATGATGGAATAATGAAGTTTCACATGCATGATTTTTCATCTACACCTTATCTGCCATCTTGGCCAAACTCCGAAACAGAAAGAAAGGTAAATCCAGAGAAATCATTCCAGTGAAATGCAATAAGAGTTTGAAATGGTAAGAATACACCTTATGTATCTTCCTTCACAAGTGAAGTACCTTTGAATGTTGGAGAGTAGGTTAGCATATGTATCCTTGACATAACCTCTTGGCACTGCTTTTGTTAAATCTGTGTCTACAAACTATGGCTTCAAAAAGATTTTACAAGGTTCCATTTCGAACCTGAAATTATTGAACCACCTTTCTTCCCCTCTTGGAATCTTTGTCATTGAAGAAATAAATTCAGGAGAAATTGGTAAGTTTAAACATCCAACTTTTGTATTTAAACCTTTGAAATTGAGAGCGAATTCTTTTGTGACTTGATTATGACCTCCCTGTAGCTTTTCGCAGAATCTCCAGCATCCTAATTTCTTGAAATCTTCTTCAACCGATTTATCATTAGTGAGAGCCTCTATGCCTTCGGGTTCCGTTCTTAAACAATGGCCTGATATGTGGTTTCTTTTTTCCTCTGTCATCTTTCACTTGGAATCCCTGTGGCTTCAGAAAACCTGTAATAAACTGGCTCGCTTGATTAAGGGTTCAGCCTCACTTGATAATTGTTTCAACCTCGCTTGATAACTAGTTCAGAAACTCTGGTTTATGCTTACCATGATCTTGTTATTCGAAAAAAACATGCAGCAAGTGTTTTTGCATGAGAAAATATAACCAAGGACAACCATCCCATTTAAAATTTTAAAATGACGAATGATAAATGACCCTAACGAATCTCATGATGGTTGTGAATGGTTGCATGTGGGAGAAAAGATTCGTGGATTGACACCTACTCATGAAAATTTAACGGAATTTCATGGATTTGATAGTTAGATAGGATTGGTTACGAATCCCAAATTTCGTAGCGCGTGAAATGTATTTTCAAGGTTTTGCGCTATGAAAAGACCAGCGTTTTCGTAGCGCACAAGAATTTTTTACACTGTCTGCACTACGAAAACGTGGTTTTGTCACTTATTTGAAATTTTTTGAAAACTGACTAAACACATGATTTCCGAAACATAAAATGGGACCCTTAAAATGCGAAACAAAGTTGTTGGACCTTATTTGATGATGGAGATGAAACTCTAACCTTATGATTTTAGACTCTACAAACATAAACATGACTTAACCCAAATTCTAATACCATGACTTAGGAACAAATACAAATTGTCCAAGTTTGGAAAACTTTTATAGTGATAACACACCATATACTTGAAGTTATTTGACACCAAGTTCTATTGCTTTATACAATCCTTGGACTAGTGCCTCATACTCTGTAGTATTGTTTGTGCACTCAAATTCTAACCTACATTCCAACATTGAGTTTTCTCCTTCTGGATTAATTAGTATGGAACCAGCTCCTACACCATCGCTTGATTTTGATCCATCAAAGTACAATGTCAAAAATAAAGTTTTAACAAAAGGTTTTTCTACAATATTTATACATCTGGAAGAATATGATTAAGAAAAGTTTTCAATTTGAGAATTAACCGAATTGATAAGAAATGGAGATCATTGTGCATTGAAATTGCTCAAAAAAGATAAGTAATTTCCAAGGATGTTATTGGTAAAGGCCATTGGTTCATTTTCATCCTCGAAATTAGTTACTGAGTATATCATATGTTTTTCACGGTCAACTGAAATTTGATTTGGCTTACCATTGTAGGGAAGACACATGTGAGACCAATCAGTGGAAACATAACCGTGAAGATTTTCTGACCAATCTATACTCAGAATAAAAACGTAAAAGTCATGAATATTAGCGATTAGAATACCAATTACTTGATGAACTTTTGAATTGGAAGCTAGCCTAATAAGGACATAATTCACTCTCCTAAAACCTTGAATTTGGTTCTATATAATTGAGCAATGTGTACAACATAATTTTGAGGAGCGATGTTAAATTCAAGAAAACATAATATGGCATAATATTTGAAGAAGCCCCAAAGTCTATTAGGCAATTATGCACATTTTTATTAAAAACTTCAAAATTTAGAAGGAATGGAGGTGTGTGAGAATTGGATCTATCTCCAATTAGGATAGCATCAGTGGCATCGATATTTTTAGATGAATCTGTGGGAGGTTTTCCTACTCATTTTGGGGCTTTAGAAGTAACAGGCGCAAGTAAAGGAGAGGTTTTTCTTTGAGTAGGATTTTCTGCTGCTGTTTTAATTTACTCACTTCATACATAGAGATATTTTCTTTAACTTTCTTCATACCTTCCACTATATTATACTCGATGATAATTGAAACCACTAATGTCTTTGATGTATATGGAGAATTAGAAGTAGTTGGGTTTGTTTGAGGAGAAGGAGTCTTTTTGTTAACAAATTTTTCTTTAGCAACACGGGTTAAAGATTTCTGTTTTTGAGGAGACTAAGGGAATTTAATAATATTTTTACTTTTAGTGCTAACTGCAAATGCCTCACGTTCATCTTCATTATCGGATGTAGGAAGAATAAAATCCCATAATCCATGAAATTCAACCAACTCTCATCCCGTGATTCATCTGCAGAAAATATCGTTTCATCCTCATCTTCATCTTGCTCTGATTCAACTTTAGAAATTACATTTGGAGGTTAAGGATTTGAAGTTTGAATTTTCTTGAAAGATATGAAAGTTTTCTTAGAAGAATATTCAACTACTTGTTTTTTTATTTCTACCATTTCATTTGAAATGGTTTTGAGAACTTTTTGTAATCCTTCAATATCATAAGGATCCTTAGATGTTTTCTTTTTAGGCTCATCCTTAAACATGGATTTTTTAGATTTTCTACCTTCCTGGGAAATTTTCTTTTCTAAACCAAGAATTCTCTTTTCTACAGAGAGGGTTTCTTTCATGTTTTCTACTAAAGTAGCCTTATTGGCTCTATATACAAAAAATTATATATTAGAAGGAAGAGAGGATATATACCATTCAATCTGTACATCTACACCAAGTTTAGATGTAGCTGGGATTTTATTGAGAAATTTTTTAAATCTGGAATTTAAATCTTTAATCTTTTCACTTGAATTCGCTTTAAGATTTGAAAGATCACTGATGAGAGTAGAAGTAGTATGATTATCACCAAATTTGGTCAAAAATTTCTTTTCAAATATGTCCCAAAAAGTAATAGTTCCTGATGGTAATGAAAAGTACCATGATCTAGCTGATCCTTGAAAAGTATAGGGAAAAAATCTTACTACACAATCTTCTTTAGAGACATCATTTAGATTCATGGAAAACATGAAATTATGAAGATGTTATTCAACAGGGAGACCATCATTGGGATTATACTTAGGCAACCATCTCTCTAAATGCTTGGGTAAAGGATGAAGAGGATCTGGTAATTGAACAGCTCCAAGATTCATCCAAGGGATATTTTCCATTGTGTGAATTGGAGGATTGGTTTGTCTTGATGAAGGATTTGAAGAAGAAGAAGTAGTTCCAGAGGTGAATGTAGTTGAATAAGAAACAACCACAAAACTAGTAATGCTCGAAGGAGCGCTTGTGGACTGAGATGAAGAGATATGGGTAGATGAGGAAATTGGTTGAGAGGATGTAATTGAAGGGGGAATAAATGATGGAGTTTGAGGGGGGGGAATATGAAATAATATCACTAATAGATGTTTGAGCTTCAGATGTTGGAGTCTTCCTATGATGGGAATGAAGAGGAAACTTAAATGGGGTTATTATGAGTTTTTTACTCTGAGAACGAGTCAATACACCAGTACCTTGTGTTATCACTCTAAAATTTCAAAAGGTTGTTTTAAGCATAAAAAATAAATATGAGAGGTAACTACCAACCACTTTTGGAGATTAGGATATAGCCTTCCTAAACTCAAAGAGGGCTCTCTCTTAATGATTTAACTTTGTTTCTTTAATTGATTTTAGGCTAGTTATGTATGCTTAATTTGAATTGATTTTGATTGATTGGTGGAATTAATGATTTAGATGAATGAGTGATTTTCCATTTTCCATTGGGCTATGGAGTCAATATGCTTTGAAAACATAACAAAATCAAATTATAAAAAAAGTGTTATAGGGCAAGATAGGTGAGAAAAATCAGATCTCAAGGCTAAATGGTGAAGTGATTTTTCAATCGGGATCAAGGAGTAATTAAGAATTCTTTAAACCAGGTAATGAAGAAGGATGAAGAAGTCAATCAGGTTCAGAGGGAAATTAAGAATTCTCTAAACTGGATATCAGAAGAAAACATAGAAATGTATAACAGTTCAAAGCAGAGTGTAAAGTTTAAGCAAATTCTGCAGTAAAACTCCTGTTATAACATTCAAATTTAGAACACATATAAGTTTATGGAATACTTAGAAAAAGAACATGAAAAATTGAAATTTATACTTCATTGAGATAGCTCAACACATGAATCTTGTAAAGAAGTTTCTTTATAACTTATCTTGTCTGTCAATTGGAAATGGTACAATAACTCTCAGGTAATAGATCAGTCAGCTACGAAAATATTTAGAAATCCACACTTGATACTTCGAAAGATGAAGTATTTATACAAAACTTTACAAAAAATATCATGTCGACTAATTAGGATTTATTCTAGGAAAATAAATATCTTTATGCAAAAAGATAGTGACACCTTCTAAATAACTGATATATGCCCTATTTATTTGCTTGATGTTTGTTCTTTCATCTATTTGTTTGTTTCTCCCGGGATTTTGATTTTCATCATCCTGCGGTAATTCTCATCCTTTTGATTATCTGTCTCCAAACCTCTTGGTTTGTGGATGCTCAGTAGTTGGTAGTTTTAACTGTTTCTTTAGTGTAGTTGTGTCTGCATTTTTCTTCTTTATAAATTCTTCTGCTGAGTAAAAACCATTTGAATTCCTATCCTGTGGGTATGGAGTAAGCAAGATATGACTAGTATCAAACTGCTTCTCCATCTCCTAGTTCCGTTAATCACTTGCAAAATAAAAAAACCTGTGAATTTAGAAAAAGGGTTTGCAGGGAGGTGAGCAGGCTTTAATCTGGTTGGCTATGGCTTTTGGTCTCTTTCACAAATCAATAGAGATACGGAAATAATGGTATTGCGGGGTTATTATATTTTTTTTAAAACTAGGGTTTATTGCATGGCGCGGGGGTTCTATTATTTCAAATAGTGGTGGTTTATCGCACGCCTTGGAAGTATTTTGGTGGTTTATCTCATAAGGAAAGGTGGTTTAGTGGTTTGGGAATGGGGGGTGCGATAGAATGAGGAAGCGCCGCGTGGTAGGGGAGCGGGGGCATAAAGCCACCCATTTCGCACCCCCCCCCGCTCTGTTTTAAAATTCAAAAAAAGGGAGTGCAAAAGGGTTTAGAGGCCGTTAGATCTGATCAATGGTGATCAAGCAGTAGGAGGAGTTGGGAGTTTTCAAAGAGAGGTGGGGTCGGGTAATAGATAGATGGAGGGTTTAAAATAAAAATGGGTTTGGGTAAAATATTAAGTGGGGGAGTCAAATGAAATCGGGGGGGTTAAATGAAGTGGGTTTATGAAATATATTATTTCACGCTCTAAAACTTTAGAAAAGTGGGTATTTGCGTTTTATGAAAACATAAATTTTGTTTAAGCGGAAGGGGGTTTTAAAGGAAAAAAGGGAATTTTAGTAAGGGGAAGGGAATTTCAAAGGGGAAAAGTGTTTTTAGGAGAGGAAAAGGGTTAGGATAAGGGGAAATGGTTTCCATGAGAGGAAAAAGGGATTAAGATAAGGGGAAGGTGTTAGAAAATGTTTTTTATCATGGATAAGCACAATGAGGCTTATATAATTTTTTGAAAAATACTCTACCTACCCTTTTATTTATCCTAACATTTTCTCTTTCCTTTATTGGGTGCATTTGAGCTTGCTGACCCTTTTATTTTATTTTGATAAGCAAACTAACTTATTTCTAACCTTATATCTTCCAATGGCTCAGATTAAACTTATGAGCTCTTTTTATTCTCTACCTAACTACTGATCTGCCAAGATTAAATGGTTTGGTCAGATATTTATTCACTAACTATCATAACATAAAATTTAAATGCATGAATGATCAATATTAGACTACATGTTCATCATGAATTGTGGCATTTTAAACAAGCTACAGACAATTTATTTGCAAAAGTAAAATAAACTAAGAGTAGGGCATTTGAATATGCAACACTTTCAGAATTTATTTTTGTTTCTTTTTATGGGGTTCATATTTTATATCTTTTTTTATCTTTCTTTCTTTTGGTCCTTTGATTATTCTTATAGGACATACCCTCTTTTCATTTTTTAATATGGAAAAAATTTCCAGAAAGCAAAGGTATGTACAATATTACAAGACTTAACATAGCCAATTCAAAATTATGATCCCTATTATTATAGGACCCTAACACCTTGTAAAATTGAAGTAACACTTCCTTTAGAGGCTTCAAAAAGCACAAAATTTTCCGCTGAAATAGAAATTTCTTCTAATTTCTTTATTAAATTTTTTACTTCAGGTGATTCTGGAGTATAATTAGGGGAGAGTTCTTTGGGAATTGAAATAGGAGATTTGGGAGGAGATTGAACAACTTCTAATCTAAAGATAAGATATTTTGAGTGTGGACTAGAAGTTGTAGGAGATTTGGAGGGGGGTCAACTCATTTGACAATATTTTTTTTTAGGATTAATATTTGGTGTCATTCATAGTCTAGTGGCCCTCCCTCTAGTGCCAAAAATGTTGATGCCTCAAAATTTGTTGCAGCAACATCAGGGAAAACCACCCGGTCGAGGACTTAAAAACCATAGCTTATCTGTTTGAGATAGTGGCTCTGAATGGATTTATGGGACTAGTTTCCCAATGAAATATAATTGAGTGGATGGGTGGTATTTCAACTGAAAATGACTTGGTGAATGAGAGTGAAAAAAAGTTTAAAGAAAATATGTATATACCTATCTCTATCCTAGGATGAATTATCTTTCTGTTATATTTGATTTAAAAAGATTATCTTTAAGTGAATGAAAATGAAGATTCATCAAACACTTAGAGAATTTTAAAAAAATTTAAGATAATTGATTTGATTAAATAGTTAATCAAATCAATTGATTAAGTATATATCACATCTATTATTGCATGTATTGTATATGTATAAAAAATGGTAATCAAACATGTTCAGAAGTGAATTAATGCTAGATTGTGTTAAAATGATACATATAACAAAACATCATAAGGAAATTTAACTATTTCTCATTTGAAACAAAACATCAACATAAAGATAAAAGTACCATCTATATGCTAACTTTGCTCATTTGAAAAACAATCTCTACTCCAACGTTTTCTATTAAGAAAAACTTTAAGATTAAAAAAGTGCAACTTCTATAAAGTCTTCTTTTCAAAATTTTAGGACCCTTTCTTTAAATACATGAAAGGGTTTATATAATAAAATAAAAGTTCAAAAATAGAAAATACATAAAGAGATGAGGAGGTTTAAATAACTCTCCTTAAACTAAGTGAAATAAAAACAGAAACATATTTTGGGGGATGACTCGTTTCAGGATTTCATTGTTGTCTCTTTTGCCATTTTTTCTTTGAGTTGAAGGATGTCGATCGTAGGCTGAACCTCAGGAGGTTGGCCTAGCCTAAAACAAAGTTGCCATGTGTATACTGCATCTGATAGTGGAGGCATCATGTAAGAGGAAGTGTCGGTTAGATAATGCAACATTAGCCATTGGCTATGTGGCTTTACCAATTGCTTCCAATACTTGTCCCAATCTAGCTTATCCAATTTTTTGATGATTTCTTCCTTCATCTTGGACATTTCCTGCCACTGTCTTATCAAATATTTTACAACAGGTAGAGAACCAGGTGGGAATTTATCAATCAGATTAGCAGCAATGATGTTTTGGATGACTGTTTCAACAATGTTGTTGGCAACATCCCTAGCTCTGCAAATTTTCTTTTCAGCTTGCTTTAACTGTATGTCCCAATCAGTGAATACGATTTCTTTTTTAGAACCTTCAATCCTGCGAAGACTTACCTTTCGGCCTTCAGCAATATCTTTCTAGGTCACATATTGGGAGTCTTTATCATCAATTTCATCAAAGCTGATCCATGGTCAGCTACTCGATTCATCAGTGAATCACTCTTTTCAAACAATTCAATTATGCTAGACAATTTTTTATAGAAAACAACTTGTTGTCGGGCTAACAAAGTATTTATTTCAAAAGATTCCTTTTTAAATTCATCCACTTTAGCGTTATTTTCAATTGTTCAACAGTGAATTACAGTTGGTGTATCTGAGCATCTTTAGCACCAACATCAGATTGGTGTTGCAGCTTTAGTTGATTCAAACTCCGTTGGAGCTGTGACACTTGTGCTTGTAATTGATGATTAATGATTTGCTTCTCTGCTAGTAATTATTGTTCTAATTTAAGGATTATTTCATCCTTATCTTTGACTAATTTTTTAACTTTAGTGGCTTTTTCAATGGTGGCAGATGCATATGAACCTGCAAACTGAGTTAACCGTGTTAGATCCTAAGATGGATGTAGTTGTGGTTCCTTCCAAACTATTTCCGTAGAGACATCCCCAGGAAAGAGAGCGTACGATTGTTTTGTTCTTCTCCTCTTCCTCTGCCTGCTCATGACAACCTTATATATTGGGTTGTAAATTATATCTAAAGGAGGTATTTCCTTGATTTTCAACACAATTTGTGATGCTGGGTAGGCTGGGATAAATTCAACTTCTTCTGTGCTAATAGATTTGTCAGTTGACCCAGCTGTAGTTGGGTTCTTAATTTTACCATGAGGTGTTTACACTTTTTCTTGATGATCAATGATCACCAATTCTTGGTGTCCCTTAAGCTGTTGATTAAAATATTTCCAGACTTCATCTAAGTCACTTGAAAGCAGTGGATCTTTGGTTTGAGTTCGAGTAGACTCATCTTCTTTTCTTCCATTAAGGACTTCATTATCCTTAGGGGTTTGTTCTTTTCCGTGTTCTTTCTGTTGCTTTTGTTCTTCTATTTGTTATTATTTATATGAGATAGGTTGGGATGCCACTAGAATATTTAGAGGAATACCTTCCAACCTTCTATTCCTGTTTTCTTTAATTTTTCTAGTTGTTGAGGATTAAGGCATGATGCTTTCAATTTCATGGGAAAATGGCCTGATTTTCACTTGAGTTGTGAAATTGAATGCAACTTGGTCTGGCTCATATTTCCTGTTATAAATTGTAAATAATTTCAAACATTGGATTTGATTAATTTATAGCTCAACATGTTTGAAATTGTCTAATGCATATACACTACAGTAAATAGGAAAGGATGACCATGAAGCTTTCTTTGCTTCTTTCAAAACTTTGGTTAATCCATGACCCACTGTATGATAAGCAATTTCTCTTGTGAGAAGTTTATCTGGAACATATGATGGTAGGACATGTGGTCGGGCTAAGCTTCCAAAAACTTTTACATAAGTGAATAACACTTCCCCAAACCATTTTCTAATGGATGTGAAGTCTGCTTGAGCTTCTTTGTACAATCTAGGGGCATTTTCATCAAACACAAATTGACACAGTGGGAGCATAACTTCGTGGAAAATATTGTAGAAATTGGTTTCATATTTTGATTCCCATAGAAAACTATGATACACATGAATGAGAGTGGGGTGTTGGATAGTCCATTTCCAACCCATGGTTGTAAAATATGATTTAAAACACACTTCATCCTTAACGTAGGCACTCATATAAAATGGGGGAGGGATCTTAGCTGAAAAAGAACGCTTTTTCCTGTATTCAAGAATCTCGGTAGAAATATTATTTGACAAAATGGTTCCCCAATCCATGATATAGGAGTATGTGACAATATCCATAAGGGGAACCCATACAATCAGAGAATTTACTGGTATTGGGTTGGCCAAAAAGTCTAGACATCATAGCAGAAATATAACAGTAGGGACAAGCAAGCGAAGCAGTGGAATACATACTGTTATCATCATGTTTATGCTTGTTAGGGTTACTCCTCCATTTCTTTATGGGATCCGTCTACAACTTATTCTCCTTTGCAAATTGCGCTAGGAAATCTTTATCATACACCTTATGAGGGTCTAGAATGTGGTACATTTTATTTAAATATTTTTCTCTGAACGACCCTCTCATTGTACCTCTTCTTGTTAGGAAATTTCTATCTCTGATTTTGAGGTTGTCAGTAATTCATTTCACCATATCTATATATGGTAAAATCTTTGGGCGTGTAGCAATTCAGTGCAAAAAAGAGTTGGCGACGTCGGCTAAGTAGCTTCTGAGGTATCAAAAGCATCTGTAGTAGCTTTTATTTCAACCTTGTGGGGTTTCTTGTCTTCATATAACCTATACATTGCTTCCCAAGAAGCAGAACCACTTTCTGATGTGCATGTAGTATCTGTGAATATGGGTGGCATTTCTGTTACTTCGTTAGCAGCAGGCGCGGGATTAGGGGGAGACATGGGTTTTTTGGACTTCTTTGCGGCCATAGACATTTCTAAGGAACTCTGTTTGTTTGGAATTGCCTACAAAATAAGAAGAAAAATGAGTAAAAATGGGCAATCTTGTCACAGTACGAGAGGAGTGTAACAATAATTGAAATAATGGAAAATAAAACTCGGCACACGAAGTAATCTAAAAAATTTAATTATTTTGTTGTAAAATCACATTTGGAGGCTCGAGCTGTTAAACCGTTAAGTTATGGAATTAATGGAAAGCGTGGGTTCACGTGCCCAAATAGACATTTAGGCGTTTAAATAAGATATTTTCGCATCAAAGATTCAATTGTGTATCAAATTCTTAAAACACCAAGTACATATGTCTTTCTGATTGCGATCAATTCCTTTTCACGGTATAGCTTCCTTTTAAGTTAAAATATTAAAGTTTTTGAAAGCTTCAAACATTAGCGGGAGAAAAGAAAAATGCAAATTTTGCAATGCGATATCACAATTGCAACAATTTTGGTGAAACTGGATGGTGGAAGGAAGTGATCGTTCGCAAAAATGCGATGTGATGGGATGTATCGCATCGAGAAAATGAAAATGAGGGTGGATCAAATGATGGAGGAATGGAAATGCAATTTTTGATTTGCGATTAGTGACGTGGCAAAGGTAGGTCCCGCGGTTTGTCTTTCATGAAACATGATTCGGTCAGAAGCCCTTTTCCTTTATTAACGTTTTTTATTGATATCGCATCACAATTCATTTGGAGTGTCTTAAGATGTCATATGTTGTCTTCGCGATTTTGCGATTGCAATATGCAACTACGTTTCTTTTGAATTTTCCACCTAAGTGCGCTTTAGACCAAAAAGTGGTATCCCTTAGCTTTTCTAACTCCTATTTCTATTTTAATCAATCACTTAAGGGTCTTATTTGTTCTAGTCTAAAATTTTTAGAAGGGTCCCCATTATTTTTCTAAGGCAACTATTCTAAAATAATGGGGGTTGTTGAATAGCACAATAGGTTCCTATAAAAGAGATCTAATTATGAGCATATGAGTTTAGTAGAAAATATCGTTTGGTGGTATTGGTGCTCTTAAGTAGTATATGTCTTAGACCTCTTTGGTTATTTCAATTATTTTCTTGATGCTATGAGTAATCTACATATATTTTGGGCATGGTAGTTGTATGTTGAATGGTAATTTCCTTAGCCCATATTGGATATTTCAATTATTTTCTTGGCACTCTTAGTAATTTATCTTTGGTCTAGGCATGGTGATTTGATGTTGAATCATTAGGTAAACCCTAGCTTCTTTTGCATGAGCACGTATGGTTATAGTACCACCTTGTGCCTTGAATTTCTTATAATATATGGAAGTTGAGTTGTAAGGTTTGGTTCAATCCATCTTTTACTCACTGTATAATATTCCTACATGTAATTGAGATTCAAAATCCATGGGATAGTCCAAGTTGGTATTATATGGTTGTTGGATAAATACGACCAGGGGTGGAAGTATTTAGAAATGGATTTCAGTATGTGGTTGTAGCTTTCTAATGGATATTGAGACCGGTTATGCATTCTTTCCTTCATGTTGTCATCATTACCATATAATTTCATTTTATAAAATTCTAGGAAAAACCATTTTGCAAGACTTCTTGTCTCTCATAATTTTGAAATATATGAGGTGTTAAAGAAAAGTTTTACTTGAATTTTTTACTTTAACTTTTATTTTTGGTTATGTAATCAAGTTTTAAAATACTAAGTCTTATTTTATGGACAATCTAGGTTTATGGTGTGTGTATAAAACACAATCCTTTGAGGCTCAAACCTAGGTTTATGTGAAATAATACACATGCTTGACATTGAATATGTAATTTGTAAATGTATTTAAGTCAAAATCCATCATTCTTTTTGGAATGTTATGAACTATGATGAATATTTTGAAGGCTTAGGCTTCATTTCATCATCCAATTCACATATATTTTTGAACCCAAACCTTGCTTCTCTCCTTTGTTAGAAATACATAACAAAGTTGGCATCTAGTTGAGCATAGGTATGTGCATTCATCATGTGATTCATCATGGAAGAAATGGGATCCATGGGAAGTATGGAGTTTTGGGTTGTTATTAGTTTGATTGAACACATGCACAATTTTGTTTGAAAGTTTTATATGGAACCCTCTTTAAATTGATCAAGGCCCAAATTTGGTCCATGCATTCAAGGCATGTTCATCAACAATGCATACACATGATTTTAATACTTTTGTTCATGGTATGAGTATGGATTTAGTACATTCATCTAAAAATAAGTAGAATTTGACAATTGTAGGAGGTTGGATTGATGAAAGTTTTGTATTTACATTAGTTTGTTTATGGACTTGGATGATATATAGTATAACTTAAATGGTAGAATTGGGGTTTGGTGTTTAATGTTGGCATAATAAAAGGCTTATTTGAATTTCTTTACCAATCCATCACCTATTGCAAGGAGGATTTTGATACACATGAAAATGTATGGAAATTATTCCAAGTTTTAAATATTGGAGTGACTATTATTTGATGCTATTTGATGTCAAGACATATGTGAAGAGTCTATTTTCTTTACAAACTAGTTTTCCTACAATTACTTGATTATGATTTTCATATTGATTTTGAAAAGTAGTGATTTTTTATTTATCAAGTATGAACATTTGTTTTAAAACGTTAGTGATTTTGATGCTAATTTTGAAAAGTGTTGACGCAGCATCAATAATTTTTGTTTAGAGTGGTGATTTTCATCTTTGTAATAAAGCATAAAAATAAAATAAAAAAATGCGATAAAAAAAAATCAATTATAAATAAATACCAAAAAAACCAATAAAAGTGTAAAAAAAACAAAAATAACTTGTAAACAATTTTTTTTTAAATAAAAATAAAAATAAATTAAAAAGAAAAAATTCGAAAAAATAAAAAATTTAAAGAAAAAAAAAAATTTTTTTTTTTAAATTATAAAAAAAATAACAACATAATTTTAAAAAATGACAAAATAAAATAATTAAAATAAAAAATTTAAAAATAATTAAAATTTAAAATAATCAAAATACTAAAATAAAAATAAATCAAATTTGGATATTCAAATTTTAAAAGAATAATAAAAACAATTTAAAATAATAAAAATTTAAATTTATAAAAGAAAATATTAATTTGAAAAAAAAAATTAAATGAAAACTACATGAAATACATTTTCAAATAAAAAAACATTATTCATTTTTTTTTAAATTAAAAAAAAATATTTTTAAAATTAATATATATATATATATATATTAAATTTAAAAGAAATATAAATAAATAAATATATAGATAAATTTGAAATAAAATAAAATAAATATATATATATTTTTTTTTTAATATTGTAAATTTTAAAAAATTATAAAAATTATAAATAAAAAAAATTAACGAATTATTATGCTCTCGGGGCTGCATGGCTAGGCCAGAAAGCGACGGGAGAGCCCGACAACCGAGCCATGCAGCCCCAGGGTGGCGGGGCTCGATCGACGGGCGACAAGAGAGCTGGCATGGGGTCGCAGGGCTCGGTTAGCAGGTGGGGAGAGAGCTGGCAGCTCTCCCACCGCCCGCCGACCAAGGCCCACGACCCCAAGGTGGCAGGGGTCGATTGTGAGCTCTTTGGCTAAGCCACACGACCCCGAGGAAGGCATAATTCATCCATTAAAATTTATTTTTTTAATTTTTAATTTATTTTTTAAGTTTTTTTTTTTTAGTTTAAATTTTTTTATTTAATTTAAATTTTTTTTTTTAATTTTAATTTTAATAATGGTTATTTATTTATTTATTTAATTAAAATTGTATTTTTCAGTTATTTATATAATTTTTATCTATAATTTGGTTTTAAATTTAAATTTTGTTTTTTTAATTTAAATTTTTATTATTTTCAAATTTTATTTTAATGTTCCTTTCAAATTTAAATATCTAATTATTTTTTTATTTTTTTTAATTATTTTTAGATTTTTTATTTTAATTATTTAGTTTATAATTTTTTAAAATTATGCAGTAGTTAGTATTATTGTTATTATTATTATATAACTAAAAAAATGTTTTTTTTGAGTTTTGGGTTAATTTTTATTTTTATTTATTTAGATTTTTATTTTATTTTTTATTTTTATTTTAATTAAAAAAATTGGTTATTTTTTTATTTTTATAAGTGATATTTTATCTGTAATATGATGACTAAAAATCATTGGAATATTATTTTCATAAAGGTGATATTTTATCTTTAATGTCATCCTTGTTTTTTTAAGGCTTTTCAAAGACATGATATTTGATCTTTAATACCATGTCTAAAAATCGTTGGAATTTTAAGAATTTTGATATTGTGTATAAAATCTTTCGGTGAAAATCACATTCAAGCAGATTTTGTCGACGCGGTTCGAACCAGCCAGTGTGGTTCATCATCAGGATAAGATGAGAAATGTGATCCAGGACCCAATTTAAATAGATAGGAAACTCCAACTAGCCGTTGTGGAATAACGACTAGTTTGACTATTATTTTGTTTTTGTATTTTCTTATTCCAGTCAAACTAGTCGTTATTCCACAAAGGCTAGTTGGAGTTTCCTATCTATTTAAATTGGGTCATAGATCAGATTTCTCATCTTGTCCTGATGATGACCCACATTGGCTGGTTCGAAACGCGTCAACAAAATCTGCTTGAATGTGATTTTCACCGAAAGATTTTATACACAATTTATGGATCACTGAAACCAAATTCCTAAAAATTTTGATATTTTATTATTAATGTCATGTTTATCGTTATGATTTTCAGATTTTTCAGAGTCGTGATATTTTATCTTAAAAAAAAAAAACAATGTTATTCTAACATCAACACTTTTCATTTTCAAGATGTTTTTTTACATAAAAAATTGATGATGTTATTCCAGCATCAACACTTTTCGTTTTCAAGATCAACAGTATTCCAACATCAACACTTTTCATTTTCAAAATAACTTCCTCGACTCTTGATTTATTTTTTCAGTGTTAATATTTTGTAAAGTGAAAATAATAATTTAATTTCAATATATATATATATTTTATAATCAAATCGTAAAAGATATATTCATATTTATTTATTTATCATTTTGCATTTAATGAGTTCTAGTGAATTCTAGTTAATTAATATGAATGTTGAACATAAGGAATTTATTAAGATCCAAGAACTTCTGCCACGTTGAAACTAAACTTATTGTGGCTGCCACATTGAAACTTAACTTGTCCACAATATATTGGTGGTGGGCCATTAGTTTGCCTAGTAACCTTATCCCATATGATATAAAATAACCTTTCAACTTGTTTTCCATTGATGTGACATTTCACTTACACACCATCCAATTATTATATTGTAAATAAAATATTATTAAAATTTATTTATCATATTAATAGGAAATTATGTATTTTCAACTATCTTCATGGCCTCTATAGAAAAAGGAAATGGAACCCTCCATGAAGGAGGAGAAAAGGGAATGTATGCTTCAACAACTAAAATTGAATTTCATGTAGCTTCAACTTCTCAAGAAACTTGACAGAACCTTATAATGACACGATGGCATACATCTTACGTCAATACTTAGGGTGAAAATAAGAACACTCTCTTCTAAAGGTATATTTGTTTATTTTCAATGTTTATGATACATTTATGTTTAATTATATAACATTGTAAAAATAATATATATATAGTTTCCTTCTCTACCATATAGTTGTAAATTCTGCTAAAGGCCTTCATCGTTCGAGACTTTTCCCACTTGATAGCGCATCTAGAATTTCAAAAATATCTTACTCATTGGGAGCTTAATTGGTTATCAACTTTCTGGCTATGTTATCTAGCTATTCAATCAAACTTTTACTAAACTCATCTTTCTGGGGCATATTTGGTGTTGTCTTATAATTTTATGATATTATATTTCTTCTTTTCTTTCCTTTTTAATGAGCATTTTCTTAGATTTGATTTATATAAAGGTTTTCCTGAGATAGCTATTATTCATATATTTTCAAAGTTGTGTTTCATTTATATGTGATGTTTCTTTGCTTTAATGTTAATTAACATTTAATTACTAATAGTAGTATTTAATTTGCACTTATAAACAATTTAACGCCAACTTATTGCACATTGAAAACTTAACATGCAAACATTTAAAGAGTGCAAGTACTAATAAGGATGAAGAGCATCATTAATTGTTTTAAAACATCAATTTTTTCTCAAATATTTGTTTAACTAACAACAATGTTTTTTTAGTGTTGATTCTTGAATGCCTATTTCAAGTATTAATAATTCTCATTTGAATTGAGAAAACTAATTTAAATTAATGTATAAGGTAAGAGATTGTCATGGTCCCACCCTAACTTCCCTAGTTAGGAGAATAAGTTGTTACTTAATATTTCAACCATTTTTATTAAATAGGGTCCACAAGGTAGTAGAGTGTGAATGTAATAAATGTAATTAGCCTCATGAAAGAAGGTTCACTAGTGTGGTTGTGGCTTGATCAATAGAGGTCCATTAGATGGTTAGGGATGTTATTAGTTAAAAAAATATATATTAGTAGAAGCTATGTAATTGGTTTCCAAGTAGATATTATTTTATTTAGAGCTCTAAACCATTTGAGGCTTCCTCCTCACAGATGCAAGTCAACATTTCTATTAGTTTTGAATATTAATAAAAGTTTGCTTTAAATTTTTGTTATTACAAATTTCAGGTTTTTTTAATTTTCCTTTTGAAGTTATATTACTATTATCTTGCTCTAAATATCATGTTATAGCTATCAAGGGACACTAGAAGTGGTGCCATAACACTTCCACGCTAGCACATGTTAGAAGTTTTATAATATTTTTAGGATAAAGGTGTTATGATGTCATTAATAACACAAAGATTCGTTGTTCATTTGGAAAACTTACATATGGGGAAGAATACATAGAAAATATAGTAGGTGTCACCTAATTGGATTCCCTTGTAATCTCTATTGGTACCAAATTGAGTAGTACCACATCACACAACACTTGTATGTGGATTTGTCTTCGGGTATATCATAATCCACCTATGCATACATGAAATGAGCCTTACATAATCGTGTCACTCATCATATTTCTATAGTACACCAAGCACAAAACTCATGGAAATCACTCTCATATACCAAGGAATCAAGTAGTATGGCTACGGGTATGACCGATCTTTTTTAGTTAGGGCCATTGAATATTTGGCTGAGTACTATTATGGATACCCTAAAGTATATCATAGAGTTATAAAACTTGACACCATTTTGTCCTTGGGACCATACAAACCCTATATTTTTCAATATAAATAACGAAATTGTGACATGATTTGCAATGGCATGAATTTAATTTTTGTCAACATATAATACATAGATATGAGTAATACTCCGATTGGATTATTATAGAAAAGGTATGGGGCATGATAATACCATTATGGGAGACATAGCACAAAATAATCCTCATGTGATGCTAATTGCAATGGCGTAACACCCTAATATATTTCTTGTGAACCAAATATTATAGCTTTTTGTAACCCATCTCCATAGATTCCACTCAAAGACATTGATCCTATTTGAATAGCTATTGGATTACTTCTTTCGTTGATCCTTTGGTCCCATGACACACACCTACAACATTTCAACCATGGATGAATAAAAATATTGTGTAATCTCTTTACTAGTTAGTTAAAACTTTGAACTAGTTAGTCAACACACTAGACACCAACATATTTTTCCTTAATGCACAACTCAACCTTTGTTTTGATAAGATGGAGAAGCTAGAGGTTATGCATGATGAGATTGAAAATATCCCATGAAGGCTCTAATAAGGGTAATAATGTTGATGGAGAAGAAGGTTATACTCAGTTGATAGAAGGAAATTTCCCACCATCAATGCCATGGATTCACCCTAGGGTGAAGTCTGAATTATATTTCACACCATTTTAAAGAGGGAACCCTCTATATTATAGCTTGGTTAACCTTATTGATTTTGTTATAAAATTTGATTCTTAAATCACTTGAAGAAAAATAAAGTGCATAATATAAATGCATATGTAAGCATCTAAGATAGCGCAAGAAGAGAGAAAAGAAAGAGATGAAGCTAAATAATCAAATGCAATAGAATGAGATAGAATAAGTTCATAACTAGAAATATTGCACGAATTCTACCACCAATAATAGAAAAATGAGGAAATCCTACAAGCAGAATTACAAACCATAGCTTCATACCAAATGTCAATTGAGATAATAAAAAGTAAAGTGAGATGTGACAAAAGGTGCATAAGAATAGCCTATAACAACCAAAAATAAAACCTCACAACATTTTAGTGAATTATAAAATTAGAGAGAACTCTTTATAGTTGAATCCATAATTATAGTATAGTTTTTTCACAAAATTTTGACCAATTATAGCTTCTCCGTTCACATGAAATATTATTACATTGCTAAAAAATCTGTTTCCTTATGTTTACAACTGGGTACATAAACCTTATTTATAAGAAAGGTAAGTGACTTTGACCTTCTAATTATCTCTTTTTCTTTTGTAAACTCTTTTTTGGCCACTACAACTTTTCAATTACAATTTTATCATTTTTCAAACTAAGAATTTTCACCAAATTTAAATATTACTTAATATTTTATTTCTTATAAAGTTTGTATTTTAGATCTCGTACTTTACTCCCATATGAATTTTCCAAAGGCATAAAAAAATGAGTAATTAGAAATGACATAGTGTACATTTTATTATAAAAAGCCAAAAGCCACCTTATGACCTAATGATGAGTATTTCATTCCTTTGGCTCTAACTAAGGTTACTGTTAGGTCCCCGTAATTTGTCAGATTGGCAAGACCAAATGTACAAGGGTAACATCAAACCAGTCTTTGGAGTCCTAGGACCTAGCCTTCCTGGACTCAGAGAGGGCTCTCTCTATAATTGTATAAAAGATGTAAACTTGATTGATTTTAGGGTTCTGATTTTAGGCTAGTTATAATGATTAGGGTTTGTTTGTTTGTTTTGTTTGGTTGGGTCGCTTGTCAAGCAAAAAATATAGAGTTAGAGAGGTTTAAACCATTGGGCTATGGAGTCTGAAAAAGGTCTTGAAAGGTATAATAATAGGTCAAGGGTGTTTCGGAGGGCAAATATAACAAAGCCAAATGGATCTTCAAATCTTATATGAGTGAAGTGAACATTAAATTGTGAGATTAGTAACTTTAAAGGGAAATTAAGAATCCTTTAACATTTACTATAACAAGAAAAGTATTTAAGAGCACTATGCATAAAGAAATAACCAAAGACAGGGCATACCATAAGCTTCTTTGACCAAACTCTAGCAAGTAAACATTAAGACAACAATCCAACAAACCCTAGAGAGCAATAACTTGTAATTTCTCTAATGATTTCACCTTCAGAAAAAGAAAACATTTAAGATAACATATAGTAATGATCAAAGAATAGGGAACTCCTAAATTCCTTAATCAAACTGCAAAGAACTTCAAAGTAACCATTCAAGATGGAAAAAAGGGTAGGGAAAACCATAAACCTCTTCAGCCAAACTCTAATTAGCAATATTTCGAAGAAAAGACCTAAAAAACAATGTTTAAATTACACCAAAGAACAGGGCTAACCATAAAATACTTTGGCATTTTCTCGATTAAATAATTATTGAGATAAACAAGCTGAGTGGAATTAGAGAGCAACTAAGAATTCTCTAATCTGACCTAGCAGAGGAAAACATACAAGCAATAGAAAGCAAACAGAGCTAAGGTGCCTCTAAACAACATTTCTTAACCTAAAATTGTTGTCCTACTGTATGAGAAAGATGAAACAAAATGAAAACATAATAAGACGAGAACTAATTTAGAAATACATCACCATTAGCCATGCTCATGAATCCTGCAAGTGTGCTTGCTCCATTTCCATTCCAATCAAAGCATTCATAAAACTTCGAAGCCAAATTTCTCCTCAACTCCAAGTATATGATATTGAGTTTAACAATAAACCAACAAATACAATGAGGCCTCCATGCAGTATTTAACTTGCAAATTAGGGTCAAAACCCTATCTAGGGTTGCAAAATGTCATTATACATCATAAATTCCATTTTTATCCTATGAGACCATGCAAGGCCTAAGCCACAAATATCCTAATTCAATAAATGAAAAAATAAATGCTAACATAACTCCTCAGCAAACTCTGAAGTGATTTGCCTCAAAAACCCTCAAAATATATTTTTCATTAACTCTATGTGTCTTTTGTTGACTTTCTGGTAAGGGCGCAACACCAACACTAGGAAAATAGCCTGTTTTGTAGCTGAGATTTGGAGACTTTCCCAGTGTCCAAATGAGCTCCATGATAGCTCATTGGAAAGTATGTCCTGTCTACTTTCCAAAAATGCTTTTAGTTTACTGATTGGAGTCCATTTACCTGTTCAAAAACTCCTTCTCCCAAGACTACTTAGGGAGCAGCGCTAGCTCTGAAAATAGAGCAGAAAGTTGATTTTTTACATGTTTTTAGCACTTTTGGAGTACCAGTTCTGCTACAATTTTTCTGAAATTTTGTGAGGGTGATGTTCTTGGCCTAAGGATTTTAAAAATTTCAAGTTTTACTCCAATGGGTGCCCCAAAAAAGAGCGCAACGCCAGTGGCATTGCATGCTTGACCCTTTAAAACAGTCAAAATTTCCAAAAACTCAAAATTTTGCAAAAAGTTTCTAAAATTGGGATTTGCATTGCTGATCATGTCTGGGATGCTTGTAGGGATGCATTAGCAAGGATGCCAAGCTTTTCTTTGTCCTTAGCCTCCTTTAGTGATTGAATCTTTGCAATGGCTCTTTTGAGCTTGGCCCTTACAATCTTGTTTCTAAAGGCATAATGCCTTGCCATGTTCTTTTGGAGGTCAAGGTCTCTCTTGGTTTTCTCCAACTGATCCTCCAAGTGCATATTTTCTCTCTCTAGCCAAGGTTATCGATCATATTCTATTTCCATGGCAAGCAGCTCACTTGGAGTGAGCTACTCTGCCAAGGCTGCCTCTTGCTCTCTCTCCTTGGCTAAGGCCTTCTTCAAGCCAATTGTTCTTGTCCTCCTCCTAGGAAGTTGTTCCTCCTCTTCTTCATTGTCATCATGAGTGCCCAAGACCTCATCTAGCTTTGCCTTGGTTTTCCTAGCCTCTGTCTGAGCTCTGATAGCTCTGACCTCATATATAGCCTTCTGTGCTTCCAATTGCTTTTTTTCAACCTCAAAATAGTGGATTACATTCTTAGCCATACCTAGATTGTTTTGTAGATCCACAATATGAGCATCCTTGATTTTAAGCAGCATGCTTGTGATCCTCTGCTCATTTTCATCATCATTGTTGAGGTGAATAACTTGAAACTCTTTTTCAATTTCATGCTTGTCTTCTTCCTCCTCAATGAACTTTTCCTTACCTTTGTCAAGCTGCTTGGTTGAGGTAGAAGGCATGGCCCCTTGCCTCTTAAGGGCAGCAAAAACATGCCTATTTCCCCTTTGGTAGGTCAAAGGAAAAAGGTTCAATTTTCACCATCTCTGTGCCACTAGTTTCACTGTCATCATCACTGCCATCATCACTGTCATTAACATTGGTATCATCACTTCTTTCATGGCTCTTTGACCCACTGTCATTATCCTCACTGTTTGCTGCCTCATTGCCATCATCTTCACTGATATGTGCCTCACTGTCGTCACTTCTCTTTTCTTCACTAATTTATTTCTCATTGTTTGACTCATCATTTCCATCTCCCTTACTGCTTTCTTCCTCATTAGCATCTGCCTCAATGTTTTCTTCCTCGTTGCTTTCTTCACCTTTTGATGCACTAGTACCATGAGATGATGGCGAAGGATTGTGAGAGGGTGATGAAGGAAGATTATCCTGAGGTGAAGGAATGCGAGTAGATGGTGATGGATGTGTAGTGGGGTGTGACGGTGAAGGAGGAATGGGAGGATGAGAATATGAAGGGACATCTTCTTGCTTTTGGCATTGTGGATTGGTGAACATATCATTGGCAATGAAGGTCTCCCATGGAATGCCCTTCTGTTGCAGTTGGTACATAACAACCATTTTAATAAGAGAGTGATGGAAGAGGCTTTGCATCTTCTGAGGATAGTCTCTCTTTTGTACAATATAGGGCATTTTTTCAATGCTTCTGTAGAGGTAATAGGGTAGGTTCAACATCCTCACCCTAGTAAAGTGCATGAGTAGCCTTATGTGATAGAATTAAATGCGAGAGAATCTTCCTTCACATGTAAAATACTTCATAATGATTCTCATCAGAGGTACATATCTATCAAGAAAATGTGAGAAAGGAAAAATGGATTTTCTGTGGTCTTTGTATCTAGGCTTTAGGTAGGGTTCAAAGTAGCTCATGTCTAGATTGGCCTGCTTGAACCATTTCTCACCCACACTTGGTATACCTGCGGCATTAGAAATAGCATTTGGAGACAACTCAAAGGTGACCCCTGCAAGGTTAACTTGTTTTTCATGCAATTTAATGATAAATATCCTAGTTAGCTTAGGGTGGTTTTGCACCTGTTGTACCTTCTCACAAAAATCAAAGCATCCCACATGCTTGAAACATGAAACAGTAAGGGATGATGCCATTAGATCCCTTGTGTTAGGGGGTTCAAACCTATTTGTCTTTCCACCTTTGTTCTCATGCCTCCTTGGCATTTGAGCCTCTTCTCCACTACCACTGTCTTCTGACATTGTAAACCCTACCTTGAGAAAACCCTAGGGCTGTAAATGGGAATGGAATGAAGAGATGGTGATGAAAAAGGTAGCTTTGCAAGTGAGTGAGATGAGTGAATGAGGATAAAAGTGTATGAGATGGTGAGAGGCTAACAACTCAATGATAACCATCTGCTGACATGTTCAAACTCTGTTTTTTGAAACACTAGGGCTAAATGTGAAATTGAGATGAAAGTGGGTAATGGGATGGCAGCCTTTGCAATGTAGGGGGTGAAATGAATGAGTGTTATGACCAGCTTGGATAAATGACAACCCTAAACCAATGTAAGCCACCCTTGTCTTGATTGATATTCTTTGTAGTTAGATGAAGTAATGGTGGAATCAGTGATTTCAAGTTTGTAGCCTAGGGTTGCCTCTTAGGGTTTCAATTTCTTCCAATTAAATCATAAAAAATGTTTGAAGACGTGGTTAGGGCATCCAATTACCATTTATAATTGTCTTGGAGGACCTTGGAGGAAGCTTGAAGAAGATTTTAGGTGACTTGAGTGTTTGCAGGGTGTAGGAAGCCCTCTTGGCGAAGGGCGCAACGCTCAATATCAAGCGTGCAGTGCCAAGAGAAAAGCACTGAATGTGTTTTCAGGCAAGAGCACAACGCTCTGCTAGGCATGCAACGCCACCTCCCAGGCACACAACGCCTTTGTATTTTGTATGGGAAAGAACTGCCAAGGGCACAACGCCTGATCCCAGGTGCGCAGCGCCAGTCTAAGCGCACATCGCCAGATAATTTTGTCCAATTTCACTTGTAAAATTCCCAAATTCTTCGCCTCTGAGTGCTCTGATGACTTTGCAAGGTAACAATGCTTTGTTTGAAGTGTTTAGATGACCTTTATAGGAAAATTATTTAATTTATCTTTGATAACCCATTTCTTAATGTTTTAATTCCTTTTCACTTTCTTTCACTGATACTCTTCATGCATTTTTGTTTGTAGGTTGTTGGAGTTATGAAACTCACTCTTCTTTTGATCCTAGAGCCTTCACATGCTTATTTTGACACCTTTGTGATGATTACATACAACAACAAGCTTCAAAAGCCTCTGTGGTTTCCATTGTGAAGCTCAACTCAACCTTTCACCTTGGCTGACAGTTTGCTGGAGTTATGAAGTTTGTTTTCCTTTTGATCTTGAAGATTTGACATATCTATTTTGACACAACAACAACCTCAAAATCTTCTTTTGCTTCCACCTTGGAGCTCAACATCATATTTTTCTAATTTAGGCATGACAAGCTCATTAAACACCTTTGGGAGGATTTCTCATAGTAGCACTTTCAAAACCCTCTTTTGCTTGTACCATGGAGTTCAACTCATCATTTGATCATTTAGGCAAGATAAAATCATTTTGAAAAGTTTTGGATCTAATCACACAATGACATCTTTAGAATCATTCCTTTACTTTCACCATGGGGTTTAACATCATCAATTCACCTTCTATGGTCACTTTTCCAAAACCCTAGGCCTTTGGAGTGCTTTAAGACAATCATCAATGTTGTCTTCTAAGTTCTCTATAGCCCTTTCAAGATCATTCATATATGTCCAGTTCACCTCAGCTTTTTCCCTATCTCATCAATAATCTCTTATATACTTTCTTCATGCTTGGTTTTGTGTGCCTCCTCCAGGTCATTTCCATTTCATACTTTCTGCTAATACACCTTCTCAACACTCCTGCAGAAGTGTCAAATTTTGTCCATTTTTCTGATGTGCAGACTCTGAACTAAAGGATAGTCTTCTTTGGAAACTCTTTAGGTATTTCTTGAATAACCATGTCTCAACATTCTTTTACATCTGAGCCAGTTTCTAACAAAGAAAAGTAGTGTTTGAAATAACAATGATGACCTTGGAACATATGAAACCCTAATTGACCTAGTGGGAGGGTTCTTTGACCTGACCTTGACTGAAAATTGGCTTGGAGGCTTCAAGTGAAAAATAGAGTATTTGTCAAAGTGTTGTATTGAAGATCCAAAATCCAATGTACTTGATTTATCTAAAGAGCCTACAGAGATAGTTTTGAGGCCATCAATTCTTGAGGACCCTGGAGAACATGGGAATGAGAAGGCTATAGGAAACCCTAGAGGGAAAGTGGAGTTATGGACAGGGCAAAAAATAGACCAATGAGGTTATAGGTAGAGAAGGAGACTAAAAATAATAGGTATAATCTTAGGAGAGTTTGTAGGAGTGACAGGGTGACCATGGAATGGAAAGCTGATGGAATAGTGAATAATTTTCTATAAGGATAATGAAGGCAATGAGATTTTTGAAACTCACAATATTTCAAGAAATGCTATTTTCAGAAATCTTAGAAACATCTATAGTCATCTATGAATAGTGAAAAATAATGATTATAAAAAATGACTCCACTTGGGGAGGGAAACTCCTTTTCAGGAGGTCTCTAGAACCTCAGATTTTAGATCTCTGAGTTTTGAAGATTAGTACCTTACTTGTACTTGGCAGATCTCTTTTTCTTCACTTGCTGATTCACTCATGTTCTTTTAAAGCTATGATCTCAAAATCTGAAAAGACATGATTGCTTCAATATCAGTTCTACCTACCCATCATACTTTTCCTAACATTTTTTCTTCACTTGGATGCATTTGGATTAGCAAACCCTTGACATCATTTTTTCTTTTGAAAGCATAAAAACTATCTACTTCTACCCTTATCACTTCCAAGAGCTCAGATTAAGTTGATGAACTCTTTATTCTCTACCTACTCTACTTATCTGTCAAGGTTAAGCTATTTGACAGATTTTTATTCTCTAACCTACTAACATGAAATTCAAAACATGACCAAACCAAGGTTGAGCAATCTGATTTGTCATGGGCTATGGCATTTTGGAAAAGATGCACACAGACTTTATTTTTGTACAAGTGAAACAAGAAATTTGAGGGTTGTGATTTAGAATTAATTATGCATCCCTCTCTTTCTCTTTTGGTTCATATTTGAGCATTGAAAGAAAATATCTTTTCTTAATCTAATCTATTGATAAGCCAAGTTGACATGGTTTGGAAAATCCTCTTTCACTAACCTATTAGCAGAAATTTAAAACATGTTCAATCATGATTAGGCTAAATGACTGAACAAGACTCTCTTTTCTTCAAAAGCAGTGGCATTTAGGCTTGCACACTTTCAGACGTATTCTTTTTTGGGTATGGGGTTGTACCTTTTCTTTAAACCTGCCCTCTTTTTCTTCTTTTCTTTGTTTTTGTGTTTATGATCTTTCATCAAGCAATGTTATGTACAATGAATGAAACTTCAAACTATGAATTTCTAACAAAATTAGTGCTTGAGCATCCTACCATTGACAGGACCTCCAAATAACTCAGTTCCATCTAGTTCTTATAGGAAGAAGGCATTGTTATCTCTAACTAAATGGATGATGTATTGACCCTTCCATAGATTTTCAAATTTTCCATGTTTACCTTTGTCCTCTCTCCTTGAATCCCACTTCAGCACTTTGTCTCCAATCTGGAAATCATTTGCCTTGGTCCTTCTGTCAAAGATATTCTTGATATTCTCTTGCATTGCTTGTGTTATGTTGTCAACTTCTTCCCTTGATTGCTGCAAATGAATGGTTTGGTTCAGTCTCCTTTGTATGTCATTCTCCTTTGATTGTACCTCTTGGAGAAGCTTCATTACCAGAAGTGTGATGTGATACTTGTAGCAAAAGTATACCATTCTCTTGGACTTAAATGCAGCAGCATTATCGGTGATGATATTTTTAGGACAGCTAAATCTGGACAAGATATTTGTTTCAAGGAATTTGATGATGACTAAGTCAGTGGCATTCCTTGAAGGGATGGCTTCTATCCATTTGGTGAAATAGTCAGTGGCAGTGAGGATCCACTTGTGTTGGGCAGATGAGGCAGGGTAGATTTCGCCAATGAAATCTAAACCTCACTGTTGAAAAGGAGTTTCAACACTAATAGGATGCAAAGGCAAATACAATAGTTTTCTCTTTCCATCGAAGATTTGGCATTTATGGCAAGTTACTACTAGCTTGTGTATGTCAGGGAAAAGAGTGGGCCAATAGAAACCAAATCTAAGGATTTAGCTGGCAGTGGTTTTCCAATAGATATGACCTCCACATTTTCCTTCATGAAACTCATGCATGATTCTATATGCATCATCTTCAAGTAAACATTTCAACAAGATACCAACATAATTTTTCCAATACAAAGCTCTATCTAGAATGCAAAAATTTACCGCATTTAGTTTCAAGAATCTAGATTTTTTTTTGGACAAAGCAGGAGGAGAATTTAGATTAAAAAGCACATACAATATATGAGCATACCAGGGTGAGTTCAAAAATGCTTTTTCAATGGGTGGAGTCGCCAGTTCCTCTTGTTCATCTAAGTAATGTATCATGTTTATGTCTAGTGCTTGAAAGTTTGCTTCAGCCATGAGTTTGGCAAGTCCTTGTCCTTTGATTAGTTTAGTGGGTCTAATTTCTAGATCATATTCTAAGATGACAACAATCCACTTACCCCTTTTACCATCAGGATCTTGATTCAGTATGTCCTTGACAACTATATGTGGAACAAAAGCAATGAAATGTGAATGCAAGATGTAAACTCTGAAATCTTTTAATGCTTTGATTAAGGCAAAGGTTTGTTTCTCCATAATGTTATATTTCAGAGGAGCATCTCTTAGTGCCTTGCTAAATAAAGATATGGGCTTTTCTTGTCCCATCATGTTCTTTTGTAGCAATAGTGTAACAATAGTGTGTTCCCATGCAAATGAGAATATGAAGAAATCCTTGGTAAAGTTGGGGCTGATTAGAATTGGTGTTTGAGGTAAGTGCTTGTTTTACCAGTTCAAAGGATTGTTTGGCTTCTGTGGTTCACTTGACTCCTATTTCTCTTTTCAACATGTTTGTAATGTTTCTTAGGAGTTATGCAAGGTTTGGTATGAAAATTATTAGGAAGTTAATCTTTCCAATGAAAGATTGCAGCTCTTTAATGTTTCTAGGGTGGTTGATCTGCAATATACCCTCAATCCTTTTGGGGTATATCTTAATCCCTTATTTAGATATGATGTGGCCTACGAGTTTTCCTTCTTGTAGACCAAACATAGTTTTCTTAGGATTTAAAGATAGACCATACTTCCTACATTTTTCAAAGACCTTTCTGAAGTGAACTAGGTGTTCTTCATTCGTTTTAGAATATACAGTGATGTCATCCAGGTATATCACAATGAAGTAACCTATGTCTTTGCAAAAAGCAATGTCCATGGATCTTTGAAAAGTATCCCCCGCATTCATTAACCTAAAAGGAATTTTGACATACATGAAGGTGCCCGAAGGTGTTGTGAAGGCAGTTTTGTGCTGATCACTTGGAAGTACTAGCACTTGATTGTAACCAGAAAAACCATCAAGAAATGATATTATTTTAGAGCCTATTACCCTTTGCAGTATATGATCCATCTTAGATAAAGGGTAGTTGTCTTTCAGGAGGCTTTTTTTAAGTTTCTAAAGTCTATGCATAGCCTAATCTCCCAAGTTTTCTTTCTTACCGACACAAGGTTTGAAACCCATTCTGAGTATCTGAGTGGGACTATGATTCCAACATCATACATCTTCTTTATTTCCTTCTCAACCAGAGGCACTAGGACGGGGTTTATCCTTCTTAATTTCTGCTTGAATGGTTTCTGGTTTTCCTTGAGAGGAATCATATGTTGAATAATGTTTGTGTCATGGGACTTCAAGTTCTCATAACCCCATGTAAACACATCTTTAAATTCTTTGAGCAGCTCAATATGTTTATGTTTTATGTGAGATGGCAGAGTTTTGGATAGCTTTATCATTTTTGGTTCTTCTACATTGCCTATGTTGCATTCTTCTACATCAGTCTTGGTGGATTCCATTTTTGGCTTCCTAGCAACATCATTGAAATCAAACAATTCTTCTAAGGTGGAAAGACCTCTTGGTAATGAGTTATCTTTTCATTGTAATACCTCAAGGTATTTTTGATCTGGATCCCTAGAAAATTCTGCCTCATGAAGGTGTTCTAGCATATTTATACCAGCAATAGGAAATGGCTATGTTTCGGGTGATTGTTCTTCATTAGGGCAGTCTTGTTCATGATCTAAGCTTGGTTTTGGTATTCAAAATTCATTCTTAGATTGCAAAAATTCCTCAATTTGTTTGTCACCTTCAAATACTTGCCAATAATCTATGTTTTCAGGTACTGTAGGTCTTCTTTTTACTTTTACAATGTATTGTTCATTGGCATGAGGTACTTGGCAAGTCTTGGCAGCAAAGGCTAGTTCATTGGCAAGGCTGATTTGTGCTCTTGGGATAGAGGTGAGTTCATATTTCTCAAATGTATTCAGGAGGTCTAAGGCAACATTCCTATATTCTCTTAGCCTAGGAATCTTGGATAAATATTCTCATTTTATTTGCCTAATGATTAGCTCAGAATCTCCTTGAATAGAAATCTTCTTAGCTCCTATGTCTTTCAGCAAGTGTAATCCTAGGAGAAGAGCCTCATACTTTGAAATATTGTTTGTGCATTGAAAATCTAGTTTGTAGGAGTGGCCTTAATTGGTGTTATGTATCCAAACACCTGCTCCTGAACCAACTTTTCCACAAGAGCCATCAAAGCTCATGTTCCAAAGTGTTTCAATTTCAGATTCACCATTATGTTGTTGTTCATGGCTGCAAGGGTTTTGAGTGTTAGGTTCTTCATTTTGTGTTTGTTTTGACTGTTCTGATAGGCCTAGCTCTTCCTCCTTTTCATTTAATTGTTCATTAATGTCATATTCATTGTACAAGATAAATGAGTCAAGGTATGAATGGATAGAATAGAGAGGGGTGTTGTTTGGCCTATCTTGGCTACTTACCATGTATTTCATGTGATATTATCTGTACAGTCTTCTTGTTTGGTTAAATACTGGAATGGTAGCATATGTCATGTCCATTTGGAGGATTCCTTGGAGTTTGGCTCCCCATGATCTAGATAAAAGCATGCCATACTTCAGGGGAATATCAGCCACTACAATGTCCATGACTAGGCTCTTAGCTGGTATTTGTGCCAGATTGACACACAGATCTTTGATTAAACCCAAACATTTGACTTGAATTGAATCGAAAGAGTACAAATCTTTGTATGGTTTGGTTATTTCAAGGCCTAATCTCTCCATCACTACCTTTGGCATGAGGTTGTGTGAGACACGAGAGTCTAGCATAGCATTGTGCAATATTTTTTCATGAATGCTCAAACTGACATAGAATGGAGGGACAACTCCTTCTTGATATTTTCCCTCTACCTCAGGTCCAAACAACAATTTTGGCTTGTCATTAGTCAAATTTAGAGCGTCGGTGTCATTTCCTATGTTTAGGCTTTCAAAACTTGAATTCTATATACATCTTGAGCTACCAGTTCAGTAAGGGGTATGGCTATTTTGATCTTGGCAATTTCTCCCTCAAAACGGAATGGTGTTTTTGTTCTTGGTATATTTACATCAACTTTATCATACATGGTTTTTTTAGCAACTTTGGTTTGCTGATTTTTATTAGGAATGTCAGGTAAGGCAGTTTTTTCAGGGCCACTAGTTGATGTACTAGGGCAGCTTTGGTTACCATTTGGTTGGCTAGTTTTGTCTTTGCTTTTATTAGGAGTCTTAGACATTATGTTGGTGTTTTATGCTGTCTTTTTTAGAATGTTTTCAAGTGTCTTTTCAGCAGAAATTTCTGGTTTATTTTTCTTGGAGGCATCTTGGGTTTTCTAACTTCTAAGGTCATACTGCCTATGAACCTCCATGATGGCATTCTCAAATACTAGCTTGTATTCTTCAGAATCCTCATATGTTCTATCAGTTTGGTTTGAGGAAACATACCTTGTTCTTCTTCTGTGAGAAAAAAATCACCCTCATTATCAAAGCCTATCAAATTTAGGTGGTTTTCTTCCGGCTCTTCAGTTTCTCTTTCCTCTTCATCTACATAGTTGTCTTGGAAAGGAGGTCTGATTTGCTGGTCATTGTTTCTTTTTTTGATTTGAGGAGGGTCTCTTTTGAAGTTTTTATTTCTTTTTTGAGGATTTGCTTAGTTTTCCCTAGGAGGTGCTCTTTCATTCAAATTGATTTTCTCCATCATCCTTTCCATTACCCTAACTAGATTGTCAATTTTAGCATCAGATGTGGAGGCCATGGTTTCCTCTTTGTATGTAACCTTCTTCTCTGCTCTTAATATAGCCCTTTTAGCATTTAGGTTGGCTTCTACACTTACTGTTCCTCTTTGCATGTCTTCTAAGGTTTGGGGATCTCTTTCTCTTAATTGATAACACATGTCTGGATCAAATCCATCCAGAAATTTTGCTAAGGCCAAGCCTTGTGGGGGTTTAATGTGGGGAGGGAGTGCATTATATACACTATTGAACCTAGTGCAATAGTTCTGATAGGATCCGAAGAGGATTTTTCTTAGTCTCCCACTTGTTTATGAATTTTTGATAAAGGGAAGGTAGGTCATTAATGCTGTTAGGAGTTAAGTTTTTGAACCATTTCTTTGCTTATCCTCCTAAATTTTGGGCAAATATTTTTATTTTTATGGTATCCTCTTCTATTTCTTGGTAGTCAAATGCATCATTCATCCAATCTACATGCTGTTGGGTAGTAGTAGAGTCAGCTTCAGTGAAGTGAGAGATTTTAGATTGGTAGTCTAGAGGCATGGGCAGTAAAGAATCTTATGGAAAACTAAGATTCTTTCTGGATCATCAACTATGGTAGGAGGGTTTGGGTTAGGGTGAGATCTGGTGTTGATTCTTTGTGAAGCCAGATTTCAGACCCAAACTACATAGAGGCTGAAAGTTTATGAGTGTTTTGAAAACAGACCTATCTGTAAGGGTACTAAGTTCACATAGTAAATGACTGGGTTTTAGACTGTTATGACTAATTAGTGCATTCCTAGGGGTGTCTATGAGAAATAGTGGGGTCAACAGGGCTACTAAATACTAATGGAGTCACCAAGTGGATGATGAAATTGTTTAGAGGATGTACTTGTTGTCCACCATCAACAACTAAATACCAATCTAAAGATGTTTTTTTGGTTTTCTGAGTTCTATATGTAACACTAAGCTTTTCAATGAGTGTTCTCCAATATGGTCACCATGGCGCTAGTATGATGAATTAACTAGATATCACTCTTGGCTTAACACTTGATTTTGCTAAGTTTGATAGAGGTTTTATGAGGTCTTAAGGAGTACTTAGGATGCTACTGACTCAGAATCCCTAGCGGAGTTGCCATTATGTTAGGTCCCCGTAATTTGTCAAATTGGCAAGAACAAATGTACAAGGGTAACATCAAACCAGTATTTGGAGTCATAGGACCTAGCCTTCCTAGACTTAGAGAGGGCTCTCTCTATAATTGTATAAAATATGTAAACGTGATTGATTTTAGGGTTCTGATTTTAGGCTAGGTATAATGATTAGGGTTTATTTGTTTGTTTTATTTGGTTGGGTTGCTTGTCAAGCAGAACAGATAGAGTTAGAGAGGTTTAAACCATTGGGCTATGGAGTCTGAAAAAGGTCTTGAAAGGTATAACAACAGGTCAAGGGTATTTCGGAGGGCAAGTATAACAAAGCCAAATGGATCTTCAAATCTTATGTGAGTGAAGTGAACATTAAATTGTGAGATTAGTAAGTTTAAAGGGCAGTTAAGAATCCTTTAACATGTAATATAAAAAGAAAAGTCTTTAAGAGAATTATGCATAAAGAAATAACCAAAGACAGGGCATACCATAAGCTTCTTTGACCCTAGCAAGTAAACATTAAGACAACAATCTAAGAAACCCTAGAGAGTAATAACTTGTAATTTCTCTAGTGATTTCACCTTCAGGCAAAGAAAACATTTAAGATAACATATGGTAATGATCAAAGAACATGGAACTCCTAAATTCCTTAATAAAACTACAAAGAACTTCAAATCAACCATTCAAGATGGACAAAAGGGTAGGGAAAACCATAAACCTCTTCAGCCAAACTCTAATTAGCAATATTTCAAATAAAAGACCTAAAAAAAAATGTTTAAGTTGCACCAAAGAACATGGATAACCATGAACTACTTTGGAATTTGCTCCATTAAATCATTCTTGATATAAACAAGCTGAGTGGAATTAGAGAGCAACTAAGAATTCTCTAATCTGACCTAGCAGAGGAAAACATACAAGCAATAGAAAGTAGATAGAGCTAAGTTGCCTCTAAACAACATTTCTTAACCTAAACATTTTGTCCTACTGCATGAGAAAGGTGAAACAAAATGAAAACATAAGACAAGCACTAATTTAGAAAGACATCACCATTAGCCATGCTCATGAATCCTGTAGGTGTGCTTGCTCCATTGCCATTCCAATCAAAGCATTCATAAAACTCTAAAGCCAAATTTCTCCTCAACTCCAAGTCTATGATATTGAGTTTAACAATCAACCAACAACTATAATGAGGCCTCCATGCAGTATTTAACTTGCAAAGGAGGGTCAAAACCCTAGCTAGGGTTGCAAAATGTCATTAATTACATCATAAATGCCATTTTTGTCCTATGAGACAATGCAAGGCCAAAGGCACAAATATCCTAATTCAATAAATGAAAAAATAAATGCTAACATAACTCCTCAGCTAACTCCGGAGTGATTTGCTTCAAAAAACCTCAAAATATATTTTTTCATTAACTCCAAGTGTCTTTTGTTGACTTTCTAGCAAGGGTGCAACACCAAGGCCAAGGGCACAACACCAACACTGGGAAAATAGCCTGTTTTGTAGCTAAGATTTGGAGGACTTCCCGGTGTCCAAAGGAGCTCCACGATATCTCATTGGAAATCCGGTCCTCTCTAATTTCCAAAAATGCTTTTAGTTTCCTGATTGGAGTCCATTTACCTGTTCAAAAACACATTCTCCCAAGACTGCTCAGGGTGCAGCGCCAACTCTAAAAATAGGGCAGAAAGTTGATTTTTTGCATGTTTTTGGCACTTTTGGAGTACCAGTTCTGCTCCAAATGATCTGAAATTTTGTGAGGGTGATTCTCTTGGCCTAAGGATTCTGAAAATATCAATTTTTCCTCCAATGGGTACCCCAAAAAAGAGCGTAGCACCAGTGGCGCTGCGCGCTTGGCCCTTTAAACAGTGAAAATTTCCAAAAACTCAAAATTTTGCAAAAAGTCTCCAAAATTGGGATTTTCATTGCTGATCATATCTGGGATGCTTGTAGGGATGCATCAACAAGGATTTCAAGCTATTCTTTGTCCTTTTCCTCGTTTAGTGATTGACTCTTTGCAAGGGCTCTTTTGAGCTTGGCCCTTGCAATCCTGTTTCTTAAGGCATAATGCCTTGCCATCTTCTTTTGGAGGTCAAGGTCTCTCTTGGTTTTCTCCAATTGATCCTCCAAGTGCATATTTTCTCTTTCTAGCCAAGGTTCTCTATCATAGTCTATTTCCATGGCAAGCAACTCACTTAGAGTGAGCTGCTCTGCCAAGGCTACCTCTTGCTCTCTCTCCTTGGCTAAGGCCTTCTTCAAGCCAATTGTTATTGGCCTCCTCCTAGGAAGTTGTTCTTACTCTTATTTAGTGTCATCATGAGTGCCCAATACCTCATCTAGATTTTCCTTGGCTTTCCTAGCCTCTTTCTGAGCTATGATAGCTTTGACCTCATAGATAGCCTTCTGTGCCTCCAATTGCTTGTTTTCAACCTCAAAATAGTGGATTACATTCTTAGCCCTACCTATATTGGTTTGCACATCCTTAATCTAAGCATCCTTGCTTTTAAGCAGCATGCTTGTGATCCTCTGCTCTTTTTCTTCATCACTGTCGAGGTGAATAAGTTGAAACTCTTTTTCAATTTCATGCTTGTCTTCTTCTTCATCAATGACCTTTTCCTTACCTTTGTCAAGTTGCTTGGTTGATGTAGAAGGCATGGCCCCTTGCCTTTTAAGGGCTATAAACACATGCCTATTTACCCTTTGGTAGGTCAAAGGAAAAAGGTTCAATTTTAACCATCTCCGTGCCACTAGTTTCATTGCCATCATGATTGCCATCATCACTGTCATTATCATTGGTATCATCACTGCTTTCATGTCTCTTTAATCCACTATCATTATCCTCACTGTTTTCTGCCTAATTGCCATCATCTTCACTGATATGTGTCCCACTTCCCTCACTGCTCTTTTCTTCATTAATTGATTTCCCATTGTTTGAATCATCATTGCCAGCTCCCAAACTACTTTCTTCCTCATTAGCATCTTCCTCATTGACATTTGCCTCACTATTTTCTTCCTCATTTCTTTCTTCACCTTTTGATGCACTAGTACCATGAGATGACGGTGAAGGATTGTGAGAGGGTGATGAAGGAGGATTATCCTGAGGTGAAGGAATGTGAGTAGATGGTGATGGATGTGTAGTGGGGTGTGATGGTGAAGGAGGAATGGGAGGTTGAGAAGATGAAGGGAAATATTGTTGCTGTTGGCCTTGTGGATTGGTGAACACCTCATTGGAAATGAAGGTCTCCCATGGAATGCCCTTCTGCTGCAGTTGGTGCATAACAACCATTTTAATAAGAGAGTGATGGAAGAGGCTTTGCATCTGCTGAGGATAGTCTATCTTTTGTAAAATATAGGAAATTTTGCCAATGCTTCTGTAGAGGTACTAGGGTAGGTGCAACATCCTCACCTTAGTAAAGTGCATGAGCAACCTGATGTGATATGTGGGAGAATATTCCTTCACATGTTAAATAATTCATAATTATTCTCATCATAGGGGCATTTCTATCAAGAAAATGTGAGAAAGGAAAAATGGATTTGTTGTGGTCTTTGTATCTAGGCTTTAGGTAGGGTTCAAAGTAGCTCATGTCTATATTGGCCTACTTGAACCATTTCTCACCCATACTTAGTATACCTGTGGCATTGGCAATAGCATATGAAGACAACTCAAAGGTGACCCCTACAAGGTTAACTTGTTTTTCATGCAAGTTAATGATAAATAGCCTAGTTAGCTCGGGGTGGTTTTGCACCTGCTATACCTTCTCACAAAAATCAAAGCATCCCACATGCTTGAAACATGAAATAGTAAGGGGAGATGCTATTAGATCCCTTGTGTTAGGGGTTTCAAACCTATTTGTCTTTCCACCTTTGTGCTCATGCCTCCTTGGCATTTGAGCCTTTTCTCCACTACCACTGTCTTCTGACATTGTAAACCATGCACTTGAGAAAACCCTAGGACTATAAATGGGAATGGAATGAAGAGATGGTAATGAAAAAGGTAGCTTTGCAAGTGAGTGAGATGAGTGAATGAGGATAAAAGTGTATGAGATGGTGAGAGGCTAACAACTCAATGATAACCCTCTACTGACATGTTCAAATGCTATTTTTGGAAATACTAGGGTTAAATGTGAAATTGAGATGAAAGTGGGTAATGGGATGACAAACTTTGCAATGTAGGGGGTGAAATGAATGAGTGTTATGACCAACTTGGATAAATGACAACCCCTAAACCAATGTAAGCCACCCTTGTCTTGCTGATATTCTTTGCAGGTAGATGAAGTAATGGTGGAATCAGTGACTTCAAGTTTGTAGCCTAGGGTTTAAATTTCTTCCAATCAAATCATAAAAAAAGCTTGAAGACGTGGTTAGGACATCCACTTACCATTTATATTTGTCTTGGAGGACCTTGGAGGAAGCTTGAAAAATATTTGAGGTGACTTGAGTGTTTGCAGGGTGTAGGAAGCCCTCTTAGCCAAGGGCGCAACTCTCAATCTCAAGCGTGCAATGCTCAATCCTGAGCACACAGCGCCAAGAGAAAAGCATTGAATGTGCTTTCGGGCAAGTGTGCAGCGCTCTGCCAGGTGCGTAGCGCCTTTGTATTTTGTATGGGAAAGAACTGCCAAGGGTGCAATGCCAGTCTGAGTGCACAACGCCAGACAATTTTGTCCAATTTCACTTGTAAAATTTCCAAAATCTTCGCCTTTGAGTGCTATGATGACTTTGCAAGGTAACAATGCTTTGTTTGAAGTGTTTAGATGAAATTTTATAGGCAAATGATTTAATTTATCTTTGATAACCCATTTCCTAATGTTTTAAGTCCTTTTCACTTTTTTTCACTAATACTCTTGATGCCTTTTTGTTTGTAGGTTGCTGGAGTTATGAAAATTGCTCTTCTTTTGATCCTAGAGCCTTCACATGCTTATTTTGACACCTTTGTGATGATTACATGCAACAATAGGCTTCAAAATCCTTTGTGGTTTCCATTGTGAAGCTCAACTCAACCTTTCACCTTAGCCGACAGTTTGCTAGAGTTATGAAGTTTGTTTTCCTTTTGATCCTAAAGATTTGACATATCTATTTTGACACAACAACAGCCTCAAAATCTTCTTTTGCTTCCACCTTGGAGCACAAAATAATCTTTTTCTCATTTGGGAATGACAAGCTCATTAAACACCTTTGGGAGGATTTCTCATAACAACACTTTCAAAACCCTCTTCTTCTTGTATCATGGATTTCAACTCATCATATGATCATTTAGGCAAGATAAAATCATTTTGACAAGTTTGGGATGTGATCACATATTGACATCTTTAGAATCCTTCCTTTGCTTTCACCATGGGGTTTGACATCATCATTTCACCTTCTCTGGTCACTTTTCCAAAACCCTGGGCCTCTGGAGTGCTTTAAGACACCAACAATGTTGTCTTCTAAGTTCTCTATAGCCCTTTCAAGTTCATTCATTTATGTCCAGTTCACCTCACCTTTTTCCCTATCTCATCAATAATCTATGATAGACTTTATTCATGCTTGGTTTTGTGTGCCTCCTCTAGGTCATTTCCATTTAGTAATTTCTACTGATAGACCTTCTCAACACTCTTGCAGAAGTGTCAAAGTTTGTGCATTTTCCTCATGTGCAGACTCCGAACTTAAGGATAGTCTTCTTTGGAAACTCTCTAGGTATTTCTTGAATAACCATGTCTCAACATTCTATTACATTCGAGCCAGATTCTATCAAAGAAAAATAGTGTTTGAAACGACAATGATGACCTTGGAACATATGAAACCCTAATTGACCTAATGGGAGGGTTCTTTGACCTGAACTTGACTGAAAATTGGCTTGGAGGCTTCAAGTGAAAAACAAAGTATTTGTCAAAGTGTTGTATTGAAGATCCAAAATCCAATGTACTTGATTTTTCTAAAGAGCCTACCAAGATAGTTTTGAGACCATCAATGCTTGAGGACCCTGGAGAACATGGGAATGAGAAGGCTATAGGAAACCCTAGAGGGAAAGTGGAGTTATGGATAGGGGAAAAAACAGGCCAATGAGGTTATAGGCAAAGAAGGAGACTAAAAATGATAGGTATAAGCTTAGGAGAGTTTGTAGGAGTGAAAGGGTGACCATGGAATGGAAAGTTGATGGAATATTGAAGAATTTTCTATAAGGATAATGAAGGCAGTGAGATTTCTGAAACTCACAATATTTAAAGGAATTTTGTTTTCAGAAATCTTAGAAACATCTATAGTCATCTATGAATAGTGAAAAATACTGATGACTAACAGTTACTTATTCATGTATCCATTTTGTTTTGAATTATATATTAGTATTTTTAAAATTTCAAGCTTGAATTAATTTTACATATGTAAACTAAGGTATTTGGAATTATTTCTTGAATTTTTATAATTACCTTATTTTACTTATTAGCATTTTATTTTCTCAATTTATTTTTCCTTTCGTCTTATTATTTTTATGGCTACCGTATTTTATTTATTAACATCTTATTTTCTCAAATTCTTTTTCATTTAATCTTACTATTGTGTAGAGGTGGATTTTTTTTTTATTTCCAAATCACAACATATAATGTTAGATTTTTTTCTTTTCCACATTGGTTGGTGGTGTTGTATCAATGTTCGAAAAAAAAAAAACTATTGATTTTGTGAAGTGTGTGATCAATGGATTAGGATCAACTTGATAAATGAAAGTTTTTAAGAGATTCATTTTTATTTTCTTGTGGAGATTCTTAATTTATAAATCAGTTTTGTTACAATATCATAGGCTAATATATGGCTTGTTAATACCATATACTTAAAAAACCATCACTCATTTTATATGACATTAATTTTTTTAATTAATCAATTTAAATAAAAAAGAATAAATAACATGAGTGTTTTTGAAATAATCTACAACTATTACTAAATTTTTTTATTAAAAATATCTACATTCACCTAATTATTAATAATTAAATTAAAATTATAAAAGTCTTATTTCAAAATAGAAAAAACTTATTAACCTTACACAAAATGTATACTTATGTGTCTTGAAAATAATTTTTTTTATAAACCGTAAAATTAGATTTTGAAAGTTATATTGAATTTCCAATTGAAGAAAATATATAAATAGCTCTTTCCTAGAGTCAAAATACCATTTCAACTAAAACCCAAAATTGCATGCGAAAGAATTTTAAATTAATAATTTGAGTCCCGCAGGAAAACCTTTTTCTAAAGTTAAAATATCAATTCAGCTAGGGCCCAAAATTGCAAGGCACATTTTTAAATAAAAAAATTGAGTTCCATTTATTATGTTTCTTTATTAGAACTGAATTATGTCTATTTTTCTTGGATCTCTAGTATTCAACGTTAGTGCGTTGATAGATGTCACTTGGATTGATAAAAACCTAAGCGATTTTTAAGCTAAGAAAAAGGATTCTTGGTGTCTAATATGCATAGCATAAAAACCAACTTTGGTTATCTTACTTTGCTTACATTGAAAAATGCCAAGCCAACAATAAGACTTCAAATCTGGTTATCCAATCAAATTAAAACTAAATAATTTTAAATATGTTTTTTAACGAAAACTTTGGTTAAATGCAGCAAATAAAATTTATTTTCAGTAGTCAACTCATATTACTAGAGAATCAACACTCTTGCGAACGTTATAGTCCCTCAGGTAGGGACTAATAAGGTGATTAATAAGGTTTATTTCACTAAGAAAAAATAAAAAAAATTAAGAGTGTTACTAATTTGATCAATTTTGGGTTGTTGAAATCTTAATAAATGATAACATATCAGATAAATTCATTAGTATTTATTAGTTATTATTATACTATCAATACACAATTTAGACATTTTCATGTTTTCATTTCTCATGGAAATCCCAAAATCAATGTGAAGTAGGTTCCAAAATATATCTTCTAGCGAGGACTTCAATGATTATGCTTGCATACTCGCTAAATGAAGCTTATATGCTATGCTAAAATTATAAGGCCCATTTTCTTAAATCTTAAGTTAATGATTCAAGATGAAGTCTTAATCACATAGCCTAATATATTTGAGATTTGAGGTATAAATATTTTCATTAGGTGTAGAAGATATGTTATCACTTAGGTGTTTCTCTACTATTTAGGGGTGTCCATAGCCCCAATGGTGTCACAATGGTGTTGTAAACCTTGATTTTTTTCGATGCCCCCTTTATTAATTGTACTTCTATTCTTGATCCTTCCTTTTGATTTTTTATATGCTTTCGAAATTAGATGCAGGGGAAGTAGTGGCCTTCTACAATCTTGATAGAAGATGACCAACTTGTTTATGGGATTTATTTAATAATATGTTGCACTTGCTTAAAGTAAACCCCTTTTGATTTTTACTCTATAGCTTTTGACTCTTTTCCTTCCATGTTTAACTATGTGGATGGGCCCTTGACAGATATGACATACTCATCAACTAAGATATAGAAAAAACCAATGTTTTGACACTTGAATATATCATCATGCAACCACTCACACATAATTTTAAACCATTCAAAATCTATATTTTAAATCATATTCCTTTTTTTTCATAATTGAGTAAAGACACAAACATTTATTTAGTTTTTTTTTTTTTTTGAAGGTGACACTGACACTATGAATAGAAAGCTAAAAGGCATAGACAAGTAAATAGTTTCAATTAAGGAATTTAATTATTAAAAATATATTTACATGTCATTTTTAGGGAAATGAAATAAAAAACTTGAAACATAACTCAAATAACAATGATAGGCCAAGTTAGGCTATAAAATAAAAAATATATGGTAATACTCAAAGTATGAACACAACTTAAAAATGAACTACCTTTCCTTTGCATTATTGAAAACAAGTGATTGATATACACATATAGAAAAAAAATATTGCACATGATTCCTCAACAAGCATACATGATCAGGAGTTCATGATTTTTTCTCAAAATTGAAAGTTCTCGAAACTATACTGAACCTGAGTAACCAGGTAGATCTCATCGTCTTGATTCCGGTGTCGCAAATGGTTCGAAAAATCGATGTCGTATGAGGGAGATATCACGTTCTCATCGTTTTCCCAAACAACTAAAATTGCAACAGGTTTGACTGGGATGCCCAATTAGCATGCAGGTGTACAGTCAACAAAAGTGGAATATTCTGGGAATATTCAGTTTTCTCTAAGCCAATGACGTTTCGCCACATGGCACATTCTGGGTTGTCGAATTTGGTTGTACGTTTGATTTGATGAGCCAATGGTTGGGTGACACATGGTCAGCCCTGAGGCTGCCACATGTCCACTATACGGTTCAGTAAATTTTTGGTTGGGTTCGGGGGGTTCGACCCCGTGACCTTTGGCGCGCCCGCATAGCCTTCCAGTAATGCCGTTATCAATTGTTTCTTACCTTATAAGCGCTCAACATTAATATATGTTGTATTGAAAGGCAAGTAGGGTGGGGGGGATCCCAACCCGCTGTTGGCCCTGTTGTATTGATCACATGACAGTTGGTAACCGTGGCATATAACATTAAACAGACGGTTCTGAAAACTGTTAACTTCGACGATCTTTAATCCTTGACATATGCGCGCAGTTCCAACATTTGTTGCGACAGTTCTGTAACCTTAACCCACGTTGGGGTAAAAAATTAATACTCCTTGTCACTTGACTCCGCTCTCCAATTCGGATTCTGCTCCAAGTTTAAATGTGAAGGTTCTAACCGCGCGGTTTTGGGGGGTCGGCATGTGGCCACTCTCGTCCCTTAACGTTAACTTTAATGTAAACAGTTTGCACTAGAAGGAACTTGGAGTGCCTCTAAAATTTCGGAGAATTTGCTATTTTTAACTACAGACAAGTGCAGTTCTCCACTTTTAGTGGAGGTTTTGTAGGAGTGATTGGGAAAAAGGCTAGGAGGGTCAATTTTCGACCAATTTGGGTGGAACAAGAGTCTACCTAGACTAATTTGAGCATTCTGGAGCCATTGGTGCAGAGAAAACAACCATTGAAGGATTGTAAACACATGTATTTTCAAAATTTTGAGCATAATGAAAGATGAAAATTCCATTGGGAGCTAGACTAGTAGATGTAGCCTAGGAGGGGTGAACTGCTTCATCATGCCTGCTATGTAATTCTTATGTGTGATGTTATTTATCTATTATAAACTACTGTTTAGTGTTATTTAGGCTTATTTACATGCTTAAAACTTACAATTTCATCTATGTTTAATGGTTAAATTCCTCAATCCTTAAGAAAACAAATGGAGACAAATATGTACATGTTTTGTAACTGAAAAGACACTTAGCATAGTAAACAAATACAATCCTTTCAGATCAGGCTGATATCAAAGCTAGAGTTTATTCTTTGGTGTTGTTGTGTGCAAAGATTTTTTTACTGTTTGCAAGTGTTCACATGCTTACTAGGCTCAAGCTTAAGCGAGGAGAAGGCAAATTGGTGGAAGAAAGAGGGTCTCAAAGTGAGCCGCAAAAAAGGAGGGAAAGATTGCCACATTCTCCACCACCTAGTTTACCTCCTAAAGAAGCAGAAGCAGCATTAATCATGCCTCCAGGGGAAGAAGAAATCCATAAAGAGGTGGATCCCAAAGAAGAAGAAAGAGTGTTCAGGAAATCATTCCTTGACATGAATGAGATTGTGAGAATCCTTTATCAAGAAAGGAATGAGAGACTAGAAGGAGAAGGGTCCAAACTTCACAAGGAAGGACAGGGATCATCAAGAGGTCAAAATGATGAAGATTAATCAAAGAAGGGAAATGGAGGAAATGGAGGCAGTGGAAAGTCACCATCCTCACCCTTATCATCATCATCCTCTACTTCATCTTCAATACATCAGCCACACAAGTCAAAGAACACTGGTAAAAGTCCTTTTCTAAAACTTGATGTTAATTTTGAATTGGATTAGGCAATTGGAGGTCTATTTGAGAATTCAGAACCTTCATGATGATGATACCAAAATCTAATTAGCTTCATTGAGAATGGAAGGTGCAACACTTGTTTGGTGGGATACCAAGACAAAGGAGGAGATCAAGAAGCATGGTAAGATTATCATATCATGGACTGATTTCATTACTACAATAAAGCAACGGTTTTATCCATTAGATCATATGTAGAAAGCCATAATGAACTGTAAAAATTTTAGACAATTGAAAGGACAAAATATGCAAGAATACACCCAAGAATTTAGGAGAAGAGTTATCTTATTAGGGTATATTTGCAGAGCCAAGATACTTTGCTCAAGTACATAGGAGGCTTACATAGCTACCCAAGACATATTATCCTCATGTTTAACCCTACAAGTCTAGATGAAGTTTGCGTTTAGGCCACACATCTAGAATCTAGAGGGAAAAACATTACTGATGAGCGTAGGAAGAAACCTTTTAAGGGGAAAAACAAAGAGAAGACCTCAAAAGGTAAGGGAAAAAAGAATGCATCTGTCAAGAAAGAGGGAGAAAAAATGGTCTATAAACATTGTTCAAGAGAAGGCCATGATGAGAGTCATTTTTGGAAATTACATCCTGAAAAGAGGCCCAAACATCAGAACAACAAAGGGAAACAAAAAAATGCAGCTACAAATCAACATGATTTAGGAGAGGATTCAGGTGATGAATCTAAAATTACAGCCATGGGATTGAAGAACATGAAGGGGAAAAAAACTGAAACTAAACCCAATACTAGTACATCAAACTGTCACATCCAAGCTCCAAATGAAGAAGAGAGAATTGACTGTTTCATGTGAGGGTCATATCCAAACATACTAATATTGACACATTGTTTGACAGTGGGTCACAAGAAAACTTAATCTCTAAAGACTTAGTCAAGAAATTTAATATTGAGACTATTCCACATACAAAACCATATCCACTCGGTTGGATTTGTAAGGATGCAAATTTACAGGTTTCAAAGAAGTGCATATTGCGGTTTGCAATAACTGCACATTTTTTTGACACAGTTGAATTAGATGTGGTTCCGCTTGATATTATATGTATTGTGTTGGGCAGTCCTTACTTGTATGACAGGAAATTGATCTTCCATCACCATGAGAACAAATACCATTTATTCAAAGATGGCAAGGAGTACATTTTTAGAGCACATCACAAGAAGACAAAAATTGCTATGGTTAATGCTGAACATGTAAAAAGGTTGGTAAATTCAAGTAAGAATTTTGCTCTTCTAATGATTAAACCTAAAGCTGATGTTAATCATGAATCATTTGAGGATTGTGATCCTAAGTTGAAATCATATTTATATGATGTACTTGATGCACATCATGATATGTTTCAGGAGCCAACAGTATTGCCTCCAAAAAGGGAGATTCAACATGAGATTCAGTTGCAGCAAGATTTTCCTCTTCCAAACATCAGCATGTATCGCATGTCGATAATGGAGAATGTTGAAATTAAGAGGAAAATAAAGGACATGTTGGACAAGAGACTCATAAGGCCAAGCACTTTGCCATGTGGTTCACCCACAGTCCTGATTCCGAAGAAATATGGGACTTGGCACATGTGTGTAGACTTCAGAGCTTTGAACAAGATAACAGTAAAGAATCAATACCCACTCCCAAGGATAGATGATTTTCTTGATCAGATGAAAGAAGAAAAGTTTTTCATTAAGTTAGATTTACGAAGTGGATATCATCAAGTAAGAATTACAGAAAGTGATATATGGAAGACTACATTCAAAACCAAACAAGGACTCTTTGAGTGGTTGGTTATGCCATTTGGTTTGTGTAATGCACCAAAAAATTTCATGCGTGTTATGGATAATGTTTTGCATCCATTTCTTGATGACTTTGTGATTGTGTATTTAGATGATATACCGATTTTCAACAAAACAAGAGAAGAACATGTCTTGCATGTGAAAAGGGTGTTTGATGTTTTGAATAAAGAAATTATTTCTTACGATGTCAAAGTGTGATTTCGGAAAGACTTTTTTGGTTTATTTGGGACACATTGTAGGAGGAGGCGAGTTGAGAATTGATCCTTCTAAAGTGGAAGCCATTGTGAGTTGGCTCACTCCCAAAATAGTAACCGAGGTAAGAAGTTTCTTAGGTGCGTCTTAGTATTGGAGAAGTTTATTGCTAACTTTTCTCCCATAGCAACTCCTATGCATGTAGTGACAAGTGTGAAGAAAGGACTCCAATGGGGAGGAAAAAAACAACAAGCTTTTTAAGCTTTAAAAGATAAGATCAGTTCAGCTTCAGTTCTTGCATTACCGAATTTGAGACAACCATTCGAGATACAAACCGATGCTAGTGATTATGCCATGGGCGTAGTACTTTTGTAGCATGGTAAGCCTATCACTTTTCATTCTAAAACATTCAATGGTGCTGTAACTAATTATCCTGCATATGACAAAGAGTTTTATGCATTGGTACAAAACGTCAAGAAGTGGAAACACTAAGTGATGGGTAAAGAGACGATTGTACATACCGATCACCAACCATTACAATACTTGTAGTCGCAAACAAAATCGCAACAATCATGAAATTTCAGGTGGATGGGATTTCTTCAACAATTTCACTTGGCTATAAGGTACAAGAAAGGTATTTTCAATAAAGTTGCTGATATGCTTTCAAGGCCAATCATAAGTGCATGTACTTTACTTTAAAATGATTCTATTATACATGAGAGTTACATAGAAAAATATGCACATGATGTTGATTTTCAAGATGTGTATGCTAGTTTGAGTGAAGGGAATCAAGTTGAGGAAAATGATTATCACATGCATAACAGTTTGCTATTTCATTTGGGAAAGTTGTGTACACCACAAGGAGAGAGGCTCATTCGTCTCTTATTGCTGGACACTTTGGGGTAAGCAAAACAATGGCGCATATATAGAGGTAATGCTATTGGCCTCGCATGATAGATAGTGTGTCACGTTATATAAGAGGTTGTTCTATTTGTGCAACAAGCAAGCCTAGCAATAGGAAGCTTGGGTTGTACATGCAACTCTTGGTACCATAAAGGCCATGGGAGAGTGTCTCCATGGACTTTATTGGAGGTCTACCTATGTCAAGAAAACAACATGGTTATCTTTATGTAGTTGTGGATAGATTTAGTAAAATGTGTATACTTATGCCATGTAAGAAAACCATTACCGTTAAACAAACTATTGAACTTTATTTTCAACATGTATGGGTTCATTATGGATTGTAAGCTTCTATTATTAGTGACAGGGATTACAGGTTCATTGGGAATTTTTGGTCCAATATTTGGAAGATGATGGACACAAAGTTGAAAAAGGGTATTGCTTTTCATCCACAAACTGATGGCCAAACCGAGGTGGTGAACAGAACCGTTGTGCATCTATTGAGAGGATATTGTAGCAAACATCCCAAGTTGTGGGATGAACAACTGCATTACATTCAGCACGCTTACAACCGAGAAAAGAAATCTTCTACAAATACTTCACCTTTTGAAGCATGCTTTGGTTATTTTTTGAAATTTCCATTAGACTTCATCTTTGAGAAGGATGTTGCAATTGATGGGCATAGTGATATTGACGAGGCTCGAAATTTCATTGAGAAAATTCATATTATTCATCAATAATTTCAAGAATATCTTGAGAAGAGTCAAAGAAAATACAAGGAGAGGCATGACAAAAATAGAGTTGATCACAAGTTTCAAGAAGGAGATGAGGTATGGTTGCACATAAGAAAAGAAAGGATGTAAGGAGAAGGTAAAAATCTCAAGCCCATTCACTATGGTCCATTCAAGATCATAAAGCAAGTTAGTAACAATTCATTTCAACTTGACTTGCCTTCATCTATGCAAATGTATTCAGTTGTTAATGTTGAAAACTTATGTTTGTATGAGCCACCTTTGATTGATGATCAATAAAGTGATGTTCAGTTGCCTTCTATTGAATATTTCTTGCCAAAATTTCTGGATGATCTTAAGGAGGATACCATTCCTGATAGGAGGACAAGAGCATCTAAGAGGGGAGGTGTCGACTACCTTCGAGTTGGGCTCAAAGGTAGTAAGCCAATCAAGGCAAAGTGGATGAAAGTTGGAAAGGTGAGGGAGTTGTACCCTCATCTATTGAATAGGTAATCAAAGTCTTTTGGGGTCCAAAAGCTTCCCAATGGGGAGGTGTGATCAGGAGTTCATGAATTTTTCTCAAAATTGAAAGTGCTCGAAACTGTACCGAACTTGAGTGACCAGGTAGATCTCATCGTCTTGATTCGAACACCATGAATGGTCCAAAAAACCAATGTCATATGAGGGAGATATCACATTCTGATCATTTTCCCAAACAACTAAAATTACGATAGGTTTGACTGGGATGCCCAGTGAGCATGCAGGTGTATAGTCAGCAAAAGTGGAATATTCTGGGAATATTCCATTTTCTCTAAGCCAATGATGTTTTTCCATGTGGCACATTCTGGGTTGTCGGATTTGGTTGTACATTTGATTTGATGAGCCAATGGTTGGGTGACACGTGGCCAGCCCTGAGGCTGCCACATGTCCCTTGTACGGTTCAGTAAAATTTTGGTTGGGTGCGAGGGGTTCGACCCCGTGACCTCCGACATTTTCACATAGCCTTCCACCAACTCCGCTATCAATTGTTTCTTACCTTATACGCACTCTGCATTATTATATGTTGTATTGAAAGGAAAGTTGTGGTGGGGGACCACCGACGGTCCCAAACCGCCGGCAGCCCCATTTTATTGATCACATGACACTTGGTAACCATGGCATATAACATTAAACAGACGGTTCTAAAAATCGTTAACTCCGGCGGTCCTTAATCCTTGACATATGCACGCAGTTTCGACATTTGTTGCGATGGTTTTGTAACCTTAACCCTTGGTGGGGTAAAACATTAATACTCCTTGTTACATGACTCTGCCTTATCCGTGGTTAGTATGATAGTTCCAGAACTCTGCTCTCCAATCTGGATTTTGCTCCAAGTTTAAATGCAGAGGTTCTAACCGCACGGTTTTGGGGGGGGGGGTCGGCATGTAGCAACTCTCGTCCCTTAACCTTAAAATTTAATGTAAACGGTTTGCATTGGCGGGAACTTGGAGCACCTCTAAAATTTTGGAGAATTTGCTATTTTTAACTACAGACAAGTGCAATTCTCCACTTTTAGTGGAGGTTTTGTAGGAGTGATTGGGAGAACGGCTAGGATGGTCAATTTTCGACCACTTTAGGTGAAAAAAGAGTCTACCTAGACTAATTTGAGCATTATGGAGCCATTGGTGTAGAGAAAACAACCATTGGAGGCCTGTGAACACATGTATTTGAAAAATTTTGAGCATAATGAAATATGGACATGCCATTGGGAGCTGGACCAGCAAATGTAGCCCAGGAGGGGTGAACTGATTCATCATGCCTACTGTGTAAATCTTATGTGTGATGTTATTTATCTATTATAAATTATTGTTCAATGTTATTTAGGCTTATTTACATGCTTAAAACTCACAATTTCATCTATGTTTCATGGTTAAATTCCTCAATCCTTAAGCAAACAAATGGAGACAAATATGTACATGTTTTGTAACTAAAAAGACACTTAGCACAGTAAACCAATACTGTCCTTTCAGATCAATACATCATATGGAAATCAAATAATAATGCCCTCCTTTAGAGAGGGCTCACATATGCAAAGAATTATAAAAATAAGTATTTTGTTTAGATAAGTTTCAAAAATTCCAACTTGATATCTACCTACTTTTAGTGTCCTTTATAGACTTGGGTTTCAAAGACTCGATGGGATTGAACATCAAGTTGTTCAATAAAACATAAATCCTTGATGGGTTTGCATATTCTTCAATTCATTTTTTATTATATTATATTTGAATTCACCTTTGTTACTTGATATCTTCCATGATCTAGGTGCTTCACTAGCAATTTGGATTGATATGATAGTGAAAAGAAAGTGATATTATGACATATACTTAAGAATATCCTAACAAAATTTTCATTGTATACCTTTCATGGTGATTTTGACCTATGGAAAAATCATAATGCATTTAAAATATTACATGAAATATGTTTTCATTGATTCCCTATCCTTTTTGAATCATATAGAATTGTTAAACTTATAAATTTTTCCAACATTTTAAGTCTTCCATTTCCTTACTAATCATTGAATTTTCAATTGAATGGTCCTTTTTCCAAACAACATTGAATGATATTAGTATACTCAAAACCATGGCTTCTACCGAACTATTTTTTACTTGTAGGTGTAGGTCTAATGTGCCAATTAATGCATTCTAACTATTGGCTTTTTCCCATCCTTGTTGTATCTTAAGTTCTTGAGGGTTCAACTTCTAAGTGTGCATTACCTTGAGGCCTATCTATATTTATATCGATATAAATAGGAAAATTAATCTATTAATGGTATCTTTCTTCATGTTCATCTTTCCAATCATTAAAATGGGATATCATGGTTTGGGAATTGGTTAAAAATTAATATATTAAATGGCATGTAAATTCTTAATAGAATCTTAGTTTTCTCGAAGATTTGATTAGTTCTCTATTTTTCATTAACACTTATAATGTTTCACTTGAAAACCACTTTTAGCTATTATCAAATAACTATTGAGGTCCCATATGTTCCTCAGCCATATCTAGAAGAAAGTCATTATCTCTTGAATGCTATGCTCAAAGTAAGATAATGGGATATAAACATTAGAGGCAAAAAAATGGCATGCGGGAAACACTAAATTAGTTTCACAATTGTTTCTCTGAAATTCTCTTCAAAGATATTTATGAGCAAATTTTTTTTGTCTAGTACAATCCTTTGATTCCATCTGTGTGTTCAGTTGACATCTAACGTGACCAATCTATCATGAAAATACTCTACTCCAAATGTGCATCTTATAGACACTCGATCTACTAAGTTAAACATATAGGCCAACCAGTGATGGAATTATTTTCATTGATGGAAAAGGAGCAACAAAAAAGTAACAAAGACATAGGAACAACAAGGTATGTTGCAGGAATATTTGACAGCAAGAGATGAAGGTGATTGCAAAGAAACAAAAAAAAACAACATAGGCAAAGGAGCAACAACAAGGCAAAGGAGAAACATGAGCAACAAAGGAACAAAAACAATGAAGACAAAGGAGCAACAACAAGGAACACTAGAAGAGAAACAAAGGAGTAGTGGTAAAAAAACATAGATATGGCATTGTGTGTACATTGTATTGAAGGGATTATGTATTAGAGGAGAAAGAAGGTGTGAAAAGGAGAAGACATGTATGCTAGATGTTCCATACATTATTATATTTTCAAAGCAGCAAGTTATGCTTGGTATGTTTGATGACAATAGAATAAGGGAGAAGAAAATACCTTGATGGCTTGGCAGAACATTGATGGTTGCATGTGTTGTGTATAGGACTGATTTGAAGACTAGTTTTTTGGAGAAAATTATTCTTATGCAAGACAAGACTCCATGAAAACAAAGGAAAGGTTGATGAGACGATGACATGAAGATGTTGTGATGCAATTCCAAGGCAAAGGAAAAGATGTTGCAGATATTAGCGTGATGCATTAATGGAATTTTTTTTTATTGATCATAAGGAATGAATGCTCAATTATATATTCATATGTTATTCCTTGATCCAGGTGGATATTGGAGTCCAACCACCTATTCCACTTGGGGCCCCACCATTATTTCTTTCAGTTTTTCAGTTTCCTTAATTATAACACAGTTTACTATTTTTATCAGTTCTTCGGGTCCTAAACTTCTAGAGTCGTTTTGAGGCCCTAAACGACGTTTTTTAGGCATAAGGTCTCCAACTAATAGGAGTTTGTTCGAGACTTGATATTTGTTGTTAGTAGTTGTAGTCCTCAGATAGATCCTTCTAATGATGTATCATGTGCGTCAAATGAAGATAGTATGCCAAAATTACGATCTTGGGAAATTGATGTACCAATTTACCCTGACGAGGCCCATATTCTGGTGTTTCATCTCCTAGGGATAGGTTTTTGGATGTTTAGGGGTTTCCATTGTTTTTCAATAATATATAGGCCTTCGAGCCTCATTGTAACACAGGGTTAAGAGGTCTGTAGCCACCACATCTCTTTTCAGAGATAAGTTGCCAATGCCCTAGCTAGCTTATTTCCATTCTGTCTGTAAAAAAATTCCGGTTCTTTGATATTAATGAAATGAAGTGATATTTCCGCTGCATTTTTGTATTTATGGTTATATGTGTATACCATTGCATTCCTGCATAAATCCAGATTAGTGGTATCAGAGCGGCCTGCTCTTTCTCGATCCTTATTTTCATGTCCCCAATGAGGTCGTGGTATAAGGAGTTAGGGCTCGATTTGGTTGAACCTTTGCAAGATCAACCTCACAAACCCTGATGACCTCCCATGGGGGATGAAAAGAAAGATGAGGGAGTAGGAGATCCTATCAAAATATTGCTCGAGGAGGCCCTCGAAAAACAAAGGAATGCGATGATGGATAACTTTTCCCAGATCCTTCAACAACTGCCCATTGGTGGTGCATCTACATCTAGCAGCCACTCTGGAGGTGCAACTCCTTTTAAGGTACAAGTAAACTTTGATAGTCCCATATTTGAGGGCCAACTATATGCAGACATCGTAGATAGATGGTTGAATCTATTAGAAGGATATTTCTCAGTTCATGACTTTTCCAACCGGGAGAAGATTATTTTTGCACTCCTCCAAGCTACCCCCCATGTCAAGGACTAATGGGAAACCTACTATGAGAAAAAGGATGAGGAGGAACCCTCTCTGTTGTCAATGTTACCCACTTGGAATTATTTTCGAGACACCATCAAGGAATGATATTTTCCCGTGGGGAGATATGAGGACAAGTACATACAATGGACTATGTTGCAACAACAAAAGGATCAAGATGTGCATGACCTAATGAATCTGTTCCATACCCTGCGCAAAAAGTTGGGTATCAAAGATTTAGAGAAAAATTTGGTGTTGAAGTACTGTAGTTGTCTGCACATATACATTAAGGAGGAAATGGAGTTCCTCTACATCTCCTCGCTTGGTACGTCATGCCGGTATGCTGCCAAGATTGAGCAGAAATTCAAACAGAAGGCGCGAAACTTTGGATCTACGAATCAAAAGCAAGGGAAAGGTACCCCCAAACCGCAAAAAAAAGGACAAATCCAACGAATGGCGGCCCAAGCTAACCTACCGAAGCCACAAGAAAATAAAAACACTGTGAAGCCGAAGAAGGACACGAGAAAGTGGTGTGAGTTCCATAAGAGCTCCACTCACAACACAAGTGAGTGTCAGACTAAGTAGTCACTGGTGGTCGAGATGAGGACTTCTGAATTAGTTGCATGCTCCTACTTTGAATCAGAACCCGACAAGGGGAATGATAAAGGGAAGCAGATTATTGATGCAGAGCCCAACGCCATTGTTTTCACTGCAAAGCATTAGGGAAATTTTGAAGTCTAAAATGGGCCTCCTAAGAAAATAATAAAATAATAGCTAAACCAATAAAATAATATTTATGAATTTTCAATTCACTTTTTGCACCAAAATCCATGTAACCATAGTTAACTTCAATTCAAAAGTTGTACCAGAATAAAATTAATAAAAAATTGTATTGATGTGACTATAAATAAGAATGAGCTTTTCAAGAAAAAATCATTATCATTGAACAACTAATGCATTTGTCCTTTGTACTTAAATACATTAAAATAAAATATAAATATAAATTTATAAAATTCTTAATTATATTATATGATATTAATTAAATTTATATTATTTAAATTGTATAATAACATGTAATTAATATATTATATAAAAATAATATAATATAATATAATTAATGTATAGAGATATGCATTGTTTCTTTCAAGAAATATGAAATGACAATAATATATTTTTATTCAAAAAGTGTTAAATGAAATTTATTATTAGTACTTTACTTTGAATTTAAAAGTACTTAGAACCCTACCATGGTTAACCATGAGTTTTTATCCACAATTGAGAATGTGACAAGTAAGTACCTTTAACTCAAGCAATGTCACCTCAACCAATAAAGATGATGTCATCCCCTAAAATGTGATTGGTTCTCATAAAGTGAATTTTGATTGTACATTTTCCTTAGGTGGCCCATTTTAGACCTCAAAATTCCCCTAATGATCCAGAAGGAGGAAACTGAAGATCGAGAGGAGGAGGAGTGTCTCTTCCACTCCCAGATGTGGGTAAAGGGTTCCCCGCTACAGTTCATTGTCGACATTGGGAGCCAAAAGAACCTCATTTCAGCAGAGGTCGTGAAGCGTTTGGGCTTGCCGACCACAACACACCCACAGTCGTATACCATCGGGTGGCTTTACCAAGGACAAGATCTCCGCGTCAGCCAACAGTGCTGCCTTCCCTTCGATATCAAGCCATTCACAGATGAGGTATTATGTGACATTGCTCCTCTTGATCTTTGTGATGTATTATTAGGCCAACCATACTTGTGGAAGCGACATGTTGTGTATGAGTCCTGACCTTGTGCTGTTATTGTTACTTTGGGCAATAAGTTGTACAGGATACTAGAGGTACCACCGAATGGGGCTACCTCTTTGGTTACTGAAAAATAATGCAGTAAACTCATTCTAAAAACCGGGAAATTAATTTTCCTGATGATACACCCCCAAGGAAAGAAGAAGACTATAGCCACGACCTCCAGACAGGGCTCCTCCACATGACAACAACAAATGAACAAGGTTGTGGAGGAGTACAGGGACATCTTCACCTCACCCACAGGGGTGCCTCTGCACTGTTAGGTCAAGAACCCAATCAATCTGACCCTAGGTGTGTTGCTACCCAATGGACCAATTTATTGGCGCTCTATTATGGAGAACGATGAAATGAAGAGGCAGATTCAGGATTTGCTACAGAAAGGTCACATTCAACCGAGTTCATCGCTCTGTGGGAGCCCAATCGTGTTGGTGCAGAAGAAGGATGGGACTTGGAGACTCTGCATTGACTATCGGGCGCTGAAAAAGATCACTGTCCAAAATAGGTACCCGATCCCATGGATTGATGACTTACTAGATCAACTCAAAGGGGTGAAATTTTTCAGCAAGATCGACTTGAAGTTCGGGTATCACCAGGTACCAATTGAACCCTCTAATGTGTGGAAGACTTCCTTCCATTAGGGGAGTTTTGAGGTCTAAAATGGGCCTCCTAATAAAAATTTACAACCAAAATAAACTTTATGAGAAACAATAGGATTTAAGATGATGATTTCAACCATGGGGGATGATTCACCATTTTTGGTGTAAAAAAGTAAAAATATTAAAAAATAATAAAATGATAAAACTATTTTTTCAACTCATATTTTCAAATTATCTCCCTAAAGGTTTACTCAAATTTCGAATGGGAGTACTCTTTGGATGCAAAATTCAATTCCTCATCCAAGGAGTACCCATGTTGCATACTTTTGATGCACCCTGCTACACGAAAAATGAGAAATACATAAAAAAACATGATTGATGTGATTACAATAACGTTTTTCATGTATTTCTAATTTATCATGTATCAGAGTCCATCAAAAGTATGCAACATAGGTACTTCTTGGATGGGGAATTAAATTTTGCATCCAACGAGTATTCCTGCTCGAAATTTGAGTAAAACCTTAGGGAGATAAGTTCAAAATACGAGTTGAAAAAGTAGTTTTTTATTTTTTTCCCTTTAAAATTTGATGATGTAATCAAATATTATTTTATTTTTTCCACTATTATTTTATAATTTCCATAGGAGGCCCATTTTAGACTTCAAAATTCCCTTAATGAAAGCCAAGGAGGGCATTTTCGAATGGCTGGTCATGCCTTTCGGGTTAACAAATGCTCTTGCAATCTTCAAGAGGCTGATGGAAGACATCTTGTGTCCATTCACCAACTCATATGTAGTAGTGTACTTGGATGACATCGTGATCTTCATCCAGACTTGGGAAGAGCACCTCCACCACATCCGACAGGTCCTCCAAACATTGCGGCAACACAAGTTGTGTGCCAATTCGGAGAAGTGCACTTTTGGCATGACCCAGGTTCAGTATCTGGGATACATTATTGATGAACGCGGGGGTGTGCATGTGGATCCAACCAAGATCTAAGAAATTCGATTTTTTCCGGCCCCAACCACTCTAACAGAGCTTCACAGCTTTCTAGGTCTTGCTAATTTCTACCGCAAGTTCATGTTGGGATTCTCTCATATCGCTTGGCCCTTTAGTCAAGTCACCAAGGGAGGAGTGAAAGAAAAATTCTTTTGGTCAAAACCTCAACATAAGGTGTTCGTAGAATTGAAACATTACCTCTTCCCGGCCCTAATGCTCACATTAACATACCTTCAAAAACCATTTGAGATCAAGACAAATGCCTTTGACTATGCTATTGGAGCATTTCTTACTCAATAGGGGCATCCAGTGGCATATCATAGTGAGACATTATCTGACACAGTCCACAAGTATCTCACTTATGAAAAAGAAATGTATTCCATTATGCAGGCATTCTGCCAATGGAAGCATTAAATTTTGGGGAAGGAAATGGTCATCTAGACAAACCATCGACCCCTGTAGTTCATACAGACACAAGGGAAGTTATAGAACGATTGCCATAAGAAGTGGTCCACATATCTACAAAAATTTCATTTGAACATCAAGTATAAGAAGGGCAGCACAAATAATGTTGTATACTAGCTCAACTGATCACTGATCATGGCGCTAACCACTGTTCTCAACTCTTGTGGGCATGAGACTTTTGATTGGCTTCTTCTCCACAAGAATGATCCAGAATTTTGTAACACATACAAGACACTCTTGGGGGGTACTCAAGTTCCAACTTTTCACCTCTAGGATGCACTACTATGTCACCTGGGACACCTTTGTTTTCCTTTAAGCGAGTGTGCCAAGATTATTTGGGAAGCACACTACAGTCGAGTCCCTTGGCATTTTGGGGTTGAGAAAACAGTGGCAGTACTGCAGAAGTATTTCTATTGGCCAAACCTTCGACAGGATGTTGGGAAGTACATCAGATCCTACATTGCTTGCACCATTTCCAAACCGACCATCAAGAAGCAAGGCCTCTATACTCCACTACCTACACCTAGTCGACCTTGGGAATCCATCTCCATAGATTACATGTCGGACCTTCCTTCTACTAAACATGGAAACGACTATGTTTTTGTGGTCGTCAACAAATTCTCAAAGATGGCCATTATGTTGGTCTGCAAGAAGAATATCATAGCAGAAGCCACTGTTAAACTCTTCTTTGAATGAGTGTGGGTGCACTTTGGTATCCCACAATCTATCATCTTAGATCAAGACAACAGGTTCCTCAGCACATTTTGGTCCAGCCTCTGGTCAATTCTGGACTCCAAGCTCACCAAGTCAACAACTTTCCATCCCCAAACTGATGGCCAGACAAAGGTCGTCAACAGAAAGATTGTACACATTCTACGCATGTACAATTCAAAGCATCCATGCACATGGGATGATATCCTTCCCTATGTACAACACAGTTATAACCGAGCTCTCCACAACTCAACTGGCCACAACCCTTTTAGGTGGGCCTGGGGTTCTAGCCACTATGTCCCATCTATGTAGCCATGCCATTTGGGCTACTCAGGCCGATTCGGCTCATGTCCAATCTGAAGCTGACAAAGTGAAAAAATTAATTGAGCACATTCAACACATCCGCCAACAGGTTCATGACATATTGAATAGAGCCAATTCTAAGTAGAAGCAATGACATGATCAACATCAGGTGCCACACAACTTCCAGGTGGGCGACAAAGTGTGGCTACATTTGCAGAAGGAGTGCCTCACTAGACCCCACTGTAAGATTCGCCCGCTTCGATATGGGTTGTACACCATCACCAAAGCTATAGGAAAAATGCCTTCGAGCTCAGTATTCCACCATTCCTTGGTCTGCACCCAATATTCAATGTGGACCGCCTTCGTTCCTACTTCCCACCTCTACTGGACACCTCTGACATTGCAGAAAAAATCACACCAACAGAGATAAACCTAGACTGCATGGAATAGTCCACCACAGATTGTATCATGGACATGGAAATCAAGGATACTCACCAGCAAAATATCCAACTATATTGGGTTGTCAAAGCTGGCCAACTCTTGCACCAAGGTAAGTGGTTCACCAGGGACCAAGTTGAGTAGAAGTTTCCTCATCTCATGGAGGAAATCAACGCAATGGGGACCATTGCTTCTTAAGGGGGGAGGAATGATCTAGGTAGATAATGAAGGCCACCCACCTATTCCACTTGGGGCCCCACCATTGTTTCTTTTAGTTTTTCAGTTTCCTTAATTATAGCACAATTTACTATTTTTAGCAGTTTTTCGGGTTGTGAACCTTCGGAGCCATTTTGAGGCCCTAAACAACGTTTTTTGGGCATCAAACCTATGGAAAAAATGAGTTTGTTTCAAATTTTATATTTTCTATCAACATTTGTAGTCCTCAAATAGATATTTCTAACGATGTATCATGTGCGTCAAACGGAGATAGTATGCCAAATTTACAACCCTGGAAAATTGATGTACCAATTTACTTATGACCCTGGAAAATTGATGTACCAATTTACTTACGACCCTGGAAAATTGATGTACCAATTTACCTCGACGGGGCCCATATTATGGCATTTCATCTCTGATTTTTAGGGTTTTCCATTGTTTCTCAATAATATATAGGCCTTCGAGCCTCATTGTAACATAGAGATCAGAGGCCTATAGCCACCACATCTCTTCTCAGAGATAAGCTGCCAACGCCCTAGCTAGTTTATTTCCATTCTGTCTATAAACAAATTTAAGTTATTTGATATTAATGAAATGAAGTGCTATTTCTGCTGCATTTTTGTATTTATGGTTATGTGTATTTTATTGCGTTCTTGCATAAATCTGGTTCATTCCTATAATGTTACATGATGTTGGCATTATGTTGACGAATTTAACCATTATATGTCGATGCAAATAATATTGGGTGGAGCATTTATTTTTGTGTTCTAATATTAAAAATACGAAGAGTTTGGAAACAAATGAGTGGAAGGAAAATAGTCAATCTTGTTCACTTCATATTCTTATGTGTGATACAAACAACCAACAATCTGTCTTTATAAAAGATGTGATTTTGGAAGGCAAGCAAAGGTTAGAGAGTTGAAAAATGTGTGAGAGCTAATTGAGGTGTTATGCATTACTTACTTGACACATGTGAAGCTTATGTGAAGTAGATTTGAAGGGAAGAAGAGGTAGAGATGAAGATGGAGATATGAAAAATTGATGACCAGGTAAACTAGTACATTGTTGTTTCTTGTTTTCATAAGGGGATTGCAGTCTCCTTTCAAGTAGTGTCTTGATAAATATCAGGTTGGAGCATGTTGAGGTAAGAGCCTCTTGTGGGTTGTAGCCTACAAACATTAGAGGAAATTTTAGCTTAAAACTGCCCATGAAATTTTCATGTAATTTCTATGTCATAATATGTAAACCAATTGAAATCCTTTAAATTTAAAAAGAGGTACATGTAAATTTTTTGGAAGGAAAAGAAGAAAAACTATTTTTTTTTTAATTGTATTTTTGGCTTATCTCCTTATAGGTTTACTCAAATTTCAAGTGTAGGCACTCGTTGGATGCAGAATTAAATTCTACATCCAACGAGTACCCATTATTCGTACTTTCGAGGAGACCCACATTGATAAAAAGTGCAGATACATTAAAAAAACGTGTTCAACATCCCAAAACTACTAAGTGGACCAAACAAATCTAGGAAGTTGATGTATAAATTAACCCTAATTCCCTTTGGATTTGAAGACAAGTTGGTATAAAATTATTTTACTTAAGTTAAAAATCAAAATATTTTATTTACCATACACATTAAAACTTTTTTTTAAAATACCATGTGTTAACTCCAATTTCATGATCAAGACACTCCAACTCAAGATTGAAATGTTATATATATATATATATATATATATATATATATATATATATATATATATATATATATATAATAGTAATTACAGTAATTTTTATGGAAAATCATTTTTTTGAGGCATTTTGTTCCTAACTTTGCAGAGCTGATCAAACATATAAATGTCTTGCTGAAAAAAGATGCAGAATTTAAGTGGCGAGATGAAGCAAAGAATTCTTTTTCAGCAACTAAGTCCACCAAGATGTACAACTTTTGTCAGCAATATGGGATTGAATTGACTCATTCCACGCCTTATTACCCTCAAGTTAATGGTTTGTCTGAGTCATCCAATAAAAGCTTGGTGAGGATTATCAAGAAAATGCTACCTGAAAATAAGAGGAATTGGGACACTCAGTTGATACATTTTTGTGGGCAGATAGAGTAAGTGGTAAAAAATCAATTGGAATGCCTCCATTTCATCTTTTATATGGTACTAATGTTGTAAATCATTTGCAATTATCTCTTCCTGTGATTAAGTTCCTACAAGATGAAGTTCATCATGAAAACCCAACCCAAAGGAGAATGCTACAGTTGATAGAGGCACACCAAATCAGAGAATAATTGATGGAAAAACTTCAAAAGTATCAGGCTAAAGTCAAATATGTTTTTGATAAAAGAGAAAATCAACAATTGTTTCAGAAGAATTATTTGGTGCTGCATTGGGATGCTAGGAGATAAGACCATGGAAAACATGGTAAGTTAGACAATCTGTGGTTTGGGCCATTTAGAATTGTGAATTTTTGGAGAATAATAATTTTCTGCTAAAACATCTAGATGATGATCAAATGACTGGATGTTGGAAATACTGAGAGGGGGGGAGGGTGAATCAGTATTCCTTTCAATTAGAGAATTAGTTAATCTTCAATTATTATTAGTGTTTTGTACAATGATAGCAGCAAACAAGAGGAACAAAAATGCACACAGTTTTTAAGGTGGAAACCCACTCTGGGACAAAAACCACCTAATGCTTTTCTAATAATTCTTTAATATTAAACTCCAATTGAAAATAAAGCTCCAACTTCCTAGAATCTAGAAAAGCATTCTTCTTCAGCTCCCACTGGATGGACGCTCCAACGCCCGAGATTCTTTAGTAGTCAACTGAACGGATGCCCCAACACCCAATGAGCTACAACTCACCCTAGCACCACCCTACCACCCTATAGAAGAATAAAAAATGAATGGACTCCCGTACCAGGGAAAATGGTCCACTTTACAATGATATAGAATGATGTAGAAGAAGAAGATATACTAGACCATAACCCCAACTTTGACACAACCACCTAATGATGATCCTAGACCTCCCAACACGACCTCTTCAACCCTTGGCAGATAGACACTAGTACAATTTGTACAATAATGTATTTACAATGACTAAGTACAATGATACCTTTACAATGATTGTATGCAGTGCTGCCCACTTGAAGACTTCATATGATGAACTTATTGCTGCTGTTATGCACCTTGGTTGCTGCTCTTGTTATGCTACCCTCTACCACACCTTGCTTTGCTTTGTTGCCATAGAAAGTATGGTCCTTTGCAATCCTTGAAAACACATGATCTAGCTTTTTCTTTCCTTCTAGGAGCTTGATATTGAATCTGGTGTATCTCTGTTATTTCAGATCCTCAATATCTGATTTTAAGTCTGTGGTATTCCTGCGAGTCGTCTTTCCAATGCCATGAGTTTGACCCAATTTCGATTCTTCAAGGGAGATTTATACCCAATCTCTCACAATGCCTAATTGTAATTTGTTTCGGCGAGCATACACTTGTACGGCGTCCACATGCTCGATGTTTCTTCATTTGGATCTAAAATTGATAGCAAAAAAATTATAGACTGATCAATATCTTCAACTTTTTATAGAATTCCAATCTGATACTCAGAGAGAGAGTTATGACGAATTTACCAAGGTCACTTCTTTGAGATGAATTTGAGGAGCTTGCAAAAACCCTGACTTCCATAGATCATATCTCCAAAAATATTCTACACCCTGATATGAAATTTTTACAGTAGCTTCCTCAAGGTTTTCTCTTTGCCTCATAAACATTTCAGCTTCTGAACCTTCGCAGAAAAAAAATTTAGAGTGAAAATTCCACGATGACCTATTTCAGATGGTGAAATCCCTTACCTAAGGAGGAAAAGAAGATCACAATTTATATAAATGCTTAAGTTGAGAGGGGCTTCAAAAAGTGAACGTGGGAGGGAATTTAGGAGCTTAAAAAATATTAATTATGATTTTTCAATGACCCATGCCCCAACCCCATGGGGTTTTAGCCCACTAACTGGGGGTACAAACTTCAAACATGAATATCTCTCAAAATGTCAAGAATTACATGGCATGCCATATATAAACGGAAACATCTCAACAAGTAGAAACCATCAAAAGCATTATTGACCCAGAATATATTAATTTGGCAGGTCAAAATTCCCAAGCAATATTAGGTTAGCCCCTGGTGTTTCTTGGGTTGACATCAATGACAACCGCTGATAAAAAATCTCCCCTTTGGCATTGATGGCAACACGAGTACTCCCCTTGCGATCATGACACATCTTCCTACAACATTCTCTCCCCTTTTGACATCAATGGAAAAGGGTAACTCCCCTTGACACACAACCATCACAATGCATTGTACACATTCCCACTCACATTGAAACACAACCATCCTGTGGACCTGTACACACTTCCACTCCCCCTTTATATTCTGAAAAAGGAAAATCTAATGAGAACTTGGGAGAATCCCAAGCTTCTAGCAAATATATTCCAATGCTGGTGAATATTTAATATGTGATTATTTTGGTGTTGCTTGGAATCTTGCTACTTGTCCAACTGCTCGCATAACATCTGGTCGGGAGGCTGTTACATATAGAAGACTACTAATCATGGATCTATACAACCTTTGATCCACATCCTTAGATGAGTCATCTATGCTTAATTTGCAACCTATTACCATTGGAGTAAGGATGGGTTTGCATTCTTCCTTTTTACATTTCTTGAGAATTTCCTTGATGTAATTGGCTTGACATATAAATATTCCTTTCTCTTGCTGAGATATTTGAAGCCCTAAGAATTATGTCAGCTCACCAAGTACAGACATCTCAAAATCACTTTGCACCTTTGTAGCAAACTTCTTACTTAGTCGATCATTATTGCTACCAATTATTGTATCATCCTCTTTAGCTGTTATACATGCTTTATTTGCTTCATCCAAAACATATATTTCATTTGGAGCTTGATTTGTTGTAGCCACAATTTCACCATACACGCCTTTCTGAGTTTCACATTTTGTGAGTTGAATATTATTGTGTGTCCTTGATCACACATTTATTATGATGAGCATATTGATTCTTGTTTTCAACCAATAGAACATTATTCGCTAGAGCATCTTTGCTTCGAGTGACATTACACGATCCTATAACATTTGAAGATCCATCATTTCCAAAGGACACGGTTGCTTCCTTCTTCTCTTTCAGAGATACAAATTTCTTTCTATCTCCAGTCATATGCGTTGAGCAACCGCTATCAACATACCACACATCTTTGTTGTTTTGAGCCTTGAGAGCGAGAGCACAATTATCTGTATTTTTCTTCTTCCATGTTCGTTTGTTCTGTGGCTTCGAAGATTCTTCTGGAGGATTTCCAGGTTTGCAGTCTCTAGCTATGTGTCCAAAGTTTCGACATTTGTAACATTCAATATTATTTCTTAAATGTTAAAATCTATTGATCTTTCGTTGAGCCCTAGGAGTTCATATTTGACAGATCTCCTAGAATTGTATTGCTTCCTAGGGTACGTGTGACATTCTATAGCTTTATGACCAAATTTTCCACATGAATAAAAATATTCATAAAAGATATTTTGGCACCTGGATGGAAATCTTCGTTGAGGAATTTTCTTCCAAGGCTGTTCTTGCGAACCTTGTCCAATGAAGTCTACATGCATGTTAGATCTCATAGGTTCATTTTATTTTGTTGTAACAAGTTCTTCTTCTTCTTCTTTGTAACCAAGGCCAGTTCTGTCATTGTAAGATTGTTGATTGTTGATGAGTTCTTCCAATGCCCTTGAGTTTTTGGCATAGTTTTGGATAGTTTTTCCCTTCTTCACTTCCTTATGCAGTGAGACTACTTCAGCTTCTAATTATTCCCTTTCCTGGTTTCTTTCTTCCAACTTATTTTGAAGTGACTCTTCAATGCATTTTTGTTCTTCAAATTCAATTTTGAGACCTTGAACTTGTTCTTCAAGAGTATTGGAACAGATCTTATCAGCCTTGAGCTCTTTTATAAGCTTGATTTCTTCCTTAGAAAATTATTCTATGGTCAACCCTTCTTCTTCGTTGTTTGATACCTCTTGTTTATTGTACTTGGCCATAACCAATACTCTCTCATTGGCTTCTTCTTCACTGTCATTGTCTTCATCGGATGATGAGCTATCTTCTTTAGAGAGAAAGTTCCTTTTGGATCCTTGCTTGTTGAATTTCTTAAAGCCTTTCTTTCCTTTTGAGTTTCCATCACTTCTATTTGGACATTTTTCTACAAAATTCCCAACCTCATTACAGCTGAAACATATCAATGGAAGTTTACCTTTGAATTTTCCCTTACCAGGTTTTAGTTTTCTCGTAAAGTAAGCATATTATTCATGCGAAAAGACCTTCTCCATCATCTCCCTTTTCTTCACACTTGCGGGTGCATGTCATTTCAATTGAAGGTTGTTTTCCTTATTGGTTTTTCTTAGATCTGATGAATGCGGAGTTTATAGATTTGAAGTACCCTTTTCTTCATCAAGTCTCATTTCATATGCTATGAGAACTCCATGTAATTCTTCCTTGTTGATTTTGTCCAGATTCGCATTGTATTCTAAGACCGATACCTTTGGGTTGAATCTCCCTGGTAACGTTCTAAGAATCTTCCGTATAATAGTCTTCTCATCAATTGGCTCTCCCAATCCTTCTAGAGTATTGGTTATTTCATCAACTTATTGGAAGTATGCATCAATGTTGCAATCTTCTTTCATTCTGAGTTGCTCAAATTTTTCTCTATAGATTTGAAGCTTTGCTTCTTTGACATTTGATTCACCTGCATATATATTCTCAAGTTTGTCCCATACATTTTTGGCGGTTTTACAACCCAACACCTTATGATAAGCAGATTCAATAAGTCCACTGATAATAATATTCTTTTCTTTTGCATCATTTACCAAATTCTTCTTACCTTGTTCATCAACGGTTGATGTAAATCCATTTTGAACAGTGTCCCATATTTCATAACCTTGCGCCAAGAGATAGACCTCCATTTTTCCTTTCCAAAGTGCATAATTATTTTCATTAAATAGAGGTACACCATTCTTGGTATGATCCATGACCTCCCTCCAGCTGTTAAACTGCTACTGAAGGAACCAAGCTCTGATACCAATTGTTGGAAATACTGAGAGGGGGGGTGAATCAGTATTCCTTTCAATTAGAGCATTAGTTAATCTTCAATTATTATCAGTGTTTGTACAATGATAGTAGCAAACAAAAGGAACACAAATGCACACAGTTTTTAAGGTGGAAACCCACTCTGGGACAAAAACCACCTAATGCTTTTCTAATAATTCTTTAATATTCAACTCCAATTGAAAATACAACTCCAACTTCCTAGAATCTAGAAAAGAATTCTTCTCCAACTCCCACTGGATGGATGCTCCAATGCCCGAGATTCTTCAGTAATCAACTGAATGGATGCCCCAACACCCAATGATATACAACTCACCCTAGCACCACCCTAGCACCCTATAGAAGAATAAAAGAAGAATGGACTCCCATACCAGAGAAAATGGTCCACTTTTCAATGATATAGAATGATGTAGAAGAAGAGATATACTATACCATAAACCCAAATTTGACACAATAACCTAATGATGATCCTAGACCTCCCAACGCTGCCTCTTCAACCCTTGCCAGATAGACACTAGTACAATTTTTACAATAATGTATTTACAATGACTTAGTACAATGATACCTTTACAATGATTGTATGCAGTGCTACCCACTTGAAGACTTCATATGATGAACTTCTTGCTGTTGTTAAGCACCTTGGTTGCTGCTCTTGTCATGCTACCTTCTGTTGCACCTTTCTTTGCTTTGCTGCCATAGAAATTCTGGTCCTTTGCAGCCCTTGACAACACATGATCTAGCTTTTTCTTGCCTTCTAGGAGCTTGATATTGAATATGGTGTATCTTTGCTATTTCAGATCCTCAATATCTAATTTTCGGTCCTGTAGTATTCCTTTGAGTTGTCTTTCTAATGCCATAGGTCTGACCCAATTTGGATTCTTCAAGAGAGAGATACCTAATCTCTCACAATGCCCTAATTATGGAATGTTTCAGAAGAGCGCACTTGTACGGCATCCCACATGTCACTGTTTCTTCATTTGGCTCTGAAATTGATAGAGATAAAAGTACAGACTGTGAAATATCTGCCACTTTTTACAGAATTCCAATCCGATACTCAAAGAGAGAGTTATGACGAATTTACCGAGGTCACTTCTTTGAGATTAATTTCAGGAGCCTGCAAAAACCCTGATTTCCACAGATCATATATCTAAAAATATTGTGCACCTTGATCTGAAATTTTTGCAGTAGCTTCCTCAGGATTTCAGTTTCACCTCATAAAAATTTCAGCTTCTGAACCTTCGTAGAAAAAAAATTTAGAGAAAAAATGCCATGATGACCTATTTCAGATGGCGAAATCCCTTGCATAAGGAGGAAATGAGGATCACAATTTATATAAATGCTTAGGTTGAGAGGGGCTTCAACAAGTGAACGTGGGAGGGATTTTAGGAGCTTAAAAAATATTAATTATGAATTTTCAATGACCCATGCCCCAACCCCATGGGGTTTTAGCCCACTAACTAGGGGTACAAACGTCAAACATGAATATCTTTCAAACCGTGAAGAATTACATGGCGTGCATATATCAACAGAAACATCTAGACAAGTAGAAACCATCAAAAGAATTATTGACCCAGAATATATTAATTTGGTAGGTCATAATTCCAATGAAATATTGGGTTAGCCCCTGGTGCTGCTTGGGTTGACATTAATGACAGTTGTTGATCAACACTGGAGGCCCAGTCAATGGTCATTTTCTTAAAAATTTATTTATTTAGTAAGTCAATTGAGTCACTCCATTGTAAATATCTAGTGTGATGTGTCAATAAACTCCATGCCCAATGGAACTTATGTCGGTATATATGGCCAGTCTTAAATCCAGTCAGTCAATGGTCAGTCCTAGTCTTTATTTTCAATAAGTCTTTTGAGTTTCAAGAGTTTTTGAGGCACCGAGTCTATAGTTCTTGAAGCCTCACAGGGAGGACTTCATCCCCAATAGGAGCCATTGTTAGCACTGAAAATGTTAATGGTGTAATCACCATTGTGTCACAGTTTTTGAATTTCTTTATTGTGTCCTAGTCCATGTCCAAAGTTTGAGTCATTTCCAATAAAAGTTAAAAGAGTCCCGACATCATGGTATTTTTTAAGTGAATAGGTGTCATAGTGTTTTAGAGTCCTAAAATAAGTTAAAATGTCTATTGTGACTTATGTTAGTGTTGAAGGTTAGTCATTGTTTTGGTAATAAAGTTGCAGTCATTTGGTCTGGAATAATAGCTACCTTTGTTGAAAATTCATTGTCAAAACAATAATGTAGTAAAGGAAACTATTTCTTAGAAACATAGGTCATATATTCCACACAGTGAAAAATGAAACTACTTCACTGAGATTTTGGTTATCTCAATAAAGAGGCTGCAGGTAAACAGGTAATCAATTTTAAAGGCAGGAAAATTAAGGCTTCGTGGACAGTATTGCAACCAGAGTTCTTTAAAAAGAAAAGAATTTCCTGAAGAAAACAGATGGATCAAGAGAGAGGGAGATCCGGAGAAGAGCAGTAGAGAATGTTTAAAGGAAGCTTGCCAGGAATTAGACTAAGGAATGAAGCGACAAAGAAGAAACGTGTGCAGGATGTGTGGACGACCATGATCCAATCGCAGATCCGAAGGGGAAGAGACTGACGACTGAGATGATATCACAAATTGCAGTTTTTAAAGTTTACCGTTAACGTAATCACGTGGTATGTTAATTGATTTGCGATGCGATCAGACAAAGGGGCATGTTTCGGCGTAGCGAACAATGCATATAACACATTGCATAGTTTATGGTTTATCCGTTATCAGTGTAGAGTTAAACCAGTGCCGCCCCTGTTTCACATAGTTCACCATCTTCTCCTAAGAAGCCTATGTCAAAGAATAAATAAAAAATTGCCTCCTCTCCATGAAGCCAGCCTAAGAAGAAATTTTTCATGGCAGAAGAACCAGCGGAAGTCAACCCTGGTCTTCTTGCATCTAAGCCTGTTTTCTCACTAGTGGAAGCCAACCCTGGTATGAAAATTTCAAGTCAGATTCCTGATCCATCTCATCAAGTGCAACCAAACAGTGGCACATCTCTCATTGAGTCCACCCTCTCACAAGTTTTTCTTTCTATGAAGAAAGGAAAGCAGAAAATGATAAAGCCTACCATAGAAGAAGAGCCTACCTTGGCTAAATTAGTATCCTACATTTGTTCTTTGATCAAGAAGAGGAAGAAAAATGAAATGCGTTCCTATTCCTCATTTGAAGACAGTAGTGATCTTGATTACGCAGAGTCAGAAGATGTGGATGTAGAGTCTAGTAAATACATGGAGGAAAGAGGTCCAAATTCATCCCTAATCCCTATGTCAAAAGACTTCATACTAGACCAAGAAAAAAACTCAGGCTGAACAACAAGTTGATTGTCAATCCTAAACTGAGGGATGAAATTATCAACATTAAAGAAAGCCCAAAAGACAAAATTGAAAGGAAGAAGAAAGCTCAGTCAAAGAGCCAAGCACAGAAAAGGAGTTCTGATAAAAGGGTAACTAAAGCAGAAACCATAAGAATCTTTACTTCTATTCTGGACCTTTGATGGATGAAGAATAGGGCTGACTTGGAGAAAAAATTTTGGGTAAATTTTCCATGTTTTCTGGATATTGCTACCTTTTTTGCGAAGGTAGCAATTATTTTCAAATATCAGCATGTGATGGAAATGGGCTACTTTTTGTTTTGAATGATGATGGTGACATTAAACACATGAAGTGGAGAGGTTATTTAGTTGCAATGGATGTTTTCAGGTGTCTTATATCCAAATTTCTTCGAAACATCATGTTTCTGTTTTGAAGGAGACAACCACGTGTCACTCGCATTGTTTTTACACTTTTTGCTGAAGATTGGTTGCACTAAAACAAAAGAGTGGTCTTCAAATAGGCTGACACCTCACACAACCATTTCAGATTGACAACCTTCATAATGTCGTCATGATGTTTATCTTGTTTTTAATGTAGCACTTTGCAATTAAGATTAAGGGATAAGCCTCACCTCTTACATGAGGTTGTGATGACTTTTGAAACAGATTTACCTTTTTCTGTGGAAGATGACAGTATGATATTTTGTATATATAGGCCAAACTGATATGAAGTCAGGGTTGGTTGGTGGTTATATAATTTTTACTTATATGATTTGTAATATTTTTAGCGAATGAAATGGAATGATACTATTGAGGACTTATTACCAATTTTCTGTGTGTATTGTCTACTTTACTTGTGTTTCTATATCTCTTTTCTTCCAGTTCTAGTTTGAAAATCATCATACTATTATGTGTTTTTATTAGTATCTTAAGCATGTTATGTGTTTTATCAGTTCTTTTTAGTCTCACATAGTGAGAATTCCTGATAAAATATATGTTATAACATTGGAAGAGCATCACTCATGATAGTTATTCTTCATGATATGCCAGTGAGAATATTGTCAGACTAGAAATAGCTTTCTCTCAATGGAATATTTTCAACCTGCTACTTTTGTGAATTTCTACTAAATTCAATAGACTTATGTTTTACATACCTACTAATTCTTCTCTAATCTCACAATTTCCTCTCCTCATAGACTACAAACTTGCACCTTGCTACCACATCAAGTTACAATACCCTCATTAGTACAACTATGGGTTTGACTGAAATATATTTTTCATTAATCAGAGTTTGTACCACCTACCAATCTCATAAAACAAATCATTAAATTTCTTTATAGTTTAAGATGTGTCTAGTTAGGCGCTTGCTGCAGTCCAAGTGCCAATTCCAGCACCAACAATGTGTACATTTTATTGAAGGGATTATGTATTGTAGGAGCAAGAAGGTGTGCAAAGGAGAAGATGTGTATGCTAGATGTTGCATAAATTATTATATTTACAAAGCAACAAGTTATGCTTGGTAGGTTTGATGGCAAAAAATAAAAGGAGAAGAAAATACCTTGATGGCTTGGTAGAGCATTGATGCTTGCATGTGTTGTGTACAAGATTGATTTGAAGAATAGATTTTTGGAGAAAACTATTGTGATGCAAGAAAAGATACCATGACAACGAAGGCAAGGTTGATGAGGCGATGACATGAAGATGTTGTGATGCAAGTCCAAGGCAAAGGCAAAGATGTTGCGGATATTATTGTGATGCATTAATGGTAAATGTTGTTATTGATCATGAGGAATGGATGCTCAATTATATATTCATATGTTATTCCTATAATGTTATACGATGTTGACATTATGTTGATGAATTTAACCATTACATGTCGATGCAAATAATATTGGGTGGAGAATTTATTTTTGTGTTCTAATATTAAAAATACAAACACTTTGGAAATGAATGAGTGGAAGGAAAAGAGTCAAGCTTGTTCACTTCATATTCTTATGTGGGATACAAACAACCAACAAAATTTCTTTATAAAATATGTGATTTTGGAAGGCAAGCAGAGGTTAGAGAGTTGGAGAATGTGTGGGAGTTGATTGAGGTGTTATGCATTAGTTACTTGTCACATATGAAGCTTATAAGAGGCATATTTGAAGGGAAGAAGAGCTAGAGATGGAGAGGGAGATATGCAGAATTGATGACCAGGTAAACCAATACATTGTTGTTTCTTGTTTGCATAAGGGGATTGTAGTGTCCTTTTAATTAGTGACTTGATAAATATCAGGTTGGAGCATGTTGAGTTAAGAGCCTCTTTTGGGTTGTAGCCTACAACAAATGTATGGGAGTTGGAGCTTCCTTGCATGTTGTAGCTTGCATAAAATTGAGGTAGTATCCTCTTATAGGCTGGAGCCTACAAAAAATTAGTTGTAATAAGGGAGTAAGAGCTTGCCTTTGCATCACAACAATAGAAAAATGGTGGTTTTATCCCTTTATGGGTTCCCACTTATATATGGGGTAAATATGTTTTGTTATTATGTGTTGATGTGATGTTTTGGTATGCTTATTACTTTTTTTCACATATTCAATCTGTTGGTCATTATTTATTAAGCTTCTCATTTAATGTTTCCATTAATGAGTTTAAAGAAAATAAATTAATGTTTATGAATGTACTAAAATAATTCACCCCCCCACGCTTAGTTTAGTCCAGTTTTCATCAACTAACAAATATGATAAGTCATAACTTCTAATTTTATTTTATTTCCTATCACTGTAAAGTGTTACATTAATTATTTGACCAATAAATCATAATACGCATTGAATGTTTGCTTTACTGTAGTAGCACTTGTAAAAAAATTCAAAACAAATCATCGTTGAATACTCCATTTTCATTTAAAATGTGAACAATTAGAATTGCAGTATATGTTTCTATCCTAACCCTAGTCTCCTTTGGTTCCCACCTCTAGAGATCAAGGAAAAGTTGTGGTCAATGGAAAATCTTTTAAATCTTTGCAAAAACATGTAGGATTTTTCATAAGATTCTCATATCAAATCAAGAAATAGCCATTACTTAAGTGCAATTTTATGTTTGTAGATAGAATAGAGTGTAGTATCTATTACCATAGATGGATTATTTTGTGCATAGAACTTGAAACAAATAACTATGCAAAAAAATTAAAATAGTTAAAAAAAAAATCGGAAAAAAGCATAAAGCCTATTAAAATATATAGAATAATGGTCTTAAGGAGCAATTGGATGGATACAATATTTAAAAACTATTAAATTTTTTTATACCTTTGGTTTCATGTTGAGCATTGGTCCTTCTAGCTGGATTTCACTTAGTTGTGACCTTCTCAAAATCCTCAAGATCCCTCTCTACAAGGATATTGTGAGGAATAGGTGGCCTTATTAAATGAAAAACCCTAAAGAGATGATGGTGTTCATTGCATTTATGAAAATGAAAAGATACATCCATTATCTATGGTTTGGATTCGGTCAGAGTATTGCCATGTCAGGCACATAGATTTTTGTAGGGGTTGAGATACATTTATGTATACAGAAATGTGAACATAAGAAGTATACCATCCTTTCTTGGTAACTTCATATATTTTGGAAAATAATCCAAGGGCATTACCATTCCTCTCCAAAATTTAAACATCCAAAAAATCCTATAACAAATGATACATATAGATCCATATATTGGTAGTTGTGAAATCCTCGTTATATGGGATGAATTTATTAGTCCAAAATATATCATTTTTTAGTGGGCCAAATGGTCATGAACTTCTAAGTAATTACATTATCCCACATATATTTAATCTAATCACCAGCCTAAGCGGACCAAATAAGTACAGTATACAAAAAGTTACAACCCTAGAAAGTTGATGTATAAATTAACCCCATTGGGCCACACAACCCTTTTTTTTTCATCTCCTAAGGTTAGGTTTTTGGATGTTTAGGGTTTCTTTGTTGTTGATTTATGTTAAAAATGGTTTTTTAGCCTCATTATAATGCACTTTTTTAAGGCACGTAGTTGTCACATCTCAACTTAGAGATAAGCTACCACCATTCAAGCGAGTTTGTTTCATTCCACATTTTTATAGTTTTAGCACACTCCATATATTAATAGAAGTCAAGTTTAACCTATATTTGTGTTTTTGTTATAAAAGTGTATTTCATTTCGTTCCCTTAATCAATTTGGATATAAAATGCCAAAGTTCCTATATTTTCCTTTGCCTATTTTATTTTAATCATCTTTATTGTGGCCACTATTGGCCATGAAATTTTGGTGTCATGCAGACTAATATCCAATAAAAATATTTTGGCAGGAAGGAGCTATGCTCCCCATTCCAATGGGTTCCATCATTGAAACTTGTTGCATACCCTAATCACATACAAATCACAAAAATTATATTTTTTAAATGCCACTAGGAATTACACATCTCCCTCAATAACATAAAATAAAATAAAAGTATTTTTAGTATAATAATAATAATAATCCAATTTTAAGGCCACATCCACCGAATTGGTATATGAGTCCCCCTTGTTTGTGGGACAAGGGACCCACCTCCACTCAATAATTTGATTGATAAAGTTTACAAAAGAATACATACTCTAATTCCCTTTGGATTTGAACACAAGTTGGTATAAAATTATTTTACTTAAGTTAAAAATCAAAATATTTTATTTACTATAGACATTGAAACTTTTTTTAAAATACCATGTGTTAACTCTAATTTCATGATCAAAACACCCCAACTCGTGATTGAAATATATATATATATATATATATATATATATATATAATTTTCATTGCTTTATATATATACAAGGAAAAACACATGCTCTTAACTATCAAGCCCACTCAAATTTGCATCATATTTAACAAAATATTAAAAAGAAAAATCTATTGAACATAAAAATTATTTTAATTTCCATATTTACTTTAACTAAAACATGTAAATATCAACTATATGATATTTAAATATTTTAGTTAACATGGATATTGGAATATTTTATTGATGTTCTATATTAAAATATTTTTTTGTTAAATATCATGTGTAAACTTGAGTGGACATGATGACTAAAAACATGTGTTTCTTCCTTAGACATTATAAATTCAAAACCTTTCACTCAATTTTAATTTTTTAAATATTATATATCAAATCTATATTAAATATTGAAAAAATAACATCTACATACATACATACATACATACATACATACATACATATATATATATATATATATATATATTATTAAAAATATTTTAAATATAATTAATATTAAATTTATATATATTTAATAAAATATTAAACATCAAACTCCACTCTATATCATATACGAAAAGGATTACATCTATCTAGGAAGTGATCTTTCACACAATGAAGCCTCTGATCTCGCACGATGACGAGGTGGTTCGGTGCTGTTATACCTATTTTGTTAACTTAATCGATATAGAGGTTGAGTGACTCCAGGGCTGCCTATTCTTGCACTGACCACCAACAACACGACACGATAATATACATAGCTATCATACTGCTTCACCTCTGCCATCTATCCATGTTACAAGATCCTTTCCATCAAACTTCCTCATATCCATTTTTGGAATATGGTGGTTCTTCCCGCAAACATTAGAGTTTATGAAATCATGATTAACATTTATTTTGTTCTCATCATGAGTTTCCTCTACTATATTTTCACCATTAGGAAACATTTCTTGTATCAACTTTGTCAAACCTTCCCTGTCTTCTTTTAGATCATTCTTCATGTTTTCCATTTTTTTATCGATCTTAGCTTCCATGTCATCCATCTTAGATTCCATGCCAGCTTCCATACCATCTATCTTAGATTCCATGCCTTTCTTCAAACCATCCATATTAGTTTCCACACCTTTCTTCAAAACTTCCATGCCATTTTTTGTTGCTCTTTGCGAGAGCGAAATTTGTTGCATTTGCTCTTGTAATTTTGATATGTCATGTTTCCATTCTTTGTCTTCATGAGTTATAGTACAGCCTTCTAAAGGCTTAATGGATGTTGAATTATTTTTAGGGGCCATTTTAGAAACCAATACTGATATCTATTCTACAATATGCCCTTGGAATCAATTCAACTTGATTCTTCAAACAAGACTTATGCAATTTGGAAAAAAAATACACACCTTTTACTTGCTTTTGCAGAGCTCTATATTGAAATTGAATTATCTGTATAATTGAAGATCCTCAATATCTGACATTTGGCCCTATAGTATTCCTCTAAAGCTTATTTCAAACGCCACAAGTCTGACTTGATTTGGATTCTTCAAGGCAAAGTTATGTCCAATGTCCCACAATGACCTAATTATGTACTGGTTCAGTAGAGTGAACTTGTACGACTTTCCACGTATCACTGTTTGCTCCTTTGGTTCTGAAATTTATAGACAAGAAACTAAAGTCTGTGTACTTCTAGCCAATTTTTACAGAATTCCAATCCGATGCTCAAAGAGAGAGAGTTATGAATATTTTCCCACGATCACCTCTTTGAGATGAAATTAGGGAGCTTGAAAAATACCTAACTTCCATAGATCATATCTCCGAAAATATTGCGAACCAAGTTCTGAAATTTTACGGCGATGTTATTCAGGATCGCGGCTTCACGCTCTAACAATTTTATCTTCTGAACCTTCGTAGAAAAAGAAAAAAAGTTATAGCGAAAATTCCGCGATGACATGTTTAAGTGAAATTCAGGAGCCTTAAAAAAGCCCTAACTTCCATAGATCATATCTCCGAAAATATTGCGAATGAAGCTCTGAAATTTTGTGATGATGTTCCTCAGGATTTCGGATTCACACCCTAAAACTTTCAGCTTCTGAACCTTCGAAGAAAAAATGTTATAAAAAATTCCACGATGACCTGTTTGTAGCAGCGAAACCCTAGAATCCAAAGCTCTAATACCAAATGTTGTGAAACCAGCTCCAAAAATAGAAGAAAAGAGATATCAATGTCTTATAAATAAGCCACTTCGAGGTGGCAACCTCCAATACATTACATAAATGAAAAATTCTTGGATGATTCAAATTACAAAACCTCCTTTCTATATATAGGAGTCCATGGGGCCACAATGTAATCCTAGCCGACCTAACAATAATAATTTAAGGGCACAATAATTACAATATAGGGGTTACAGGGGTACAATAATAATAATAAGGGAGTTACACTAACAACAATAATGGACTATACTAGTAATATGGGGACCTAACAGAGGTGTTGAAATTTGAGGTTGGATGGTTTGATCAACAAGATAATTCTAGTGAGAAAATTTGTTACAAGCTTGCCAACGAACCCAATGTGGTGAGAAAAATCTGTACGTTTACTTTATTCCATAGCTTAGCAAGCTTTAAAGTTTATGCATTGCTTCCCCTCTCATAGTCTACAAATTATAATCCATTATTATCTATATTATATAGAATACTTTTCCTGCATTATAATATTTACACAACCTACATAGTCTTTAAATTAACTGAAGCATCTAAAATGCCAAACAATTCTTAGACTAGTAACTACAACTACTTTACGAAACTTTACTTCTGAAATACACACTCAATTTATCATTTATCGGTGTTTATTACTATTTATCATTTATCAGTTCATCTTTCAAGTAGTCTTACACTCTGAAATGTCACAACACCATGGTGACAACCTTTATCGTAAACCTATATATTTATTGATGCCTAGGCTACCTTCAACCTTCTGTCCTATGGCACATAAAATGCACTTCCAAAGTTCTTTACCAATAATTTTAAATATGAGAAAACATTAACATGCGGAAGCTACTTTTTTTTTTGGATGGCTATAATCATGACCCACAATCAAACTTCAATGTGGAAGCTTTCTTCCAACCTCATGACTAACCATACTACAACCCATGAATATTCGAATTTATTATTTCTAATTACAATTTGATCCCAAAATTATCTTTATAAGCGCCCAATATATTATATGCCCGAAGCTCATCCTTTTCATAGAGCTATAATATGCCCCTCGCATATGAATTCATCTCATACAAGGTTCGGCAAACATCTGACATAATATATATATCAACATTATAAATTGTTTCAAACCCCAACTTGATATGGTACTCGGGCCCACCAAGGTCTCATATATATACAATTTCCTATACGCACATCCTTATGATATTTCATATCAACTGTGATATATTAACATAATTGCATCCTCCATCAAATTATAACAGAGCCTGTTATATCACTATTTCGCAATTACCAACCATGTAACTAAACCTTGGGCATATATTAAAACTCGGAGTTCATGTCATAATGCTCGGGCCCACACCATACATACCTCATAACCTTCGCCCATCGCGCAGTCGCGACCATCGTTGATTTTCTCGAGCCTTGATCGGACGGACATAACGCATATTGCGTTTTTCTAACTCTCGAACCTTAACGCTCAGAATTTACACGACATTCGTGGTTTTTCGAAACCACTCTTGGCTTTCGTGTCAAGCGTTGGAATATATCGCGTTTTTCCACCAAAACTTATTTACCACTTATGAATCGCACGAACCTGCTGGTTTCTCAACTCCGGGTTTATGATTCCTTCAAGGTTCCACTCAACCATTAATGGTTCCGCTTCTCCAGATTTCAACTACGACTTCATTCAATCTTCAACACTATTAAACTATAGCCCTTTCCTTTACTTAATCGACCTTACGCACGATGTATACATAACCGAGTTAATATTAACTCCTCATCTAAATGCTGTGTATGGAACCAACATTACACTCAACACTGTGTAAAATTTACCCATGAAAGAGTCAGATTAACAAGCTAAACTCTTCAGAAAACTCATCGATTCCTGTCAAACCCTTATACAGAATTTTAGCCGCACTCAATATAGATCTAAGGCAAGCGTATCAATTACAACAACCTTTTCTCTATTATAACCCAACAATTTATAATTTAGATTGATCAACCTCAATCACAGAACATAACTCGATGCTTGCGAACCTTTAGGCAGAGCTTCAATATGTCATAAATGAACAGGATCAAACAATTTAACTGACTTCTACATAGTATACACAAAACCCAATAACCACGAGGTAGAATCCTCAGGGGATTGCCAACATAATAACAAACTATGAAACACTGCAATTTCTATTAGAACAGAGGTGAAACCTCTTAGTCAACATTCTACTGCAAAAACCCCCAATTTACAAAGTTCATCACTCTGGCTCTTATACAACTTCTTATTGGAATTCGAAGACATTCACACAGAATTAAATCAATCAAAACAATTACATTCAAAACACTTTCTTCATTATGTACATGAAATCAAAAACAAAGCATCCACTTACAAATTGCTTGTCTCTGGCTATATTTTCAGTTCGATGGCCCTTTTATCATCACTAATCTGTCCTGAACAAAACTCGGGTTCTGAACTACTTCTCTGTCTTTTAGACTTATTACATTTATACAAGTTATTACGGAATCACTTCAGTTTCCCTAACAGCTCACAAAGACTCTTGGAATTCTCTACATCCTAATTTAGACTCAATCCCTCGAATAAATGAAACTGACTCTTCACCTACCTACCTCAATCATTTCTCTCAGGTTCTCTAATAATTAGAGAACATTTACAATTCCTCACCTTTTATTCAAAATTACTAATAAATGCGTGAGAAATTAAAATCAAGAGACCCCCCTATGTCTTAAAAAAATTACAAAGTATTTCTTGAGACTAATGCTCATGCATCATTTATGATTTCTTATCCTTTTATTTATGTTTCTTATTTACAGACAAGTACCATTAAGAGTACGTTTTTGCATATGGCATATTCTTCTGCTTCAATTGAAATAGTTGTAAGGATACATGTGATCTGGTTGATTCAAAATGGTTTACAAATAGAGTTCACTACAATATGCATTTACTGATGCCTATTACTTTGGATGCAGAAACTGCCAAAAGAATTCGAAGACAATCCTCAAAAATACATGTTGAAACAAGCTTCTATTGCAATATTCAACACCAATGCAGCAATAACAGCTCCATTAACTGGAATGAAATCTTGAATGTAATCAACCATTGAGTTTTTCTGAATTTCAAAAGTTTATCTCAGTTTAAAATTGACACTGAATGTAATCAATGACTGAGTTTTTTGCAAGATTGTCTCAAGAATGTAATTAATGAACTTATATATGTTTTCGTGTTGACAAAGTAACAATTTTGTTTACTAAATGTTTTGTTACATGGTTCATCTGAATTTAAAAATTTCGTAACTCCGCCTTTTTAAAAATTTCATAACTCTGCCTTTCCCACCATCCTTTTTGTAGATGTTGTTCCTTATCCATACAATTATACTCTACCTTCTTCCCTCTACCAGCAGAGAGTGTAGCTATGACAATTGCTCCCTTGTTTTACTTATATAATATTCATAATAATATATTTTTATGATTTTTCAATAGAAATTTTTCACAAACACCTTTCCTTAATAAAAATATGTCTTTTTTTTATCGTAACATTCATATTAATATATTTTTGAATTTTAATCCAACTTGTTTATAAACACCCTTCTCGAGGACACGTTTTATTTTGTTTATTTATTTATTTATTTTCTGGCTTATTTTAATTTTTTTACGTAAACATCCTTCTCATGTTTATTTATTTATTTATTTTTTGACTTATTTTAATTTTTTTACATAAACACCCTTATCGATAAAGGACATGTTTTTATTTTGTTTATTTATTTATTTTCTGGCTTTTTTATTTTTTTTACCATTCGCTGTACTTTTCAATAACCAAAATATTATAACTTTATCAATCCACGTGGGTTATAAACACCTGTGCATGGAGACACGTTTTAATTTTCCATTATTTATTTATTTATTTTATTTAAATATGGCTTTCATTAATGTTTGACGCAGCTATAAGAAACCCGCAGCGGTTTGTACTTGGTGTCACTGATTGCATTTCGGGTGCCTAGTTGAGAAAAAAAATGGCAACAGAGTTGGGATTCCTACAATGGCCACTTTCAGAGAGTGTAGAGGTTTACTTTAAATTCACCACTGATCTTCTTTTTGCTATTTTGGTAGTCGCATCGAGCTTCTTCCCCAGCGGAAGAAAGGGGAAGCTACCTCCGGGGCCTTTCTTGTTGCCCATTATCAGCAACCTTCACATGATGGGAAAGCTACCCCACCAAGCGCGGGCTGCTCTCCCTATGAAATACGTAACTCTCATGTCACTCCATCTCGGCTCCATTAAGTCTATAATTGATATAGACTTATATCAATTATCTTTATTAACAAGGGAAACTACGTAGCAGTAGTCCCTGCCGATATAATTTCATATTTTTATATATGGTGTTAGTCCCATGCCCTTCTTGTAATATAATTATACTTTATATTTGTTTAAGTCTTTCTTATCATATACTTTATTTGTATCAATATTTAATAAAAATAAAAATAATTAAATGCTTACTATCAAATTTATTAATTTATGATATATGGAAATCAATATTTAATAAAAATAAAAATAATTAAATGCTTATCATCAAATTTATTAATTTACGATATATGGCAGCAACATCGATTAGAAAACTCACTTGAACGTAATTGTCTCCATTTGTCAGTTGTTTTTCAACTTTTTTCTATTCAAACGCTACATCAAACACTGCACTACTGTCTTCTCACCAGTATTGTAATCTTTTGCAGCCTGGTTGTGGGGTGTCAATCTGTAGCTTTCAATGATTTCTTCTCACCAGTATTGTAATGTTGTTCAGCTTGGCTATTGGGTATCAATCTGCAGCTTTCAATGATTTCTTCTACCCTAGTTGGGTTGCTGATCATGTTATGTCTCAAAGGGAGTTGCTAAAACTCAAGCTCGATAACACCTCAAGTATTTATTTCATTTATCTTCCCAAATATTCTTCTTTAGCTACTCATATAACTAATTTCTTACTAATATTGTTGTGATGTGTATGCAGGTGCAGGGTTTGCTTCCAAGAGAAAATATATTTTTGGAAAAGTGAATGCTCAGATTAAGCTCGTTCTTGGGGACTCTGCTGGCATCGTCACTGCTTTCTATGTAACTACCATTCTCCATACAAAAATATTGTACTATATTTGTTTGTCTCTGAAATAATTTCTTGCACTCTGTAATGGTTTGAAGTTGTAATGATTCAATATTGTTGGGTGGTGCAGATGTCTTCCCAAGGGGTTGGGCATGATGAATTTGACTTTGAATTCTCGGCGAACACTTATAGACATCCATACACAGTGCAGACCAATTTTTATTCAGAAGGGAGTGGTAATAGGGAGCAGAGAATGTTCTTATGGTTGTGATGAATGGTAAGTGATTAATTTGGCCCTTTAAGTGGATGTAGAGCCCCTCTTGGTTGATATTCTGGTAAGAGTTGAGTTCGAGTTGAGTTCCTAAAAGAGGGTAGTTCTGAAAATCCAACAATAGGTGGTTCCTTTCTTGTACAACCTGCTATCTCTCTTTGGTAGAAGTTGGATCAACTCGTAGCCACCTTTTGTCAGTATGCATTGTCTTTTGCAAAACATAAAAGATGGTTTTAATTGGAGTCATATAATCCCTCTGGTGAGGATATCACTTTCCAGGAGTATCCCCATTTCTTTTTATGTTTCCTTTGGGAGCATTGTCGCTTTGATATTGAGACCTTCCCCGACCTAGACTTTTGCTTTGAACCAGGTGTTCTTGAATTCATAAGAAACCCGAATTTGCAACTAACCAGCTCTCCTGTGGTTCCATATGAGGTAAATAAGAATTTGGGGTAAGCCCGAATAAGTAACATATTGCATGTTCATTATATCTATCCATATAATTTATTTGTAGCTACTTTAAAGCCAACAACAAAAACTGGTACATGGAGCTATGTAGCCGAAAACAACAAAGACTGGTACAGGAAGCTATGTAGTCTACACCTCTTTTACGGGTTCTGGCATTCCACAAGTAGCAGTTTGGCTTTGATTCATTTTCCCAATCCACCTATCCTTCTCTTTTCAATCCATGCTCCCAATCCCGAAGATCCGTGCCCGTGCCATTGATCCATGTTTTTTTTGGACGTATCGCTTCTTCAAAGTCTGTCAAGTCAAGTCGAAAGTGTTCGCTAGAGAAGAAGTCGAACATCCCATCATCTTTAGAGCATCCCATTATCTACCCATGAAAAAATAATTCATGTTGGCATCAAGGATGAGGATCAATGTAATTATCATATTATTTTTATGTAAATATGACTATAACCCACGCAAAAAATATTTGATGGTTGTTCATATGACTCAAACCTAAAAGAAACCCCTTGATAAATGGTTATTTTGAGAATTATATCATGGTTACCTATAAAATTCAACAAAGATTATTTTTATATATTCATGGCGCTGCAAAAAGGCCAACAAAGTAAAGCTTAATATAGATATTTGAAGGTCCACAATAATATTAATATAGTGTGGAAACATGATATGGATGGTGCAGATAATATATGTATGGTTATTTTGAGCAATTGTGATATAGATATTATTAACATGAAACGTATATCGTATCCAAGATTGTGTATTTTATGTTTTGACCACACTTTTGAATGCTCTATTATTTCCATTGATACGCCCAGCCACCATAAAAAATAATGGATTATTCATTAAACTTAATACAATGAAATATTTGAAATAATACTAATACTACAAAATGATGGCAGACAATTGTTTGTATATGCACTTATTTCTCAAACGAATTAGGATGAATGAATGGATTGGAATAGACCGCGGGTAAATTATTTGTAATACATCATATGGAAATCAACAAGCATACATCATATGGAAATCAAATGCTAATGCACTCCTTTGTTTATAGAAGTTTCAACACTTCCAACTTGATATCTGAATACTTTTACTGTCCTTTATAGACTTGGGTTACAAGGACTCGATGGGATTGAATATCAAGTTGTTCGATAAAACATAAATCCTCGATGGGTTTGCATATTCTTCAATTCCTTGTTTATTATATTATATTTGAATTCACCTTTGTTACTTGCTATCGCTCATGACCTAGATGCTTCACTAGCAATTGGGATTGATATGATAGTGAAAAGAAAGTGATATTATGACACATACTTAAGAATGTCCTCACAAAATTTTCATTGTATACCTTTCATGGTGACTTTTACCTATGGAAAAATTATAATTCATTTAAAATATTACATGAAATATGTTTTCATTGATTCCCTATCCTTTTCGAATCATATAGAATTGTTAAACTTTTATCCTGTTCGAATCATATAGAATTGTTAAACTTTTAAGTTTTTCCAACATTTGAAGTCTTCCATTTCCTTACTAATCATTGAATTTTCAATTAAAAGGTCCCTTTTTCAAACAACATTGAATGGTTATGAGTATATTTCTCAGAACCATGACTTCTACCAAACTATTTCTTACTTGTAGGTGTAGATCTAATGTGCTAATGAATTCATTCAAGCCATTGGATTTTTCCCATCGTAGTTGTAACTTAAGTTCTCGAGGGTTCAACTTCTAAATGTGCATTACCTTGAGGCCTATCTATATTTATATCGATAAAAATAAGAAAATTAATATATTAATGGTATCAACAATCCGAGTGATTTTCTTCATGTTCATTTTTCCAATCATTCAAATGGGATATCATGGCTTGGGAAATGGTAAGAAATTAATTTATCAAATGGCATATAAATTCTGGATATAATCTTAGTTTTCTTAAAGATTTGATTAATTCTCTATTTTATATTAACACTTATAACACTGTTACCGATGAAATAGGTAACCTGACCTCAAAACAGGAACTCTAACCCAAAAAGACTCAAAAAAACATGAAAAAACACCCCAAAAACAAAAAAAAATGTTTTCCAGAACGCACTTGGTTTTTTTTGAAGGTCAAATTTCAACATTTTATAAAATTATGCTAAAAACAAAATTGTTTCTTGAAAAAAGAATTGAAAAAACGTCCTCAAAACAAAACCAGTTGATGCTGAAATAACAAAAAAAAAAAAAATTGTGTCATCTTTTTGACATTTTTAAAAATAGAAATAACATTTTTTAATTTTTAAAATTCAAACATTAAAAAAAACCTAAAATTTAAGAAAAAAAAATAAATATAAAATCTAAAAACATTTTAAAGCTTAAAATTTAAAAATATATAGGAATAAAAAATAAAAATAAAAACAAAATAAAAATTTTAATTCAAACATTAAAAAAAACCTAAAATTTAAGAAAAAATAAATATAAAAAAATAAAAAAAATTTAAAGATTAAAATTTCAAAATATATAAAAATAAAAAATAAAAAATAAAAACAAAATAAAAATATTAAATTTAAAAAAAAAAAAGAGGAAGAAGAAAAAAAAAAGAAGTTAAAAAAGGAAAGAAATTATAAAAAACAAAATATAGAAATTAAATTTAAAAAAGAAAAAGAAAATGTTTATTAAATTAGTAAAAAAAAAAATTAAATAAAAAATTAAATTAAATTAAAAAAAAACGTTATTGAAATTAAAAGTAAAAAAATGAAAAATTAATTAAAAATAAAAAATGAAAAATAAAATACAATAAAAATATTAAATTTAAAAAACTATATACTAAAAAAACAAATAGATTTTAAAAAATAAATTAAATTTAAATTTTATATATATATATATATATATATATATATATAAACTTAAATTAAAAATATATATATTAGATTTTATTAAATTTAAAAAAAAATGTTAATATTAAGATAACAAATTAAATTAAAAAAAAAAAAAAAACATTAAATTTTAATAAATAAATGAATAAACAAATAAATTTTGAAATAAAAAGTAAATTTTAAATAAATAAATGAATAAACAAATAAATTTTGAAATAAAAAGTAAATTTTAAATATAAAGAGAAAAAAAAAACATTGTTAAAATAAAAAGTTAAAAAAATTTAAAAATCAATTAAAATTGAAAAATTTTAAAAATATATTAAATAAAAACAAATTAATATATATATATATATATATATATATATATATATACCATTTTAATTGAAATAAAAAAATATAAAAAAATTTTGTAATTAAAAAAATAATAATAAAAAAATAAAATATTAAATTCAAATAAATTTTAAAAAAAAATACAAAATTTACTAAATTATAGAAAATTAAATGAAAAAAACTAAACATAAAATTTAATAATTAAAAAATATATATGAAAAAATTTAAAAAAAATCAATTAAATAAAAAAAAATACAAAATTTAGAAAAAAAAAAATTAAAAAAAAATTAAAAAAATTAAAAAAAATTAAAAAAACAAAAAAAAATGAAAACAATTTAAAAAAAAAGATTAAAAATTAAAAAAATTAAAGAAAAAAAAAGAATTTTTTGATGGGCGCGGTGGCTTGCGCCAGTGACCTCCCCGCCCGGTCAGCGGTGGAGGGCCGGCCATTGGGTGGGGAGGCCGATTAGATCGTCGCCCTCTGCCGACGAGCGGGTCCCGGGTCCTTCCTCACCCGCCGGGAGGGGCGGTCGGGGTCCCCGGCCTCCTGACGGGAGCGGACCCCGAATCGACTCTTGCCGCCGTCGGAAGGCGGGTCTCGGGTCGACCTCCCGCGTCGCGGCTCGAGCGATTCCGGAGATCGGCCTCGGGGGCGATTCGAGTCGGCCTCGGGGGCGATTCCGGAGAATCGGTCCTCCCGCGCGAGGGCCGGATGGGGAATCGACCTCCCGGCAGAGGGCGTTCCGGATGAGCCTTGGGGCGATTCTCGAATCGGCCTCCCCTCGCGACGAGCGATTCCGAGAATCGACCTCACAGCGAGCGGGGAGGGCAATTCTCGAGAATCGACCTCTGGTCGCCGGGAGGGCGATTCTGCGGACGACCTCCCGCCCGGTGGCGACCTCGTAGCCACTGGGCGGGGGTAGGCTATGGTGCCACTCACAATCGAAAATGATTTTTTTGTTTTTTTTTTTTTTTTTTTTAAGTTTCAATATATTTTAATTTATTTTTTCATTAAAAATTCAGGGTATTTGTTATTGGGAATTTTGCTTCTATGATCCATAAAATGTGTAAGAAATTCTTTGGTGGAAAATATATAAATTTTTACACGGCGTTCGAGCAATGATGTATGGCTCATCATCTAGAACAAGATGAAAATGCGAATTAATAGATGAGAAATCTGAATAAAAAAAACCAGATTAAATAGATAGGAAAGCTCCAACTAGCCGTTAGTAACATAATGGCTAGTTTGACTAAATTTAAAATTCCATCAAATAAAACTTTATTTTATTATGTATGATTCCCAATAAAATTTTATTATAGAGGTTTTATTTTAAATATAATTCAATATTAATGATTTCTTTAAAAAATAAATAAATAAATAAAAATAAAATCTTATTTATTTATTTATTTTTATTTTAATACTTTGAAAAATGAATAAATTAAAATAAATTAAAATAAGTTAAATACACAAATAAATAAATATACAATAAAAATAAAACTTAAATAAAAAAATAAAAAAATAAAATGACAATAATAATTAAAAATCTAAAAGAAAAATAAATTTTAATTTTAATAAAATAAACCAAATTAAATAGAATAAGTAATAAACAAATAAAATAATAAAAAGGAATATACATAAAATAATTAAATTATTAAATAATTTAATTTCATAGCTAAATAAATTCATACAGTAATAAGGAAGTGACTTAAAAAAAAATAAAAAATAAAAATAAATAAATAAATAAAAATTAAAAATTTAAAAAATTAAAAATATAAATATAAATATAAATAAAAAATATAAATAAATAAATAAATAAAAATAAAAATAAAACCAATACATAAATAAATAAATATAAAATAAAATAAAAACAAAAATTAAAAATCTAAAAGAAAATTAAATTTTAATTTTAATTTTAATAAAATAAACCAAATTAAATAGAATAAGTAATGAATAAAAAGGAATATAAAAATAATAAATAAACTATTAAATAATTTAATTTTATAGCTAAATAAATTCACACAAAAAAAGAAGAAGAGGAAACTAAGAGTGAAGGGCGGGAATCGAACATCTACTGACACTCCACCCATAAATACCTCAGCGTCCTCAATACAAATGTGATGATTCGTTTTATCAGCATGCTTTGCTAAGGCAGAGGACCGAGATCTACAATGTCTAAGGTCAACAATATGTTCTTGAATCCTTTGATTAAAGTATTCGGCAAGAATGGTTATAGCAAAGATCAGTGTGTTAGAGCTTTTCAAAAAGCTGAAAAAGGTCCTAAGGTTAAGAAAGAGCATTGTGATCGGTCCTCTGGGGTTCACCTTCCGTTCATTCAAGGTACTACTGATAAGATCGCTAGGATATTAAAAAAACATAATGTTTCCTCAACTTTCAAACCCCTTTGCACCATCGGGAGTTCACTTAGGTCGGTTAAGGACCCGGTTAGCCCTAAAGATAGTAAGGGTGTTTACTTGATTCCGTGTTCTTGTGGTACGCCATACATTGGTGAAACTGGTCGATCCATTAATCAAAGGATTCAAGAACATATTGCTAACCTCAGACATTGTAGATCTCGGTCCTCCACCTTAGCAGAGCATGCTAATAAAACGAATCATCACATCTGTATTGAGGACGCTGAGGTTATTGCAAAGATTGATCATTTCCACCACCGCAAATTAAGGGAAGCCTTGGAGATCGAAAAGAGGCCTGTCAACCTTAATATGAATGATGGGTGGAGTGTCAGTAGATGTTGGATTCCCACCCTTCACTCTTAGTTTCCTCTTCTTCTTTTTTGTATGAATTTATTTAGCTATAAAATTAAATTATTTAATACTTTATTTATTATTTTTATATTCCTTTTTATTCATTACTTATTTTATTTAATTTGATTTATTTTATTAAAATTAAAATTAAAATTTATTTTTCTTTTAGATTTTTAATTTTTGTTTTTATTTTATTTATTTATGTATTGGTTTTATTTTTATTTATTTATATTTATATTTTATTTTTAAATTTTTTTTATTTTTAATTTTTATTTTATTTTTATATTTTTTTTAAAGTCACTTTCTACTGTATGAATTTATTTAGCTATGAAATTAAATTATTTAATAATTTATTTATTTTATGTATATTCCTTTTTATTATTTTATTTGTTTATTACTTATTCTATTTAATTTGGTTTATTTTATAAAAATTAAAATTTATTTTTCTTTTAGATTTTTAATTATTATCATCATTTTTTTTTAAGTTTTATTTTTATTGTATATTTATTTATTTATGTATTTAATTTATTTTTATTTTTTCATTTTTCAAAGTATTAAAAATAAATAAATAAATATATTTTATTCTATTTTATTTTATTTTTATTTTTATTTTTTTTAAAAGAAATCATTAATATTGAATTATATTTAAAATAAAACCTCTATAATAAAATTTTATTGGGAATCATACATAATAAAATAAAGTTTTATTTGATGGAATTTTAAATTTAGTCAAACTAGTCGTTATGTTACTAACGGCTAGTTGGAGCTTTCCTATCTATTTAATCTGGTTTTTTTATTCAGATTTTTCATCTTGTCCTGATGATGAGCCACACTGGTTGGTTCGAAACGCGTCGGCAAAAATTCCTACATGTGATTTTCACCGAATGAATTTCTTACACAAATTATTTGTTTTTTAATTAAAATTTTTTATTTTAAATTTAAATTTGTTTTTGTTTTTGTTTTTTTTTTTAAATTTTGTTTTTTAATTTAATATTTTAGATTAATTATTTTTTAAAATTTAAAATTTATTTATTAAATTTATTAAATTTTAATTTAATTTAATTTTTTTTTAATCCTTTAGTTTATTTAGTTTTTCATTTTTTAAATTTATAAATTGTTTCATTAAAAAAAACAGTAAATTTATGGATATTTGTTTTTTAATTATTTGCACGTGGTTTTTTTGTTTTTTTTTGTTTTTTAATGATAGTTTTTTTTATTTTAATTTTCTTTTTCAATTTTAAATTTTGTTTTTTTTTTTTTTAATTTGTTTTTTTGTTAATTTTAAAATTTGTATTTTTTTTCTTCTTCTTATTATTATTTTAATTTAAATTTTTAAATTTAATTTTTTCTTTTTTGTATTTTATTTTTTTTTATCTAAATTTTAATTTTGTAATTTAAATTATTTTTAAATTATATATATATATATATATATATTTTAAATTATATGTTTTTTTTTTAATAACTTAGAAAAAAATGTTTTTGATGTTTTTTTGGGTTAATTTTTGTTTTTTTTCCTTAAATTATGTGGTTTTTTTTCAAATTTTGCCATTTCTTTTGATATAATTTTCGAATATTTTTGTTGTTGTTGTTGTTGTTGTTTTTTTTTTTTTTTTTAACGAGTTAATTTTGTTTTCTTTTACATTTTTATTGGTTCTTTTATTTTTTTTACATATATTTTTTTATCTAAGTTTTATGTTTTATTACCAACATGAAAATCACGACTCTAAAAAAAAAAGGTTGATGCTGCATCAATACGTTTCAAAATTAGCATGAAAATCACCACTCTAAAAAAAAAAGTTGATGCTGCATCAATACGTTTCAAAATTAGCATGAAAATCACTAACATTTTAAAACAAATATTCATACTTCATAAATAAAAATATTAGAGTGTCGAAAATGTGCTTAAAAAAAAAAAGGTGATTCTGCATCACCACTTTTCAAAATCGGGTGCTTTTTATGCTACCAAAAAAAAGTAGGTAACAGTGCGGTTACCTATTTCATTGGTAACACTGTTTTATAATGTTTTCACTTGAAAACAACTTTTAGATATTATCAAATAACTATTGAGGTCTCCTATGTACCGCAACCATAACTAGAAAAAATCCATTATCCCTAGAATATGGCCCTTGAATGCTATTCTCTAAAGTAAGATACTGGGATATAAGCATTAGAGGCAAAAAAACACTAAATTAATTTCACAATTGTTTCACTGAAATTCTCTTCAAAGATATTTATGAACAATATTTTTTTTCCTAGTACAATCCTTTGATTCCATGTGTGTGTTCAGTTGATATTTAACGTGATTGATCTATCATGAAAAAACTCAACTTCAAATGTGCATCTTATAGACACTTGATCTACTAAGTTAAACATATAGGCCAACAAGTGATGGCATTATTGTCATTGATGGAAAAGGAGCAAAAAAAGAACAACAAAGGCATAATAACAACAAGGTATGTTGCAGGGATATTTGACAGCAAGAGATGAAGGTGATTGCAAAGAAACAACAGAAACAACAAACACAAAGGAGCAACAATAAGGCAGAGGAGAAACATGAGCAACAAAGGAACAACAACAATGAAGACGAAGGAGCAACAACAAGGAACACTAGAAGAGCAACAAAGGAGCAACAGTAAAAAAACATAGATATGGAATTGTGTGTACATTGTATTGAAGGGATTATGTATTGTAGGAGAAATAAGGTGTGCAAAGGAGAAGATATGTATGCTAAATTCTGCATACATTATTATATTTGCAAAGCAACAAGTTATGCTTGGTATGTTTGATGACAACAGAACAAAGGAGAAGCAAATACCTTGATGGCTTGGCAAAAAATTGACGTTTTCATGTGTTGTGTATAGGAATTATTTGAAGATTGGTTTGTTGGTGAAAAGTATTGTGATGCAAGGCAAGGCTCCATGACAGAAAACACAAGGTTGATGAGACAATGACATGAAGATGTTGTGATGCAAGTCCAAGGCAAAGGAAAAGATGTTGCAGATATTATTGTGATGCATTAATGGAACATGTTGTTATTGATCATGAGGAGTGAATTCTCAATTATATATTCATATGTTATTCCTATAATGTTACATGATTTTGGCATTATGTTGATGAATTTAACCATTACATGTCGACGCAAATAATATTGGGTGGGGCATTTATTTTTGTTTTCTAACATTAAAAATACGAAGAGTTTGGATACGAATGAGTGGAAGGAAAAGAGTTAAGCTTGTTCACTTCATATTATTGTGTTGGATGCAAACAACCAACAAAATATCTTTATAAAAGATGCGATATTGGAAGGCCAGTAGAGGTTAGAGAGTTGGAGAATGGGCCAGAGCTGATTGAGGTGCTATGCATCAGTTACTTGGCACATATGAAGCTTATGTGAAGTAGATCTAAAGGGAAGAAGAGGTAGAGATGAAGATGGATATATGCGGAATTGATGACTAGGTAAACCAGTACATTGTTGTTTCTTGTTTGCATAAGGGGATTGTAGTCTCCTTTCAAGTAGAGACTTGATAAATATCAGGTTGGAGCATGTTGAGGTAAGATCCTCTTGTGGGTTGTAGCCTACAAAAAACGTATGGGAGTTGGAGCTTCATTGCATGTTGTAGCTTGCAGAAAATTGAGGTAGTAACCTCATGTAGGTTGGAGCCTACAAAAAAGCACATGTAATAAGGTAGTGAAGACTTTCCTTTTGCATCACAACAATACTTGAAATCATGGTTTTCTCCCTTTATGGGTTCCCACTTATATATGGGGTAAATATGTGTTGTTATTATGTGTTGATGTGATGTTTTGGTTTGTTTATTACTTGTTGTTCACATATTCAATATGTTGGTCATTATTTATTAAGCTTCTCATTTAATGTTTCAGTTAATGAGCTTAAAGAAAATAAATTAATTTCGATGAATGTACTAAACTGATTCACTCCCCTACTCTAAGTCTCAAGTTTTCATCAACTAACAAATATGATAAGTCTTAACTTATAATTTTATTTCATTTCCTATCATTGTAAAGTGTTACATTAATTATTTGACCAATAAATAATAATAAGCATTGAATGTCTCCTTTACTATAGCAGCACTTGTAAAAAATTACAAACCAAATCATCAATGAAAACTCCATTTCATTTATTAAATGCAAAGAGAAAACGTGAACAACTATAATTGCAGTATATGTTTCTATCCTAATCCTAGTCTCCTTTGGTTCCCACCTCTAGAGATTAAGGAAAAGTTGTGGTCAATGGATTAGCTTTTAAATATTTGCAAAAACATGTAGGATTTTGCACAAGGTTCTCATATCAAATCGATAAATAGCCATTACTTAAGTGAAATGTTATGTTTAGAGATAGAATAGAGTGTAGTATCTATTACCATAGATGGATTATTTTTTGCATAGTACTTGAAACAAATAACTATGCATTAGTTAAGAAAGTAGAAGCAAAAAACATAAAGCCTCTTAAAATATATAGAATAATGGTCTTAAGTAGCGATTGGATGGATACGAGATTTTTAAAAACTATACAAATTTTTTACACCTTTGGTTTCATGTTGAGCATTGGTCCTTCTAGTGGATTTCACTTGGTTATGACCTTCTCAAAATCCTCAAGATCCCTCTCTACAAGGATATTGGGAGGAATGGGTGGCATGATTAAAGGAAAAACCCTAAATAGAGGATTGTGTTCATTGCATTTATGACAATGAAAAGGGATATTTCCATTATCTATGGTTTGGATCGAGTCAAAATATTGGCATGTCAGACACATATATTTTTGTAGGGGTTGAGAGACATTTATGTATACATAAATGTGAACATAATAAGTATAACATCCTTTATTGGTAACTTCATATATTTTGGAAAATAATCCAAGGGAATTATCATTCCTCTCCAAAATTTAAACATCCCAAAACTCCTATGACAAAGAATACATATGGATCTATATATTGGTAGTTGTGAAATCCTCCTTACATGGGATGAATTTATTAGTCCAAAATCTATCTTTTTTTAGTGGGCCAAATGGTCATGAACTTCCAAGTAATTACATTATCCCACATATATTGAATCTACTCACCAACTTTGATAGTTATCTCATATTTTGGTTTTTTGATAGCCTTTAGTATGCATTTCCCTGATCTAGGTAGGCATTTCCTTGCTTATGTAGTATTTCCATTTTCTGATGTATGTTCATCAACAATTGATATAGGTGGATATTGATGGTCTGAGCACCTTCAATGCCAAAACAATTGATATAGGTGGATATTGATGGTCACCCATCTATTCAGCTAAAAACGATTCTCCATCTTGGTAGTTTTTACAATTTTTTGTCTTGAACTTCGAGGGCCATTTTGAGACCCTAAATTTTTTTTTTTTATGTGGCAAGGTGATCTAGGGAATCGCCATAAGCTCTAGCCTACGTCGAGTTGGAATGTGTACTTCTAGGCTAGACCTTTCAAACGGGCTACTATACAAAAAGTTACAACCCTAGGAAGTTGATGTATAAATTAATTCGATCGGGGCACACAACCCTATTGTTTTTTCATCTCTTAAGGTTAGGTTTTTTTATGTTTAGGGTTTCTTCGTTATTTCTTTATGTTAAAAAGGGTTTTCTAGCCTCATTATAATGCACTTTGTTTAAGGCACGTAGTTGTCACATCTCAACTGAGAGATAAGCTACCACCATTCGAGAGAGTTTGTTTCATTCCATATTTTTATAGTTTTAGCACACTCCGTATATTAATAGAAGTCAAGTTTTACCTATATTTGTGTTTTTGTTATAAATGTATATTTAATTTCGTTCCCTTCATAAATTTGGATAAAAAATGCCAAAGTTCCTAGATTTTCCTTTGCCTATTTTATTTTACTCATCTTTATTGTGGTCACTATTGGCCATAAAATTTTGGTGCCATGCAAACTAGTATCAAATAACCATATTTTGGCAGGAAGGAGCTATGCTCCCCATTCCAATGGGTTCCATCATTGAAATTTGTTGCAAACCCTAATCACATACAAATCACAAACCCTATATTTTTTAAATTCCACCAGGAATACACATCTCTCTCAATAAAAAAAAACTTATTTTTAGTATAATAATAATAATCCAATTTTAAGGTCACATCCACCAAATTGGTATATGAGTCCCCCTTGTTTGTGGAAGGGACCCATCTCCACTCAACAATTTGATTGATAAATTTTACAAAAGAATACATACTCTAATTCCCTTTGGATTTGAACACAAGTTGGTTTAAAATTATTTTACTTAAGTTAAAAATCAAAATATTTCATTTACTATAGACATTGAAACATTTTTTAAAATACCATGTGTTAACTCCAATTTCATGATTAAGACACTCCAACTCATGATATATATATATATATATATATATATATATATATATATATATATATATATATATATATATATATAATTTCCATTGCTTTATATATATTCAAGGAAAAACACATGTTCTTAACTATCCAGCCCACTCAAATTTGCATCACATTTAACAAAATATTAAAAAGAAAGAGTAATGTTAATATAGTATATTAAAAATATTTTAATTTCCATGTTTACTTTAACTAAAACATGTATATATCAACTATATGATATTTAAATATTTTAATTAACATGGACATTGGAATATTTTATTGATATCCTATATTTAAATATTTTATTTTTTTGTTAAATATCATATGTAAACTTGAGTGAGCTTCATCACTAAAAACATGTGTTTCCTCCTTACACATTATACACATTATAGATTCAAATCTTTCACCCAATTTTAATTTTAAAATTTTAAATATTATATATGAAATCTATATTAAATATTGGAAAAAAATAACATCTCTATTATACTTTAATATATATATATATATATATATATATATATATATATATATATATATATTTTAATTTCAATTATTTTATTAAAAATATTTAAATATAATTAATATTAAATTTGTATGTATATAATGTTAAACGTCAAAATCCACTCTATATCAAATACGAAAAGGATTACATCTATCTTTCATATGAAATTATAGGAAGTGATATTTCACCCAATGAAACATCTTATCTCGCACGATGATGAGGTGGTTCGGTGCTATATCTAACCAAATAAATTAAATATTTAAAATAATTAAACTAAATCTTAATTAAATCTGAGAAAACTTTTTCAATAAATATAATAAAGTTAAAACGATTTCATTATGGTAAAAAAAGAAAGCACAAACATCATAATAGAATTATATTTATACATCTAAATTCTTAGAATAGTTGTGTTATAGATTAGTTCAACTCCAAGGTTGATCACAATTAACATTAAGAGATCAATAATAAGCAAAAGTCAAAAGGCATCATGGCAAAAGTATAAATGTTGTGGCCTTAAAGATAGACAATAAAATTAACTTTGTCTCTTATAATTTGATGTGACTAGATTCCAATTGATTTGTATGGGTGAAGGACTGATAGTGTATCATGCCCGGCGTTGAGCTACAATCAGAATTTGAAAGTTTGTCACTCATTTATATCCTATAAAGAATGTAAGAAATGGAGATATTAGGAAAGGACAACAGACGCAGTTTTCATTTTTTAAATTGAAAACGCTAAACACTCCGGATTGCATTTACGAATTGGCTCACTCGATGATGGATTTGGAATCACCATAAATGATGATCTCCACTAAGGCCAGTCAATTTGCACAAACAAGACACCCCGGTATGTTAGAAGATACGCCTTGGTGTTGGAACCTTTGCTACATCGGTAAATATGTAGGATTGATTAGGGCCCAAGTGAATGGTCATATCGCTACCAAAAATGCCAAAAGATGAAGCACCATCGAAAAAACCCACAAGGAAGGCGGACCAAAGAAGTCGAGGAGGGGGGATGTTGTTAATGCCCGGGAAAAAGGCGGAGATGATTCCATGTAATAGTTGATATCTTATAGGAGGTCTGCCTAATGCCTGCATGCGCTTGTTAAAAATATTAGAGCCATTTGGAGCCCAGGATGCCCCAAAGAACAAAAACGAGAGCAATGTCGTTTGCAACTTGTGATCCAAAAACCCATCGACGAGCCAAGATACAGTATTAGAGTTGTCTAGATCTCCTTGAATGTTCATTATATTAAGCACCCCAAACTAGACTGAGGATGCAAAGTAGGAAAAGATGGTTTATGTCATTGCCATGATTTGACAGATAGAAACCACATTTGCTCGGGCCCTTCAAGCCACGCTTAATGAGATTGTCTCGGGTCAATATGTCGCTGTGAACTACCAACCAAGAAAAGCACTTGAGTTTAAGAGGAATGTTCTATTTCCAAGACTCCGATAACCAAGGGAAGTGAGAGGCAGATCCACAAAAAAAGTGATAATGTGATATGCCTCTCGTGCAATGACTTGATCTTGATGGAATTCTCCAAATCATATTAGTTTATCCTCTTTAGAAAATAAAACAATCCTAACGAGTTGAAAACTTAAAATATATTGTGTCCATTCTAGAGCAAGATGATCAAGTAAAGTGAGGTCCCTTGCACCTTTCTAACACATTGAAAAAGAAAAAAAGAATGTAAGAATAGCAATATATTTGAAAACAAAAATGTCCATATTTAAAATGTAACTTCCGTAATCCTTGTACAAAGATATTAAAAGGTGATAAGAAGAAGAAACAAGAATAGCTGTGGGGCAGCAAGTCCCTGACATTAGAGATGGAAAGGTTGTTTGCACTAGTATTTGATTGTTTTAGGTGCAATACAAGGTACAGTTAACACAACAATGATGCAACGGTTACCCTTCACAGCAGCACTGATCTTAAGTCAAGGAGGAGCAACTTTGTGTTATCCGCGGCTATGATCTCCTATCGGCTGATTGGTGACCAGTTGGCATGGGCTATGCTGAGACCAAGGTGTAACTGCTCCTGCAACGAGGAGCCCTCACTCATCGTGATCTAGAACAACGTATTCTTCATAAAAAGGCTCGCCCTTTGCCAGAAGTTGCATGTTGATCTTTTCAATGCTTCCAAATAACTGTTTATATGGTTGACACATGATGAAGACACAGATACTCAGAAAGCAAGTGTAGAGATGCTGGTCTCGATAATCGCTGTGGAAGTTCTGGCTATATAGAACAAATATTGGCAGTTCCACGATCTGAACTGAAGTTTGTGGCTTTACTGAATCAATCCAACAGGGCAGCTCGAGATCAAAGCCGAGTAGCCAAGCCTAGCTATGACCAGCGTACAATGATAGGCTATCAACCAGTACCTTCTGGCAATGACTTTCTAGCAGTGACACCTGGAATGATTAGGCAAATTCGTGTTTCCATGGGGCTAAATGGCCATGGATCAATTTATACCTAACTTGCTAAGCCATGATATCAGGGGGAATGAAAATTTGTGAAAGTTAGTAATGTTTTAAACAAAATATTTTTTTTGTACGTTTGCTAATGTATTAAATACTATATCTTTTATTGAATTGAAAGATGAAAGTTGTGTGTTTCTATGGATGGTGAGGGAAACAACTGTCCAGTTCTTCTGACATGCGGAACACGCAGCTGTGCGTCTAGAATCGTTCGTTGGGCTAAGCGAGTTCGGCTGGGGCTCAGATGAAATATCGAGGACCTGTGATGGGCGAATTTCGATGCGAAAGGTATTGGGTGGTCTACCATTTGATTTGCTTGCAGTAACCCAACCTTTTCACTCTTTAATTGACCAGGTTCCATCCGCATCACTAATTGATAGCTCTGGCGTTCTAACTCTAAGTGCTCAATGGAGAAGGAACGAAAGCAAGTGTAAATAACTGGAAATAAAATAGACTGAAAGTATTTATCGGAGGATTTATGACGGGGACTCTGAAGGATATTTAACAGAAAAAGGGGTTCGGCTTCCCCCACCCACCTGCAACAAACAAAGCCCTGCATTAACTGTAATCCAAAAGGGAAGTCGGTTTGTATATGAGATAGAATGTGCTGAGAGATACCCAACGCGGCAATTGAAAGCACCATTGTCGATGACTATGGGGCATTCATTTGAAATGACGCCATAATCCGTCTGCCGAGGTGGTCTTGTTATAAACGACATGCTTATGACTATGCTCCGCTCTGCCCTGCAACGTAGACAATGTCGACCTTGAGGCCTATATGAACAAAGCTTCTTGGAATTTTGAGAGTTATATAGCAAAATTCTGTTCTAACAAACTTTTGTGAGAATGACAGGAAAGCGAACTGTCAATATATCAAACCTGAACTATGCTGTTCAGAACAATCAATTATTTATAGCATGCAAATACGCGAGATCGCTGGCTCGAGTGTGGCTTGTTTTTGCTTCAGAAGTGGTCATCAATGAGGATTTGCCCAAAAGTCTGAGATGTCCAGAGCGTCCTGTTATTTTTGAGTTGCATTCACACAACACTTGCAGTGACGCATTCCTCTCTCCTTCGGCTGTCGTGGACAGAGCCTACAGGAATGGGGTGAGTTTTCATGTTATCCAAGTTGGTTCTGATCAGAAAATGGTGAGATTGCAATATTTTGGGTTCTGATTTTCCCAATTCATGCTGGCTTAATATTGTTATTACAATATAAAAACTGCTGCCAATGATTTTGTGCATTTTCTTTTTATTTGGGCGTTTCCATTTTTAACACAGAATCCACTGGCAGTTTATTTTAAATATATATGTATTGGGGCAAACTGGATCGAATTTTCTCGCCTTTTTATTAGCATTGCATATTCCTAAGGGGTTAGATAATGGATTTAAAAACTGCTGGCAATGATTTTGTGCATTTTATTTTTACTTGGGCGTTTCCATTTTTAACACAGAGGATTTCAGCAGTTTGTTATATATATATATATATATATATATATAGGGGCACACTGGATAGCATTTGCTCGCCTTTTTATTAGCATTTCATATTCCCAAGGCGTTAGTTAATGGATTTAAATTGTAGAACAGGTTTGCTAAATGAAATATAATAGCCTACAGAGATCCTAATATTCGATGACACTTCATTAACGGCTGCAATGCATGAAAAGCTTCATTAACTGTTGTAGTGGTGCAGCAGGGCGGAGGAAGTTCGTACTCAGTTGAGAGGAAATTCAATAAATTTGTTGAGCTGCTTTGTAAATCTAACTGTGAAGCAGGTTGAGCATGCATCTTGAAAATTCAAGATAGTGCCCAGATGTCTGTTCTATGCTATTGATTCAAGTAGGCTATTGATTCAAGCAATGTTGCAGATTTACGAAGTTGTGGTCGAATATGGGGTCGAATAAATCATTAAAGCGAGAGTACGAGAGGGCGCACAAATAAACTAGTGCGATGATTTATGCTGCCAAACATTAAAATTTTGGATAGCAAAGTATACCCATGCCTTCGCACAAGCTTCTCCGGTAAAAGAAGCAGTGAAGGGTAAGATTACTCTTAATTGTTAAACTTGGCAACGATTAGTTTTGTCATTTGTTAACATTCCACTGTTATGACTGCCAGTGATAATTATAATCTCTCCATTCATAGATCTGCATATCATTCATAGATTTGCATATCGAATTATTAATTTTCTTTTATTTTCTTTTTGTTTGCCATAGAAATTCCGGCCATATTTCTTAAACTGTACTCAAGATAAGAAAGAAAAGCTCAAGGAAAGAGTAAAAGTCTGCATAGTAGAAACTATAGAAATTACCAGTAAATTACCACTCTGAAACGATTAAACTTGGTATATATTCGTAAATTGCAGAGACACCTAGCTGATGCTCCTGACGAAAGCGGTGCTCTGCAAAGCGGTGGAAGCGGTGGTCTGCAGGGCAGTGGGTGGTATGCAGATTCGTAAATTGCAGAGACAGCTCCAAAACTCGCTGATGCTCCTGACGAAAGCGGTGCTCCGCAGGGCAGTGGTCTGCAGGGATTGAAGACTTATTTCCTTATTTCTTATTCTGACGAAAGCTGTGGTTTGCAGGTATGGACGACTTATTTAAGCAGGGATTGAAGACTTATTAGCCCAGATGTCACAAAACACGGGCGGTGGAAAAACATGTGTCAGCAAAACTTACCGGTGGATATGACTATTCTTATAAGGGCGGCATGATGGAATGTATAGACACTATGACATTTGTTGCTATCGAACTAATGTTAGCATTACTTGGATCAGTTCGAGTTTTGAAATGCAAAATGAAATATAGTATAAGGTTTTTTGCCCTCTCCGCCTCGGCAAGAGGCCAAATAAGACCTCAAAGTTTCTTATTTGCTGAAATATCGGCCCGAGCAATATCATAAGCTGACCAAACGGTGCACATAACAAAACATTGAGTTACAGAACTAATATACTTCGGTTTGCGGCGTGGCAGGGACTAATAAAATAAGTGTAACTTCCATGCCAGCAATAAAGTCGATACCACGGATGGAGCCAGATCCGATATCCCATTTCAAACTGCCGAACAACCAAGGCTTAGAAGAGAGCAAACTGCGTCAAGATTGAGATATCTCTCGGCGGGGGTTAGAATGGGATATCACCTTTCCATGTCACGTTTTTCGTTTTTCATGCTTTAATTTTTGTTTTTCGGTATCCGTAAATTTTCAATCCTGACAAGTTTTTGTTTTCTACCCCGGCAAAAACTGAGTGTACTTATTTTACTTATATAATATTCATAATAATATATTTTTATGATTTTTCAATCTAACTTTTTCACAAACACCTTTCCTTAATAAAAACATGTCTTTTTATTTTTACCGTAACATTCATATTAATATCTTTTTACTTTAATCCAACTTGTTTATAAACACCCTTCTCGAGGACACGTTTTATTTTGTTTATTTATTTTCCTAACTTTTTTTTAAATAAAAACCCTTCTCATGTTTTATTTATTTTCTGACTTATTTAATTTTTTGTTTTACTTGAACACGCTTCCCATGTTTGTTTATTTATTTATTTTCTGACTTATTTTAATTTTTTTACATGAACACCCTATCGATAAAGGACATGTTTTTATTTTGTTTATTTATTTTCTGGTTTATTTTTATTTTTTTTTACTGTTCGCCGTACTTTTCAATAACCAAAATTTCATAACTTTATCAATCCACGTGGGTTATAAACACCTGTCCACGGAGACACGTTTTAATTTTCCAGCATTTATTTATTTATTTTATTTAAATATGGCTTTCTTTAATGCTGGACGCAGCTATAAGAAACCCGCACCGGTTTGTATTTGGTATCACTGATTGCATTTCGGGTGCCTAGTCCAGAAAGACAATGGCGACTGAGCTGGGATTCCGACAGCGGCCAGTTTCAGAGAGTGTAGAGGTTTACTTTAAACTCGCCACTGCTCTTCTTTTTGTTGTTTTAGTAGCCGCATGGAGCTTCTTCCCCAGAGGAAGAAAGGGGAGGCTACCTCCGGGGCCTTTCCCGTTGCCCATTATCGGCAACCTTCACATGCTGGGAAAGCTGCCCCACCGAGCGCTGGCTGCTCTCTCTATGAAATACGGGCCTCTCATGTCGCTCCGCCTCGGCTCCGCCGTCATCTTAGTGGTCTCCTCTCCAGAGATGGCCAGGGAGTTTCTGAAGATCCACGATGAGCTTTTCGCATACAAATGTTGGTCGGCCACTTATAAACAATTGTCTTTTAATTTTTCGGACATCATCTTTTCTCCTTATAAGGTTTACTGGACGCAAATGCGTAAGCTCTGCGCTTTGGAGATGCTCAACTCCAGACGCTTAGATTACTTCCGTTTTATTAGAGAAGATGAAGTCTTCGCTATGATTCGCTCTATTGTTCATTCAGATGCCCACAAGGACTCTCGTCCTGTCAACATCAAGCAACTTGCGTCATCCCTTGTGACAGCTATAGTCTTGAGGATGACCTTCAGTAAAAAGTATTCGGATCGGGATTCAGCAGCTTTCAGTTCAATGATCAAAGAAAGTTTACTGTTACTCGGCTCATTTAATATTGGAGAATACATACCTTACTTGAACTGGATGGATTTGCAAGGTCTCAACCGTCGGATGAAGAAGCTACGTACAACACAAGACCAGTTGTTAGAGAAAGTATTAGAGGAACATGCTGCCCAGAATCGGAGCAACATGACGCATGATCTTGTGGATGCCCTACTTGCAGCCTCTGCGGATAAAGATAGGGAGCTCCAAATTTCACGAGATGGTGTAAAAGGAATCCTCTTTGTAAGTTAAAATTGACACACATGGATGGATATTATATCAAATTAGATTTAATTCTCTGATGTTGATGTTGATGTTGATGTACTTGATCTTGATGTTGGCAGGATATATTGCTCGGTGGCTTGGAGACGGCGCCTACAATGATAGAGTGGGCAATGACCGAAGCGCTGAGAAACCCGGCAGTGATGAAGAAGGTTCAGGAGGAGCTGGAACGCGTTGTTGGATTGGGTCGCATGGTATGCGAATCTGATCTGCCTCAGCTCGTCTATTTACAAGCTATGGTGAAGGAAACGCTTCGACTCCATCCAGGCGGGCCTTTCTTGTACCGCCGTTTATCTGCTGAGTCCTGCAATATATTGGGCTATCAAATCCCCCAGAATACTTGTGTTATCGTCAATCTTTGGGCGATTGGGAGGGACCCAAAGTCATGGGAAGACGCCGAAACTTTCAAGCCAGAAAGATTCATGGAAAGAGTTGGGTCGGAGATAGATGCAAATGGAGATCAAAACCTTGGGTGGCTCGCCTTCGGAGCAGGCAGGAGAAGATGCCCGGGAGAGCAGTTGGGAATGCTTGCTCTGGAGCTTGGGGTGGCTCAACTCCTTCACTGCTTCAACTGGAGGCTTCCCTTAGAAGACATGAATGGGGAAAATCAAGAAATGGAGATGACTGAAAAGTATAATGGGCTCACACTGCCCAAGGCTGATGAACTCTGTGCTATTCCAACCCCACGCCTTGAATGCGTTGCGCACCTGAAGTAGGACTTCAATTCTAGTGGAATATGTGGACACAGAAGTCTTTTGGTGCAGTAACCGTTCACAAATAGTGTCTTCACCCCTTCCCTCGTAGTTTTAAGGTGTGTTTGTTTAGGGTTCACACATGTTGGAAATTGTAGTTTTTTTAAGGTGCTTGTTTGTTTAGGGTTGAGAATCACGTTATGAGTAGTGTGTCCAAGGTGTTGACTACAGAATGCATAGGATATAAATATGTACGTGCACGTGCTCGTGCACTCATAAGGCTCTCAATAAAATAGTTCAATATATTTCAAAATGGATTGAGTTACATCTTACAAATTATAAAAATTATTATATTATTTTTTTATAAAATGATTGAATATTTATCATTTTAATTAATTATAATTGTATTAAAAAGTTAAATTTAAATTATATGGTAAATAGATTTAATTTAATTTAATTTCATATTTTGAGATTGAAATATTTTTTAGTATGTAAAATTTAAGGTTTATATTTTAAACTATTTAACTTTTTTCGATACTTAAAATTTAAGGTTTACATTTTAAATCATTTAACCTTTTCCAATACTCTATAAATTTAAAGTTAAGATAAATTTAGATTTAAAATTTTAGATAATCATTATTATGTATATTTGTATGGTTTAAATCAATTCAAACTATTCCAACACTTCAAAGATTTTGAGATAAAATAAATGGAGGTTTTAAATTTTAGATAATCATCATTATATATTATTTAAATGAGTCTCATCACATAAATTACAAAATAATATTTCCAATTTATCTTTTTCATCTTTTCTTATATTTGCATAGGCTATCTTTCATAACTTTTCATAATATAATAAGAAGGATGTTGATACCAAAGAATATTTCATTCTAAATATTACAATAAAGATAATAATACTTTTTCCCTATATTAATAATGTTAAATATTTATTAATTCATGAAATCCTAACAAAAGCACCACTCATAAAATTGACAAAAGGTAGCAAACATAATGAATACTTATGAAGTATACATTAATATTAAGAATAATTCATAGTTTCACAAAGTAGCAGTCGTCATGCCATGCACCAAAACCATCGAGTGGATAATCCAAAGAATACATGTGAAAGATATGACTATCATGAATGTTTGTGGTGTAGAGGTAGCAACATATACATATTCACACATCATGGAATATTACAAAATGCCACATTACCAACTAGCCCTTACTACCAAATGGTACGACAATTTTCCATTCGCTAAGGATATCCTCAAATCTCGGTGGTTGTAGTAACAAACTCTATAGTTGTATATACTTAAAATTGTAAATGCACAAGTGTATTTTAAATAATATTTTTGTTAATAAGATGAATAGTACAAGGATGAATGAACGTTGTTAATATTTTTGATGTAATAGCTGTTCCAAAACCTTCAGCTTATGGGCTAACCTCCAGCTGTTGGATACCTTTGAGGAAGCTGATCCTTGGAGGATTACTGTGGCTGCCATAGTTATGATTTGCGAGTCTCCCTCCATTTCTAGGGGGAAGTAATGAAACTCAATAGCAATTTGAATACCCTGTATGAGACCCTCCAACTCCACAGAATTGTTGTTGTCCCATCCCATGTTACCGAAGTAAATCCAGAGAGGTTAGCCTTGAGAGTTCCTAATAATGCATCCAAATCCTGCATTTTTGGGATTGCCTTTGGACACACCATCGAAGTTGAATTTGAAGAAGCCATTTGGGGGGGGCGGGGGGGATCCATTTTTCAACAGTAGGAGTTCTTCCTGCACTTCTAGGATTGATATCCAGGGGGTGTTTATACTCATTTTCCAATTTTTCCATATGTGGCGCGCTGCTGCAGAGGTGGGAAGGTCCTCTTGACTCTAAGCGTCTAAGGCCAATGTTTCAGAGATTTTGTTGTAAATCTGGGCCCAAAGCTTCTTTGATGTGGATGATTTCTCTTTGAAGATGTGGTTGTTCCTTTCCTTCCATATATTCCAAATAAGGATGCCTGGCATGATCTTCCAAAGTCTATTCAAAAGAGTGTTGGTGTAGGGATTGTTCATTTAGTTGCTAATGGTTTTGATAATTTTTCCCCTTACTCGGTTGGAGGGACGACATAAGACAAAAATTCTGTCCCACATGAAATTAGCGGTAGAACATTGGTCCATCAGGTGTTCGATGGTTTCCAAGTTTTCTTAACATAGGGGACACCTAGAGGGTCCTACAAACTCCCTCTTCAAAAGATTCTCCCATGTGAGGATGCATCCTTTGCTGAGCAACCATAGGAAGGTGGCTACTTTCACTACAAGGAAAAGATCCTCTAGCGGATGTTTTTGAGGAATCCCTTATAAAAATATCCCAAACATCTGTTTATAGCAGAGGTTACTAGAGGAGGTTGGCGGGTGGAGGTTTTTGCGGATTTTTTTCGTCTGGTGTGCTTATCATCCTAAACCGCACCGGTGCACAAAAAACATTGGCACACCGGACACCGTGCGCCCTGTACACACCTGCTCGGTGCGTCTTATTACTATAGTGCACCGATACTTTACAAATATTCTGCACCGGTGCGTCATAAAACCACGCGCCAAAATAGAAACCGTCCGGTGCGGTCATAAGAAACTGCACTGGTGCACCTATAAAACCCCGCGCACTGGAACAAGGTTAAATAAAAAAAATTATTGCCAGAAAACCGCATTTTTCACTTTTCTTAGTGCCCCAGTGCTCTCAAGCATCGGTGAAATTTATCCTTGTCTGAGCCGCCCTGACATCGGTGTTCCCATTGCACCCATTGCACACACTACTATTGTGCATTGCCCACCAATCTCCAACTTGAATTTTGCAAAACGGTGGGCAAATTTTCTTTTGCAAATTCTACAGCCAATATGCCTCCTTGACGGCCAAATGTACAAGTATTTTTCTCGTTTTTCCATAATTAAGCCTTTTAGCGGATTAGAATTTCAAAATACCTTAAAATTAACCATTTAAAAGAAAAAAAAAATTGTCGCGTGGTGCGCTCGAGCCGTTTGGCTCACACCGGTTCGCTGCGCTGCCTATAAATTTACAGGCCGCACTGCAACCAGTGCTAACTATATCCGCACTGGTCCTGGGGTAGTACCAAAAGGCGCACCATGTTATTTTAAAATTTTAAAAAAAGTGCGGTGTGGTTGGTTACCCGACCGCACTGTTGACCACGTGGAATAGCGGTAATGGGGTGCGTTGACTCTAATATTTGCCCCGGGGCGGGTATTTTTGTTAGCACACCGCATTCTAGATTTCGACAGGGTCAACGGTGCGCCGTGGTAAAAGACCGCACCGTTGACTATGTAATGATGTGAGGAGGTCGGTGCGCTGACCGAACTATATGCCCCTGGGCGTAGAGTTTAGTCAGCGCACCACACTCCCTAAATTGTCCATAGTCAACGGTGCACTAAAAATTTTCAGGTGCACTGCCGTCGGTGCATTGAATATTTTTTGGTGCACTACCGCTAGTGTGCGACAAAAAACAGACGCACTGGGACTGGTGTATGCTTGTTATTTGTGGTGCACTGACTGTTTTTTTTTTCAAAAAAATTATATATGTTTATTCCTAAATACATGTCTCGTTTAATAAAAAAATTGTATTTAATATGTCAATCATTTAGAGACATGAAAAGAGAGAAGAGGGGGAACAACAACAACAATAGGTAGACCAGTATAACATGGTTCGCATGTGGGAGGCATGAGAGAGGGAGAGAGATGCATACCCTCACCCTATTACAGCAGCTACCCAGGGGCTCCTAAGGTAGGTAGGCCTCATCAAGTTCTATGAGGAGGCTACTCCCCTAAAGGGCCATGGTTTATTTTTGAGACATCTTATCCATAGGTGGAATGCCCACCGATAGGATTTTCGGGTTGGTACTAACCAGTGGTACGCGCCCACTCAGGAGGAAATATATTTCATTATAGAGCTATTGAGGAGAAGGGTGGATTTTCCCTCGTTCCCAAATGTTCTAGTTGTCTATGCAGCAGGGAGTCAGTTGGTGTACTCCCAGAGATACATTAGCGTAGATATACTGTCTCCTTCGAATTTTTCAGGTCTCTAGAGGTCAGTTATGTATTGGTGCGTTTGGTAGTCGGGAGGTGAGGTGCCTCTCACTTCTGATTTCAACCATTTCACACAACACCAGTGACGGGAAACACATTAGTTGCTCGCTTATATATTATGTTGATTCTTTAGTACAGGAGCCACGACTTGCCAGGTGGTTTGCCATTTTTTTGCGGCAGTTTTGTACAGCCTTAGATAGATGTTGTGCTCATGAACAAGGGAGGGTCAACTTCCCTTTTGCTTCAGAGATTTTTGTTTATATTTTGAGAGGTTTCCAGAGATGAGGTATAATTTTATTCGGCAGCCTCATAGGCTGATGTTCGAGGCACGGATGCACATGTGGGGGCAGATGATGCCCAAGAGGGGCGAGACTGTGTTTCCAGCGAGGATATCGCATGATGCACTAGATTTGCTAGCCAGTGTTGACGAGCATCCATTCATTATGGTCCCCTGTCCTTATGCTCGTTTGGATTGGTGAGGGTGTGCCAACATCCTCTTCATAGATGATGAGCCGCCAGATGATAGAGGTAATATTACTGTTTTATTTAAATTTATTCTAACATGTTCTTTAACTTGTTTTTATTAAATTGTGTAATGAAAATTTCTAATTATTGTTGTGTCTTGTATATATTTTGCAAACATTGTGTCTGTAGAAATTTATTAATACTGATGTATTACCGGATTCTCCTGATCTAAAAATATTTATCTTCTTGCTAAATACATAATCCTTCCACTAGTAATCTTGCGGAAATTAAATCGCCAATTGCAAACACATGTGATGAAAATCAATCGCACATAAACACAATTGTTTAACGGGAAATCTTAAAGCTAAAAGCCCCAACTATCATATATTATGTATATCAATGGAATCATGTAAAAATATCATGCAAATATTAGTACATCAAGCTCTTAGTACAATCAACAATCATTACACATTGTCATGCAGAAATTTTCATATCTATGCACCAATTTCTTGCCTCCTGACAGCCTGCCTCCACTGCGCAATCCCTGCTGAAGAAGACCCCTGAATGAATTTAAATTGGCCTTGCCTTGACTACGCAATCCTCATTGGCATCTCCAATGTGTGTCAGATGCATTGAATGCATCACTATAGTCACAACAGATAATCCATCTCACCCTTTCACCTATCTCTCCACTGGGTCTCCACTGAAACTGACATGTAAGTAGTTAATTGTTGTATTTGTTTAGTTGTTAGTGAGTTATTAGTTGTGAATTAATTAAATTATTAATTCACTAAACTCTCACTAGTGTATCTTTTAGTTAGACTAGATATAACTAGCTCAACTGAGTTTAACTCACTTAAATGAGTTAAACTAAATAACAACTCTTGTAACTACTCTTCCCACTTTTTCATAACTTTGCCACTTCAGTTCTCACTAAGTCCTCCATGCATGAGCCACCAATAACCCTAGGAATTGCATAATTCCTTCAGCCCACTAATTTTCCAAATCTGTTCACTGAAATAAAGTGCTCCAAGAGAATAAGTTGATATTTATTGTCGGATTAGTATTAAGGGCTAATAATAATCGACATGCATCTATATTTAGATTGACGATCTATAAATAGACTTTTCCCAATATTATAAAAATAGAATTTCATCTATTTTTCACGTTTGATCAACCATCTACAAATAGCATCTTGCAACTTATAGAATATGCTCACCATGTCTAAAAATAGACATACACCTAAAAATAGCCTGTGGGCCCCACTTAGTGAAGGTGCTTACTTTTCACTAAGCTCATCACCTTGTTGAATCTCAACAGGGTCCTTTGATGGCGAGGACATGCCAGCACCACCACATGATCCAAGTGTGGATCCTGATGATGATTAGGGTATGCCAGATGCCAAGGATCATCAGGAGGCCGGTGCAGAGAGACCTGCTCCTGTTGGTGCACCGGTACTGCCTTTTGCTAGGCGCGAGAGGCTTGATAGCAGATACAGGATGGAGTTGGGCGACCGACTCACTGCATTGATTTTTGATGCGGGCATCAGACCCGCTACTATGAGAGACATACAGGCCGATGGTAGGCTGTTACATATGTGGAGAGGCATGTCGCGTGACATGTACAACCTGATGCGGCATGTCGTAGGAGCTACAAACTTAGTTACGCAGATGAGGAGGACTGTTGCACGTTATAGGCATGGTCAAGACGCAACACATGATCGACAGTCCACGAGCAGCGATGCATCATCTGATGATCGTTCACCTCGCGCTGCGCCAGATGAGCTACCTCCACTAGCATCGAGCAACAGTCATCATGGAGAGCAGGCTGGACCATCGACCACATCTAGTCAACAACTTGCAGCATCAATCAGTACTCATGATCATGAGCAAGATGGACCATCGACCATGTCGAGTCATCACGATGGCAACCGACAGTTGATCCAGATCAGTAGGCACGTGATGATCATCATGTATCTGAGCTTTTTGTGGCTGCACCATTGACTGCGTAAGCCTCGACTAGTACTATTATTGATGATGTACCACCAGCTGATCCATGACATTTATATTACAGTTGTATAGTTTTGACATTATATATATATATATATATATATATATATATATGGTCCATGTATTTTATGTTCATGTTGCAGTTGTAGTTAATTTACATATTGGTGATCATCATGGTGTGTATATTGTTAGGTCATGTTAGATATGTTCATTTAATGTGCAGCTTGTAGATAGATGTGTATGTGATATCAATTATTTCACATGGGATGTATATTTGACGTTTGTGTTGTGATGATGTAATATAATGTTAATTGTGTTTTGTTAGATGATCATGATCATGATGATGTTAGTGAATTTGAATGTGTTTTTTAGTCAAATATGATGTTTGTACGATGGTTATCATGAACGTGATGCTTATTAATTAATTTAATATTAAATGATAATGATATTGTAAAATTGTAATATTTGTAATTCTAATTGTATGTAAAATTCTAAAATTGGGTAAAAATGCGAAGTTGGGTTACACTTTTGTGAGAATCGGGGTCGAAAAACTTTTTTTCTCAACAATTCGGCCAAACTGTTAAAGAATTCGACCGAACTCATTTTTCTGTTTACATTGATGGCGTATTGATAGCGTGGGCAAATAGATTTTTGGCCGGAGATTGGAAAACCGGCAACATAAGTTCGGTCGAACTCTTAAAATAGTCCGGCCGAACTTTAGTTTATAAATACACCAGCTCGAAGCCGTTAACCGGTTTCGGGCTTATCTACTGTGATCGTGTTTCTGCGTCTACGACGTGTTGTTCGGCCTCGACTCTTGCTGTTCGGCCTCGACTCTTGGTTTCGGGTTTATCTGCTATGATCGTGTTTCTACGTCTGCTGTGTGTTTCTGCGTCTGCTGATCGTGTTTCTGCGTCTGTCTGCGCCTATCTGCATCATGCTATTCGGCCTCAGATCTTGCTGTTCGTATTTGCAGGTATGCTCCGAACTGTGAATTTTGTTTGAGGTATAAAATCAAAATGTAATAATTGAGTTACAAGAATTTTTTACAAGAACGTGAAATATTGAATTTGTTACAAGAACATGAAATATAAATAGAGTAGCATAATTGAGTTTCATAAGAACTCATAAAGTGTAATTAAAGTGAACCTATTTATAATTTTAGTACAAAATTCTATGTTGGTAATACGAGAAACCTCGAAATTTGGGTATACATTGTTTATTTTATTTTATTTTTTCGAATGAAAAAAACAACAGTTTTATAGTTCATATTTAAAAACTTTAAGACACATTCCAAAATTCCCTTTAAAAAATTTGTGGTTATTAAATATTCATATATATCCATGGATCCTATGTTCAATACAAAGACATAATCTTATCTGTTGGTATCCCAAAAAATTATCTGTCTTGACATGCAAAAAAACGAGGGCGGGAACATCAAAATGTAGCTGATCCTAAGGTCTATATTGATAAATACATAATGCGTATACGTTGGTATCCCAAAATTAGCGTAGCACTACTTAAAAATGATGGCCCGAGGATCAATGATTTGTATCTAACGGTGAGATGAAATCCGGCGAACAGGTCCACGGCGGGTATACATATTATTTTTCCACGATGCGTAGTAGGCATGACTTAGTGACTCAATGAATGAGATAACAACGAAATATTCTCTTATCAGCTCCTTTCTATGGTGGTAGTGAAACATAGGTAGCACCAATATTGTGGCTTTAATTAAACACCGTTACAACAGAATAGCATCAAAGCTGTATAAATCCAAACTGTCCTTTGAAAATACAAACTTCATACGTTGCATCTTTGTATTTGGCACAATTTTGATCCCCTTCTGTAATTGTACGAAGCCTAAATCTACCACTCCCAAACATGTGTTAAGTGAACCTATCTATAATTTTGGTAAAATTCTATGTTGGTAATGCGAAAACCACAACGGTATATATTATTTTTTCCATAGTAAATGATGTTAGACGCAGCTTAAGTGACTCGATTAGTGAGATAATGAAATGTGATCAATAGAAGACATAATAGCTATAAGGGAAAAAATTTAGTTCAACTCCGACTTATTTTTCATCCGATGAAGCATACATGACCAATTCAAGATCTTGTACAAGCAGTGGTATAAATATTAACTTATTTTTCATCCGGTAAACATACATCGGTAACAATTAGAAGATCTTGTACAAAACATTAGACATAAATGTTAACTTATTTTTCATCTGTAAACATACATGTTGACAATTCAAAAGATCTTGTACAAGCAGGTAGACATAAATTTTAAACAACAACGAATGCTGGTATGCATAAATATACGAATCCAAATATTAGTCCACTTAAAATTTGTAGTGCATCAAAAGACATACTATACAACCTTCTAGAATTGAAGGTCTCGCTCTTTCATCATTAAGTAACCCATTTGTCTCTTGTCTAGCCTTTTATTATTTCCAAACAATTTTTTTTGTTTTGATAATAGTTATAGATTTTTTGTTAGGAAACAATAATTTATAATTGTTTGACAAATATATTAATAATGAAGGTTGAACCTAGCTACATTATTCAACATCTAGAGAACAATTGTATTGTGATATTTCCTTTCTTTCAGCTTAGTCCATCCTTAGAAAAATCTCTTTTAATAAAGGCAGATATATCCATAGTGATCCACTTATATTTGTTCACCAACAACTATTCCATTTTGGACTTATATATCTCAAAACTATGCTCATTGAATTTGTATATCTACATGGCTGATTACTCAACTGTTTATTTCACCATAGGAATCAATTCGATATATCTCCCATTTTTAATGGGTCTATCACATTTTAGAGAAAAACACGTGAGCCATAAAAGTTTCCATTGAAACCAAAAGTAATTTGATACAAAACATAGGTTTTAGCCTTATATAGTTAATTGTTTCAAATAGATTCTTAATAAAATGAAAAACATTCAATATAGAAAACACATGCATTAACATATAATTTACTCGAGAAACCCAAAGTGAGAAGATCATTTCTTTATTAGTATATTAATTTTTTAGACCATCGGACACACACACACACACACACACACACACACACACATATGTATGTGTATGTATATATGTATATATCCCATGATAATTATAAACTACCAATCCATTACCTTGGATTAGATAAAATTTTAGTTCTTTAAATGTTGTAGAACCATGGGGTAAACTACCATGCACTAGAAAAATGCTAAAATAAAAAACCATGTGATGAAAACCATCATAAAGGGAGATCCAAAAACGTTTTTTGGGGGAACTATCCCTAAACACCTTTGTGCAGGGGGATTTTTCATCTCTATGAAACCCTAAAGTGGAGGTCCTTTCCTCCCATTTCATTCCCACCACTAAGCTTAGAAAAAATATATAGTGCATGAAATTATTCACATAAAGAATTTAACACATACCAAACATCCAATAATTCTCCTTATTTGACCATCAATGTTGCAATGGTTAGAATCATTTCTACTACCCTTGCATGGATGTGTAGTGGCTATTTTATTCTTATCCTTCTCATTTCAGTTCTTATTCCCCTCCTTCAAAGCTTCTTGGTGCTATTTTTCTTCAAACCATAGTACCCTTTATTTTGGCCTATGGTTTCTAGATAATATGTGTATACACATGGATCATACACATTATCCCTTAGCTTAGAAATAATCACTTGTTTTTGTAGATGGTTACTAGACTCGACATATACTTAAGGAGTACATTTGGGCTCTTGGGAAAGATATCCAAAAATATGACCATATTTTTTAACTTAGTACAATCTTATACACCTTATGTCTACGTAAAGTTGTGTGAGTGATTCCACGAGTCCTCTACACACTTCATAGGGTATAATTGGGATAGGTAGTGTTAAATTCTACAAGTTCTGCTTGATGCGGGGTCCGGGTAGCCTCTTGGATCTGCATCTTTTATGAAAGGTGACATATCTAGTAAATGCCCCTACGATCGATCTCTGGAATAGATCTAAATAGAAGTTATTCATTTTAATATCCATAAACCACAACCACTTTAAGGCAAATCGTGTACATGTTTCATTTCTCCCATAAACTCTTAAGGCAAACTTTAAAGCCGTGTCATTGGCTTTCTCCCATTAAATTTAAAGCATGTGTCATTTCTCGAGGCTTTCTCCCATTAATTCAAGGCAAACTTTGAGGCCTAAAAACTGAAAGTAGCTTAACTTCCATAGGATTGGATCCCCCCAAACTCAAATGGAGTAAAAATTTAAAATGTTAAAAGTGGAGTTTTTATGATGTAATGTATCTTAATAATCTAGATTGACATGGTTGTATTTTATTAATGTACCTAAAGTTACACCTTCCATGTTTGCTTTTATTCTTTTAAAATGTTAAAGAAGTGGAGTGTTTTAGGATGTAATGGATATAAATAATCTAGATTGTGTTAAATATGATGTAATGGATCTTAATAATCTAGATTGACATGGTTTTTTTTATTAATGTACCTAATTTACACCCTCCATGTTGCTTTATTCTTGTAAAATGTTAAAAGTGGAGTGTATTAATGTACCTAAATTAACACCTTCCATGTTTATTTATTCTTTTAAAATGTTAAAAGTGGGAGTGTTTTATGATGTAATGGATATAAATAATCTAGATTGACATGTATACGATGATATGATGATATTGTAGGTTGATGTTGAATTGTAAAATTCTTGTACATGTCGATTATTATAAATTATTAAACAATTTGATAAACGCTAAATCATACTTCTTATTAAGGACATAACTAATTTATGATGATAGTGTGAGTTGATGTTAAAGGTGTAAAATTATTGTACATATCAAGGATGAATGATAGTACAAACCAAAAATGACATCATTATAAATTATTAAACAATTTGATAGGAGCTAAATCATACTTCTTATTAAGTACATAACTAATTTGTCATATGAGAACTGTGATATATAAACGGTCTTCAATTCTTCTTCATTTTGTAGGTAAAGTACTATCTTCACATTAAAATTTTTTATAAAGGTTACTCTAAAACTAAAGGCTTTCTCCCATTAATTACTTTAAAGCCTAAAAATTGAACCTAAATTGGTTGAACTTGCATAGGATTTTAGTATTTGTTTAGTGTTAACTTCTACAAGGTTCTATAAACCAAAGTACGCAAGGGCCAACTAATGTTAACTTATATAAGTTCTAAAGGCGAGGTACGCAAGGGCCAAGTAGCCTGCGGATCTCATCTTTTTTGAGAAGGTGACATATCCGATAAATGCCCTACGTTAATCTCTTAAAATTACATCTAAATAGAAGCTCTTCATTTTAATATCCATGAACCACAACCACTTTAAGGAAAACTGTGTACATGTGTCATTTATCCCATAAATTCATAGTCCAAGTTTTTAAAGCATGTGTCATGCTGGATTTATCCCATTAAATTTAAAGCATGTTTTTAGTAAGTGCATAAAATAATTTTGCAAACCATGTAAATGTCATTTCTCCTGTGTGTTAAAGGATTTCTCTCATTAATTCAAGGAAAACTTTAAGGCACAAAAATTGAACCTAAAGTGGTTGAACTCTCATAGGATTTTGAACTTCCATAGGATTTTTAGTCGGTTTGTTGGTGTTAACTTCTACAAGTTCTAAAGGCGAGGAAGTCTTTAAAGGGCTAGGTAGCCTACGGATCTCATCTTTTCTTAAGGTGAAATATCCGATGAAATGCCCCTACGATCCCGATCTTTGAGCAATAAAGTTCTTCATTTGAATATCCATAAATCACTACCACTCTAAGGAAAACCTTGTACATGTGTAATTTCTCCCTTCTTCCATAAACTTTTAGGCAAAATTTAAGACATGTTTCATTTCTATTTCATTTATCCCACAAACTCATAAAGGTGTGACTTTTGACATAACTTCATCAACCACCACAACTAGTTGTTTTAGTAAGTGCATCAAATAATTTTTCAAACCATGTAAATTTCATTTCTCCCACAAACTAAAGGCTTTCCCCCATTAATTCAAGGCAAAATTTAAGGCCTAAAAACTAAACCTAAAGTGCCTAAAATTTCATATGATAGTATCCCCCAAACTCAAGGATTTCCCCCATTAATTCAGGGAAAAATTTAAGGCCTAAAAACTGAACCTAAAGTGGCTGAACTTCCATAGGATTTTAGTTTGTTGGTTGAGTCTTAACTTCTATAAGTTCTAAAGTAGTTTGTAAAGGGATATGTAGCCTCTGGATCTCATCCTTTCTTAAGGCATGTAAAGGGTCAGGTAGCCTTTGGATCTCATCTTTTCTTAAGGCATGTTATTTCTAGATGTGATTTCTACCATAAATTTTAAGGCAAACTTTCTTGCAAACCATGCATGAACCATGTATATGTGTCATAAATCTCCTTTAAACTCTAGGCAATGCAATCTTCAATGCATCTCATTTCTAGATGTGAATTATACCATAAAATTTAAGTCAAACTTTAAGATAAACCATGCACATGTCATTTATCTCATGCACACGTGTCATTTCTCCCATGCATTTGCAATAAATATCAATTTAATATATTTTTATTGAATTGTTTTTTTTCAGGGATAAAAAAACCCACTAAATATGGTTGAAAAATGGAAATTATGCATAGATGTTTCTTTCTATCCCAATCCAGGGAAGCGGTGATTACATGTCATGATTTGATATTGTGACTAGCGAAGTCGTCCAAAGGAAAATGAATATACCGGGGAAGAATAACAAACAACATTGCATATTATATTGCATTGATATAAAGGCTTGGGAACATATATGGAGTATGGATCAAATGGAATTGTAGTTTCACTAATTCGAACTTGTGTGCCAAACGGATACGATGGCATGTACCAAGTTAAGAAAGAGAGGCTAAAAGAACTACATGGAATAGCAAACAATATTGTTAGTCAATTTCAAATTTTTAGTATAAGACATTGTACAAATGTGAATAAGATGTATGTTGATCTATTGCATGGGGAAATGCCAATTCAAGATTTATCTATAAAATATGAATTAGAATTATACGGGGCAATGTAATTAAGTTCATCTCTCGAAGATGAATTAGTTTTTGAGACACTCTTCTTCAAAAATTCAAGATTCATCTCTCGAAGATGAATTAGTTTTGAACGCTCTTTTTAAAAATTCAAGATTCATCTCTCAAAGATGAATTAGTGTTGAACGCTCTCCTTCAAAATTTATTGATGGAAATTGTATCTATATTGGATATGTGTGTTTTGTACTTATAAATGCGTCTTTTTTAATGACCATGTATTTTTCAATTATATACCAAGTGTGCTCCCACCACACCATATAAAGCGCAACTTGGTGAACTACACATTTACTGACAAGTGGTGAAATTCAAATTTTTATAAAATTAAAATGCGAGGACTTCAACAAATTTTTGTTTAAATGGAGTTTCACGCTTCTTTTTTAATGACCATGTGTTTTTTTCAATTTTATACCAAGTGTGCTCCCACCATGTAAAGCGCAATTTGGTGAACTTAACATTTTTATAATTTTTTTTGCTTAAATTGAGTTTCACACATCAATTAGTGCTTTTAATGTTGTGTTTTACATAATTTGTGTACACTAAATTACATTAATTTTCTGAAATTTATTTTGAATTTATTTTAAATAGTAATTAAAAAATTTTTTTGTAAATGTCCACTATATATATATATATATATATATATATATATATATATATATATATATATATATATCATGGAGGATGAATGACGAAGATCAACAAAATCCCATATCTCTACAAGAGAGGGGGATCGGGAATCGAGGGATGTTCATGGTATTTAAATATAATCTTAAATCTCCATACACATACATACATGTGTGTACTTGTGAAATTGATTTTTTATCAATTTTGTGAGTTAAATTAGTTGTTAATAAGTTTCATTTTTATTTTTTAGGAGTTAAGAGGAGAAGGGTGTCTACTCCATCAATGGAGCATAATCATGGTTCACGCAATTGTGGTATGGTTCACGCAATTTAATCAATGAATATGTACATATATTTATATGTATGAATGTATTTTTTAATTAATTATAAATTCATATTTGTTTATGAAGTTTCTCTCTTGTCTCGTGAGGTTGGTGGTGGTTCAGATTCCCTTAGAGGGCCATCAATAATTGTTGGCGGATTGCGTGAAGGTGGCGATATGTATTCCCCTAGAGGCCAATCAACGAATGGTCATGTTGGTTCTTAACCAATCAGTGGTCGTGTTGGTTCTTAGCAGGGTCGTTCTGGTTCTCAATAGTCTCAGGGTGGGAAATATGCTAGCCAACCACATCGAGGTGGCCATCAATTTGAATATTATTTTCATTCAATTTGTACAAATTTGTTTACATGTGTTTTTTTAATATACAAACTTTTATATATTGATGCAGAGGCTGAAAATTTTTCTCCAAATGTTGCTCAAAAAAGATGTAGGGTAGAATGCATCATTCAAGAAGAAGGTTGTTCACTAACCATGACTTATTCATCTGACATTTCTAATATACCTTGGGAAACAAAAATGTAGCAATGCACCTTAAAATGGTGTCAACATATTCATGCAAAATTGAAGAGATATCTTGTGGCTTTGACTCTACCTACTAAGAGTCGACAAAGCTTGGAAATAGTTACACACTCTTTAAGCAAACTAGTATATGTGTTATAAAAGCTTGGGCCAACCACTAATACTTTTATAGAAGTGATGAGAAAAAGAAAGGAAACAATGATGGCTCTCGATAATTGGGAGGTTGTTAAACAAAGAGTTAGAACAGAAATGGCCAAGTCTATGTTTAATTTCAAATAAGGGTCGAAAATAAAGATGTTGAAGGTGAAATATTTCAAGCACCCTCATATAGCTCGCTAATTGTATGATAGACACCTTGTGGCCTATGGAAGACTCCTATGGAACGACAAGGTACCGCTTTATTTTGCAAAATTATTTTATGCAGAATTATTTTTGCAAATGAAACCTAATTACAATGCCCTTCCCTTTGAATTTTTTGGTTTTGGGAAAGGTTTATTGTGTGACCATAGGGGTGTTAGGCGTGATTTTGAGTTACCTCGACCTAAGCCACCATTATTTAGTCGACCTCTTCGTGTCAAAACTTACAGTTAGAGATGGATGCCACTTCTAAAATTAGTCGAGAAGCAATGGATGTCATCATTGACAATGTTCACAGTGGATTTAGTGGAGTTGATGTTTGTCTGAATCAACAAAGAGCACATGAGATTGCACATGCTAATTTTGTGTATTATATAGATAAAGAGATTGACAACATGAGTGTTGAAGATCTCAAAACATATGCAAAGAATTGTCGCAATGGCTGGCAAGACCTAATTGTTCATGAGGAAGAGGGCATGGGAATGGTATGTGTTAATGGTTAAGGTTCAATTATTTTAACACATGATGTACAATTTGTAATAAATACATATATACATACATTTATTTGTATACATTAATCTAAAAAAAATGTATCATTATATGTTAACACCATTTGCAGTTGTCAGGCTTGATGAATGAAGAAAATGTTAATATCATGGTCAGAGCCTCGGGTTCAAACAATCAAGATGGGTCTCACCATCAATCATACAATCAAGATGGTTCTCACCATCAAGATATGTTGGCAAATGTTAGTGTTTTTTAAGTGAACATGATCATGTACAATTATTTTTTATCTATTATTATATATATCGAAACATGATGAGATATTTTTAAAATAAATAATTGTGCACACATGTACATGTACATATATATAATAATTTTTTTTAACAGATTCTGATTCCGTCCAATGTTTTTGGGATGGTGATACCTTCTTATTCTTTGGAAGATGTACCTTCTACTTCCTTAGGAGATGTGCCAAATCCATAATCACAAGTATTGACAATTTTTCACTTTTAAAATTTATGTTTTTAAGTTATATATTCCACCTCAAAAAGTTCCATTAAAAAATGAGATATATCTATATCTTCAGTTATTTTAATTCTTTTGAATTTTACGTTTTTGGGGATTTTCTTTCTGAACCACTCTTAGGAGATGTGCCAAATCCACCAACACAAGTATTCAATTTTTCACTTATATATATATGTGTGTGTGTGTGTGTGTGTTTTTAAGTTATAAGTTATAAATTGAAGTTTAAAAGTTTTATTATAAATTGAGATCTAGAGATTTTGAGTTATTTTAAATTTTTTGAATTTTAGGTTTTTAAGGTTTTCTTTTGGAGCCTCTCTTAGGAGATGTGCCAAATCCAGCAGTAGAAGTATTCAAATTTTCACTTAAATATATGTTTTTAAATTATAATTTATAAGTTTTTTACATGAAGTTCTATATATTCTCACTCAATTTTAAAACATCAAATTTTAATGTTTGTACACATTGTGTACGGGTGCCCCATGCTTTGCAGGATAGCTCGAGGATTGAGACTTTGCTGGGAAATACACTGCATCCATTTGTATTTGATGGATGATGCACATGCACTATTTGATGGATGATTCACATGCACACGTGCAACATTATAGTTTCAATAGATTTAGTCTTAAATTTACTTTTTTATATATCTAGTCTTATCTAGATGCAGTCATATATAACTTGATACTGGATACTTGTGAGATCTACAAATTTTGGACATATTTTATGTGAACTACATTTGGTACATGTGAATGTGATATATAATGTTTTTAAAACTTAAGTTTTGGATGGTTTAACTACATTTGGCATGTGAAGTAATGTTACAGTGTCATATATAATTTATTTTGTTTTTAAAACTCAAGTTTTGGATGGTTGAACTACATTTGGCATGTGATGTGAAGTAATGTTGTGTTAAATAATTTGTTTTGTTTTTAAAGTGTTATGGTTGAACTACATTTGGCATGTGAAGTAATGTTACTTGATACTTGATACTTGTGATCTATAATGTTTTGTTTTTAAAAAGTTTTGATACTTGTGATTTATAATGTTTTGTTTTTATAACTCAAGTTTTGGATGGTTGAACTACATTTGGCATGTGAAGTAATGTTGTGATCTATATTAATGTTTTTCTTTTGAACTACATTTGGAATGTGAAGTAATGTTGTGTTATAATTTGTTTTGTTTTTAAAACTTAAGTTTTGGATGGTTGAACTACATTTGGCATGTGAAGTAATGTTGTGATCTATATTAATGTGTTGCTTTTGAACTACATTTGACATGTGAAGTAATGTTGTGATCTATATTAATGTTTTGCTTTTGAACTACATTTGGCATGTGAAGTAATGTTGTGTTATAATTTGTTTTGTTTTTAAAACTTAAGTTTTGGATGGTTGAACTACATTTGGCATGTGAAGTAATGTTGTGCTATAATTTTTTTTTGTTTTTAAAACTTAATTTTGGGATGGTTGAACTACATTTGGCATGTGAAGTGATGTTGTGATCTATAATGTTTTGTTAAATTAAAACTTAAGTTTTGGATGGTTGATCTACATTTGGCATGTGATAAAATGTTAAATGTTTTTATTGGATAGTTGAACTACAATTGGCATGGCATGTGAAGCAATGTTGTGATATAATCAAAAAAAAATTTAAACTCAAGTTTTGGATGGTTGAACTACATTTGGAATGTGATTATGATATTATGTTTTGTTTTTAAAATTCAAGTTGTCGTTTTCCAAACAAAAAAAAATTCACATGAATATATGTACATGTAGAAATGATTTTACACATGTTTGAATATATATGTTAAAACGATTGAAGTACAACACACACACACACACACATATATATAAACAATCATAAGATTATAGGTCTTGTTAGATGTGTCAAACAATCATAAAATTTTAAAAATGCATTCTATAATGTATATATATCCAGTACGTGCAACATTTTTCATCAATGCATGTATAGAAAAGCTACTTTCAGTTAATTCCATTCTAGAACATATATATCCAGTACGTGCAACATTTTTCATCAATGCACATAGAAAAGCTATTTGAATAGTTAATTTCTTTCTAGAACATATATATCCAGTACTTCAAAATTTTTCATCAATGGCAATAGAATTTAGCTACTTTCAATTAATTGCATTCTAGAACATATATATATTCAGTACGTGAAACATTTTTCATCAATGCACATAGTAAAACTACTTGAACATTTAATTGCATTCTAGAACATATACATATCCAATACGTGCAACATTTTTCATCAATGCACATGTAGAAAAGCTACTTTCAGTTAATTGCCTAGAACATGTATATATCCAGTACGTGTAACATTTTTCATCAATGCACATAGAAAAAATACTTTCAGTTAATTGCATTCTAGAACATATATATCTAGTACATGCAACATTTTTCATCAATGCACATAGAAAAGCTACTTTCAATGAATTGCATTCTAGAACACACACACACACACATATAATTGGTGAAATGTGAATTTGGGTTACACTTTTTTGCTCTTTTTTTGAGAAAAAAAATCATTTTTTTTTTGTTCTTCAACTTTCCGCAAGTCAAAACAAATTTTCCGTTTTAGAATTTCATTTTGCGATAAAAAAAATAAAATTTGTTGGAAATTTTATTATTTTCTATTACTTATTTTTCTGAATTTTCTTATACACATTTGATATGTCAACTTAGCGTTTCTTTGAGTGTGTGTTTTTTAAAAATCAAAGGATTCATAAGAAGTCATGTTAATACACAATGTTGTATTCTTTGAAACTTTGTGTTTTTTAGAAACAAAATGTGTTACAACAATCTAGACAGAGTCTACTTCGGTTTCGTCATATTTACAAAGCCAATGGATGCATATCATAATTACTAGAATTTTTTGAACTGATCCAATATAAAAAAACTGGATATTTTGAATACGTTTCATGACGCAAGAAATTTCTTAACATATAAGTTATAAACTAAAGATCTAAAAACTACCCATTAGAGACGATGAACCAATGTAATGCACCATAATTTTTTCAATTTTTTTTACAACGTATTTTGGAAGATACAGAATTATGATTTCATTGAATCATAATGACCTTCAGAAATTGTTTGTACTCATTTTATTACAAAATTAATTAAAATTAGTGAATATTTATGGAATTCCATAAAAGTTATATTTCCTAAAAGTAGATTCAATTCTGAAAATGCTTGTCTTGGTTCCGACAGTTAATTCAGAATGTTTCATGGATTTTAATCAGTCCAAAGTTACAAATACATATTCAGAGTTTAGGTTTGCATAAATTGCAGACGTGTTCGCGTCGACGACCCGTCTAGTCTAACGACATAAAAGTTTGGCCAAATTTTTTATAAATGTTCGGCCGAAATTTTACCTGACTTTCCGTCGGCTGAAAAATACCATGAAGACCCTCCAAAATAAACATTTTGTGGCATGATATAAATTGACATGAAAACATTCATTATTTTCGCATAATTTCGCACATTTGGTATGATTGTGAAAAGGTCTTGGTCTGATTTTGCAAGGAATTGTTTTGGGTTTAAGGAATTTTCTTGGAGGTACATTCAAATGACATTTTTGCAAAGGATTGTTTTGGGTTTAAGGAATTTTCTTGGAGGTACATTCAAAGGAAATTTTTGCAAAGGATTGTTTTGATTTTAAGGTCTTTTCTTGGAGGTACATTCAAAGGACATTACATTCAAAAGACATTTCTTGGAGGTATTTGATACATTTTTTGGATGTTTTTTGGGCTTGATTTTTTTTGAAGGTATTTTGTTTTTAGAGGATTTGGGCTTAATTTTCATTGTTTTTAGAGGTTTTGGGCTTAATTTTCAAAAGAATATTTTTAGGCTTAATTTCGAAAGGACTCTTTTTAGGCTTAATATTCAAAGGACATATTTTGGAAGTATTTCTTAAAGTGATATTTTTTTAGAGGCTTTTTTGAAGTATTTTTTAAAGTGACATTTTTAAGAAGTTGGAATTAATTTTCAATGGACATTTTTTGGAGGCATTTTTTGAAGTGACATTTTTTTAGAGTACGTGCTTTGGATTTAAGTAAATCTTTTATAATGATTTTTTGTTTAAATTTTTAAATGAATTTTTTTTTGCAGGACTTGGAAGAATATATTTTGAGCTTCGTTTCATTTTTATAAGAAATTTTTTTCTCGAATTTTTTAAAGTATGTGTTTTGGATTGAAGTATGTATTTTTTGCAAAATTTTTAAAATGAGTTTTTTTAAAATTAAATCTTTTGTGATGTTTTTTTTAATTGAGTTTTTGTCAAAATTTTTGAAGGAATTTTTTTGAACTTCATACTCTATTATCATGGGAAATTGAAGTAATTGTGCAAGAAATTATGATCGAAAAAGAGACCCTGAGAAACATAGAGAAGAGACGAGAGAATCTCGCAAAAAAAAGAGAGAAGCACTCTCAAATATTGAAGGGGAAAATCAACCTCAACTAGAAGTTGAAGCAGGCATGTAAATGTAAATATTATGAATTTGATATTTAAAATTTTCCTAGTGTAAAATGTGAAGCTTAATTTTTTTTGATGAACTAATTTGAAAAATATTTTGCAATGTAAATAGAGAGAGATATTCCTCAAAACATCGATGATAAGATACAAAATTTTGAAAGAGAAAGTGAAAGAGATATTGAACCAATGATTGAAGATGGTGAAAATGTTGAAAGAAATTCAAGTGAAGAAATTGAATCATAAGGTATATATATATATATATATATATATATATATATATATATATATATATATGTTGAACACATGCATGTATTATTTAATTATAAATATTTATTAATTTAGTTATTTATTGAATATGTAAACTTATTATGTACTATTCATTAGAATATGCACAGATGAAATCAATTTCGATGATGAGATGTTAGAAAATGTTGACACACTCACATATGGATATAAAAGAGCTAACCATGTTATAAGATATCGTGTTAAACACATTTTTGATACGTACTTCATAAAGGAAAATGTGATAGTTCAAGCCCAAATTTTGAAAGGTCTCCTATCATTAAGGAAATTAAAATAAGCTATGACTTTATTGGGTATTCAAAAATCAACAAAAGATAAAAAAAATGAAGGAAAATGTGATACAAAATATAAATAGTGCTATAAATTAAATTAGAAGATCTAGACATAAAAATGTTTCAGTTGTACGTAGAGAAATACATATGGAAGTGGTTTCATCAAGTACTAAAGTGAATTGTTTGGTAAAATATATGGCACAAGCATTAAGAACCTCACAAAAATATTTGCACAAACATGGGAAATTTCGGTTGCAAATAGATGTAAAAGATGAAATTGCTTGTTGGAGAGATATTTGTAGGCAACCATACAAATATAGATTTGGAGAAAAAAAAAAAATGTATGAATATTGGAAGAAAAATTCACGTGTTCACCAATTGCAAGGGTTATGATGCAAAGAAGAATAACACGAAATCAATACGAATAACATGAAAAACATTTCTTGGAAACCACTCAGATAGAGTTGTTCAACAAGGTCAAAGAAGAGAATCGTGAAATTCATGTCTCAATCAGTGCTTTTGTTCAACAAAAACCATTGTATGTAAAACCTATCACCGTACGCGATACTTGTTGTTTTGATTATCATGTGGAATTTGAGTTATATTATGACACATTCCTTAATTTTGGTAGAAAATTTTGGAAAGATTCACCTCCTCCTTCCACTATCTATGAATTCATATCTCAAATTTTATGTGAAAGAGAAAGCGATGAATTATTTTATGAAAAGAAATGTGTTGGTGGTAAAAAATGCAATTATTGTGGAAATTTGAGTAAATTTCAAAACAAATATCGTATTGATATAAATGATCAATCATTATCCAACATGAAATTGAAATGGAAAATATATGAATATATCCATATATGATTCAAGGTTAAAATAGTGCTAAAAGAATTGAATTACAAGAAGAAGAAATTTGTGTGATAGATTTTTTGAGAAAGTTCGAGGTAGAAATTTATAAATGCACCAAGAATTCCCATAGAGGCGATGGAAAGACTTGAATTTCAAAATTCTCGTGAATTTTTTCCACCAGGGACCATTTTGTCAGTAATGGATTTTGCAGAAAACTACACATTTGTTCCACAAAAATAAATTCGAAGTGAATACTATCATTCTGACCAAGTCTCCATGCTCGTTCATATTCTATATAGACATGCTAAAAAAAACGTCGATAATATAGAAAGCACCAGTGAAGATCGACATGTTATTAAATAATATCAATTTTATATTAGTGAAGATCGTATATGTGATACATATTTTGTACAACATTGTTTTGGAAATATTTATAGCTCCTTGAAAAGTCATGGAATAAAATTCAATGAACATTGGATATGGTCAAATAGATGCCCATGTCAATTCCAATCTTCACGATCATTATTTTGGCTATGTTGTCTTCATAAGAAAACCTTCATTAAACATTGTTGGATTTTCTTTGAGACTCGCCATGGAAAAGGAGAACATGATGGTGCAGGGGCATGCATAAACTGAGAACTTCGAAGATATCAAATGAACCCCTCTACAAACCAACTTGTAGATGCTAAAGAATTTGTTCAATGGTGCATCACTGCTCTAAGCCATAAGACTAACCAATCAAGGGAAGTGCGAAGGTACATTCAATTTAATTTTTATTGGATATCTAATTTTAAACACTGTACGTTTATCATGTAATGATTATATGTGATGGTATTTTGATATCATATTGACATTATTCTTTGAATTTTCCATATATAGGTTTTTTTGGCATATTGGGATCGAAGAGGTAGATAGATCAATTGGAAATGACGTTAAAACAATAAAAGGGACTCGAAAATTGCATTAAATTAAAACAAAGTTGTCCACAAATGTGTTTTCATTGTATAAAAGAAAATATTCTTGTTTTTGTCATGTTCGCATAGACAACACAGAATCCAATGACGTTTGTGAAAACAAAATATATGTAAAATATTGGAAACATACAGAGCTAAATACAAAGGGGAAAATGTTAGTTGCAATGTTTGAAGAAATGTAATCAGAGGAGACTACAATATCATCTGATGGGTATCGAGTTTTTGATATTCTTAGAGAAGGTAACATTTGAATTGCTTTCAAATGATAGAGATCTAGAAATAAATTTAAATACATAAGTTTGTTAAGTTTGTTTTATTGTGCAGGAGATGTTTTGCTGTAATTGAACCAAATGACAACGATGAAAATGTGAAATATTATTTGATGCGTTGCATTGAATGAAAAATTAAATTATTAGAAAACTATAATGATCACAAGTTTCCATATGAAAGATGATCTATTATACTGAAAGGTTATTTCTTCAGACAAACTAATCAAAGTGGGGATTGTTTCTACTTTGAAGACTATGAACTTGACATCATAAGTTGTCAATATAGTCACTTGGCGTGTGCAGCACGTGTAAAGTTGATAGAGTTTCAATCAAAGAAAAAAACAAAAATTAAGAAATGGAAAATGTCAAAATTCGATCATGAACGAATCATTGAAGATGGAATTCCATTGGAATTTTTTTGATTGAACTTCCCAACAATTTCTTCTCTTTGGATTCATGTTTTAGAACTTCTAGAACTCAACTAAAAATTGAGCTGCCTTGTTATGTTATATGTGCAAGTGTTTGCGGATGTACATTGTTTTGGTACATGCACACTAGTGTCAAATGAAAGTAGCTTTTTTATACATGCATTTATTAAAAATGTTGCATATATATATATATGTTCTACAATGAAATTCACTGAAAGTAGCTTCTCTATATGCATTGAAGAAAAATGTTGGAAGTACTGTATATATATGTTCTATAAGTATTGGATATATATATATATATATATATATATATATATATATTGGTAACATTTTAGAATAGTGTTCCATGTAATGAAGATATCCAAATCCATTTTGTAGAACTAATTAAAGCACAAAAAAATGGCAAACCATCATGTCAACATTTACGTTGCCAATTACCATATAAGACATCTCAATATTTTTTCATGTTTGCATTAACAAGATACCAATATGACATATAAACAATATTTCTGAAATATACATGTGAAAACTACATGGGAGATTCAAACTTATGTCAACATCGATGGTCCTAGGATGAAATATTTATGTTAGGAGGATAAAAAGTAAAACATAACAAAATAGAGTATTTAACTTGCAAAGTTAAAACATAGAAAAAAAGAAAAACATAGTTTTTCGACACAACACATATTGCTACAGCATGAAGAACATTTTTTCCTGAATGATCCAATGGCCTCTATATTTATAGCTATAGGAAGACACTTAACTTGTAATATGCGGAAAAAAAATAGAAGGTGGTGATTATAGTTGGTTAAACAAGAAGTGAGAAGCTACCAGAAAAGAAAAAAACTACCGAAATAGAGTAATTTAATCAAGTGTTGAGAAAGACAAAAATTTCCAAATCTAAATATTTAATGTTTTTCCAATACTCCCCATTGATTATAAATTGTTGGGGATCATCAAAATATTGCATCAAACTTCTTTGGAGCTATATATATTTGCATGCTCCAAAAATCCCAATTAGCTATGTAAATATTAAAATGTCTCATTTCCCAATTATTTTTCCAGTATGTCAACAAACTAATCTTCATAGTTTCAAAAATCTAGAAAATTTTATTTGTTGCCGAAAATATCTCTAATCAAATGATACCTAGTAACAATATTCTTATTTCTCTTATGAAAAACATGATTTTTGGACAATGTAATGGAAGACATGTTGTCACAAAATATTGTATAATTTTCCTTTTGATCACGCAATAAGGCTTCCAACATCATCTACATCCAAACTAGTTTACAAGTTTCACTAGTTGTTGCGACATACTCAACTTCAACAGAAGTAAGTTCCACAAGCGAAGTGAAAAACCTAAGGTGTTTTTTTTGTCATTAATGATTGCAGTACAATCAATTTCCATATCTCCAATAAGTTTGAATTCATCTGAAGTGGGATCTATAATTCAATTTTTTTTTTGTTTCACTAGCATATCTCAGAATTCTTTTACCAACCTTTCAATGGGAGAATTTTGGAGACTCCATAAATATTTAAATAAAACTTGCACCATAGATAATGTCAAGCCTTGTAGTCATTAAATACATTAAAATCCCAAATAACATTTTAAATAATGTAGGATGAACAATTGATCCATCATTTATTTTCTCAACTTCAAATTTGTCATAATTTATGTTGGCGTTGCCTTACAATTGAACATATTAAATATTTTCAAGACATCACCAACTTGTTTAGATTTTGAGATGTAAATTACACCATTACATTCATGGACTTCATAAGTCCCAAATATGACATTTCAAATTCAATTTTCATTGTTTCATTGAAGGAATCTATAGAAAAATTACTAGTGAATAACAAATCATCCACATATAAACTCACAATTAGAATTTTACCCTTCTCATTGATTTTGGTATACAAGGTAGACTCATTATTATTCTTTGAAATCCACTCTAAATCAAATAAGATTAAATCTAGTCATATGAAACTTTCAAACCATCTAATGTGGTTCATCCCGAGGACAAAATATGAACCATGTTATATGGTTCTAAACATCGACCAAATGTTAATAATGTGATTAATCCAAAAGACAATATTTCTATTATTATGGATCACAAAAGTCTAAAATCTAGCAAAATATTAATATTTTAATGTCTATATATATATATATATATATATATATAAAGAAGTTAAAAATAAACATTTTATTTATAATAAAAATGTTTATTTTACACCTTGTTCAAAGTAGAGGAAATAAATAATTATTTACATGGTTATCATAGGGTCGTGTATATGTACATGCATATATCACATCAACAAGACCACATTTAATTAATTAAATTAATGTGGCTGATATATATAAACTCTTTATTTGTATCTACCATTAATAAAATATTAAATAACTAATTAATTATTAATAATAATGAATGAATAATAATTTCATCCAAACCACATATTTATTAATAATTGGATGTTAATTTGAGGTCCATTTCCAAGTGGATTTCTTATACCACATTTTTTTGAATATTATTAGTATTTTATCAAAATATTAATAACTTATATTGTGCATTATTTTAAACTATATAATAATGTGTGAAGTTGCTAGAGTGAAAAGTTAACAGGAATGTGTTCCTTGTTACTATATATATATATATAAAAGGAAGGATAATAATCATTCTTCTCAATTATTGTGTTTAAATTTATTTAATAATCAACATATTTTCATATAAAATAATATCATTACATTTATATTAATTTAAATTAGAGAACATATTATTTCTTAAAATTTAATTTGAATAAGAAGAACTAAAATTATCTCTCTTAATCATGCTAATTAAACTTAACTAAAATTAATTGATAATCAATTACATATTTACATCTAAAATAATAAAATTAACCCTAGGGATTAATACTATAAATCGAAGGAAATAATAAAATTCAGGGATTTATACTAAAATCTCAAGGTATTATAAACACAAGAGATTAATATTAAACTCAAGTGAATAATATTATAAGCCCAGATTATATATACCCCAAGATAAATATTATAAACCCAAGGATTATAAATCCAACGTAGTATTATTAAACCCAAGGGATTATAAATCCAATAGAATATTATTAAACCATAGAGATAAATATTATAAACCCAAGGTATATAAACTCTAAAACAAATATGGTTGCCGAGAGTTGATTTTTATATTCACACAATATTTGTCACAATGATTGGCCATGGTTCACCATCGCTTATTTTCACATTGAGACAATTTTTCTCACAATGGGAAGTCTGACCATGATTCACCATGGATAACCATTGTTTCACATATATGGTTTCCCAGAGTTGATTTTCATATTCACACAATCTTTGTCACAATGATCAGCCATGGTTTACCATGGCTTATTTTCACATTGAGACAATTTTTCTCACAATGGGAAGTCTGACCATGCTTCACCATTGATAACCATAGTTCCACATGGTTGAACAAGATAACGCCTACCCTTAAACACTTACTTCACATACAAAAAATACATAATATCGAGCTTTGACTTTGTCGAATAACTCTAATTAATTATAACTATAATTTATACTTTTAGATATTTAAATTTTAACTAATTATTACATCATATCTTATATTAACAATAAAACTATTGCAATAAATTTTTTCAACATAAAAATGGTTTCATCCAAACCACATGTTCATATTTAATAAATACATTGCATTGGATGTTAATTTGAGATCCTTTTCCAAGTGGATTTCTTATGCTACATTTTTAAAATATTATGGGATTTTCTCAAAATATTTATAGCTTATGGAGTGCATTAGTTTAAATTATATTATAATGTGTGAAGTTTTTGGAGTCAAAAGTTAATAATAGTTTGTTCTTGTTAAAAATAAAATATTTAATTGGAATAAGAAGGATAATAATCATTCCTCCAAAATATTTTTATTAAATCTATTTAATAATCAAGAACATCTTTTCATATAAAATAATAGTATTACATTTATATTATTTTAAATTGAAGAACATATTATTTTTTAAAATTCAATTTGAATATGAATAATTAAAATTATTTCTCTTAAATATGTTGATTAACTAAAGCTAATTGATAATAAATTACATATTTACATATAAAATAATACAAGTAACCTTACGAATATGAATTGTAGATTAATAAACCCAAGGGATTTATATTAAAATATAGGTATTGTAAGCCCAAGGTATATAAACCCAGTGATAAATATTATAAACCCAAGGGAATAATGATAAAAACCCAAGGGATTATAAGCCCAAATTTATAATATTAAACACAAGGATAAATATTATAAACTCAAGGTATATACACTCTTAGATAAATATTATAAACACTAAAATAAACACAAAGGAATAATACTAAGAACCCAAGGGATTATAAGCCCAAAGATATAATATTAAAAGCAAGGATAAATATTATAAAATAAAGGTATATAAACTCTTAGATAAATATTATAAACACTAAAATAAACATGGTTGACAATGGTTGACCGAATTTGAATTTCATATTGACACAATATTTGTAGAGTGGATGGCCATGGTTCACCATGGGTGATTTTCATATTTATGTTGGAATTATGACTAACGTGTTTTCCTTGAAGTGAACCCACTTGTAACAGGATAAGTATGTGTTGAAATGATGGTAACATGATGAGTACACATGCCAGTTCAGATGTGACAGAGAAATAAATACCAGTCAGAGATAGAGGAATGATGAAGGTAAAGTTTGAGAAAGTATATGCAGGTTTTGTGAATCAAATTCATGTACACACACATGTATGATAAAGAGAAGAAGTGTATACACAGGTTCGATGAAGGAAATTAGTGTACACATGTGTGTATGAAGAACAAAAGGAGCGTACATTTTGCGCACTATGGTTTACTAAATACCAAGGGTACGTACCATTGTATTAACCCATAATAATGAGAATTTCAACATATATTTGATCCCATCAAATATTACCATTGACATTAGTGTGTCTTTGAAACATGGGGTTGGCTAAAGCCTAAGATATATAAGGAAAGGAAGATTGAAGTGTTTAAATGTGAATGAGAGAGGTTGATTGATGAATACTTCAATCTGGAGTATGAGTGCATAGTATGGGTTATTAATGAGTGGATGATATGAAATAAATATGCACCCAATAGTACAATGATGGATCAGGATCATTATATCTGAAATGTCTATGTATTGTATGATCTGTTTATGGGTTCATTAGATCTGTCATTTGAAACATGTTTATTATGGTGTATGTCATGATATGGGTATGTCTGTAGTTATAAAGTGAAGTAAAAATATGAATTGGTAACTGCAGATATGTACGTGGGTTTGTCTCTAGTAGGGCACACACATATGCGAAAACATTTCTGAGTAGTAGCGTATAGATTCTACAGTATGACAAATCGATATGCAAGTTTCATTCCTGAAAAGAGCGTATATCTGCATAAATTCTTTATGATAAGCACATATGAAAGTTATGGTTTCTACTAAAGAATATTTTTTATTAGTTTTATTAGTATTTTTATGTTTATGTTGTTTTTCAATGAAGTCTTCATGTACATATAGTTTTGGTAGTGATGTCTTGCGTATTGATGATGCTACTAGCTGAATGTGATTGAAGATGAGTGATTGGTTTCTTGATTTAGTGATTAAGCAATTGGTTGAATGATTTGGTACAATGATCAGTTTCATTTTTGATATATGGTATTCAGATAAAATGATGGTAGTGGGTCCAGTCTGAAAATTTGATGAAAAGTGGCCTACAAGATGTAATGTGTTGAAGCAAGTGGATTCAGTGTGAAAAATTATGAAATGTGGTTCACGATGGTACTCAGTGTTGAATCCATCAGTGAGGAAGTCTAATCTTCCTACCAATATTATTTGGTGATCAGATTAGGGGGTTCTAGCTCCCTTCGAGTGGGTGTTGGTAAAGGATATTAGGGGGTTTGACCTCCCTTCCTGTGGGTGTTGGAGAATGAGTGAAGGTTTTAGCCTTATGCAGGTGGGTTCCTACATGTTGGTATGAGTCTGCGCTAGTAAAATATTGTAATACTTTTTCATAATATTAAAATTGAAGGCATAGATGATTCCATTAGTTTTTTTCTCCCACATTGTGTTTCCACCTGAAATACTAGTGTTCATGTGTGTTTCTTAAGTGTGATGCTTTATTTTGTTCTTACTAGACATGTTTATTTCTTATCAAATGTCTGATGAATCATTGATGCACTAGTTTAAGTTAAACTTATGGGGAATTAAATGAAATATAAATTTACTAGATATATGCTAGTTGTCTACATAAGAATCACATATATACGCAGGTTTACTTCACTAAATTCATGTACATAAATCAGAGTAATAAAAGAAAAAATCAAGTGAGTTTAAAATACTGATTCAACCCCCACCCCCTCAGTATTTTTCCCAACAATTGGAATCAGAGAAGGTTCTAGAGAACAAGCTTGATCGCTTGAAGGAGATACACCAAGAAGATGGGAAAGAATCAAAAGAGGAAAGCCACTCAAAGGAATATGAAAACTCAAATAACTTGTGCAATAATAGATGAATAAGATAAAACAGGTACTGATTTTTGTTCTGCTTATGATCCAGTATTGACTATAGTGAATATGAAATTCAATCAACTGAAATTTCTCTGATGGGTAAAAGTGAAAGTAATGTAATGGATCTAGAAGAAAAAGTTAAAAAACTCAAATATAAATTTAGATATCACCAAAATCTATTTGATGAAAGGGACTCTACATACAAGGAAGATATTACTAGATTGAATAATCAGGTGCAATAAAGAAACAAAATTAAGAAGATGTGAAAGGAAAATAAGGACCAATATCAAAGGTTGCACGATGAAGTAACATCACTCAGAAATAAGGATCTTAAGGAAAGAACCAGTCTTTTTGAGATCCTTGATGTTGAGATCGTCTCTCGCAGAACACATCTCGAAAAATCAGATAACATGAATGAAGAACTATTTCAAGCATTTGAAGAAAAATAAAATGGTCTGAAGAAGAGATACTAAACTTAAAGAACTGGAAGAAGAAATAAGGATTGAATAATAAAAAGAAAAGAAGTACCAAATAATGAAGTTTTAGGTAAACATTTGAAAAGGTAATTTAGAAGAAAAAGATAAATATTTGAGATTTCAAGATAGTACTAAGATTCTGGATAATATTCTTAGTATTCAAAGGTCTCCCTCTATTAAATTTGATCTTGTTTTTTATGAAAATGTTAAAGGAGAATCTATTTCAAAAGCTAGTGTTAAAGGTCGAAAGCATAACAATGTAAAATTTGAAATGTTTAAAATGATAAAAGGCCAACCTGGTCAACAACCAAAGATCATGAATCCTCAAAGGAAATAATTAGCTCCTAATTATAAAAGTGTCAATTTATTCTCTCCTTTGATCAATAATATTGAACGCTTTATTTTTCATAACTATGGACATCTTCCAACCAATTGCAAAATAAAATTGTTTCGACCTAATAACCACTTCACAGGGAGTTGAACTCCTAGGAATAAAGGGTAGTTTTATAGATATTTCTTATCTTGTAACTAATTTAGGCACAAGATTATTGATTGTAGGTCAATTATACAGAACAAAAGTAGGAGATGGGATAAGCTTCAACACATAACTAGAAATTGTAAGAAAATCTTGAGGAAGAAGGAACACTGGTGAAAAAAATAGTGAATGTTGACCCTACTGCAGTCAATTTTTTCTAAAGCTTAATTCTTAGTGACTTCAGAAGTGATTTTAGGTACATGACCTCATAAGAGCATAAGATGGGTATCAAGTCCTTAGGATGAGTAATGTATCATCTCAGGGGGAGCAATGAATGATGATTCCCATGGTTGTTTTCATAACTATGGCTGCTTATATTTCTGACAGTGCATCTGATGTGATACAGAAGACATGTATAGATCGCACACGCTCAGGGGAAGCTAAAGTTGTGAAATTTAAATATTTCACTTTTTGTACACGGATATTATGAAAGACGGTCATGTATATACATGAGTTCCTACACAAACGTTCACATATATTTTTCTCTAATAGAGAAAAAGTGGGACAAACTCAAGAAAATACTGAGATATGCTTCAGATAATTGTTATTTGTCTTTCTTGTTTTGATGTGGATGGTTACAGTATGTTGATGTTACTTTTAAGTGGTACTGAGTTATGATCATCTATGATTTGGTACAACATGGCATTAAGTCTTTTTTTATTGATGAAGATTCTTTGATGTATGAGTTTATGTGGTCATATCTGATAGTGAACAGGTAGCACGGGTTCACGGGGATCATTAACCTTGCTTATAATGATGCATTGTTGCTATTGTATTTGTGACATTGTTGCATTAACTATTGTAGTTGGTTGAATGATGCAATTCTCATTCGATTGAGGTATTTTGGTCTTAGTTATAATATTCATATATGTCCTTTGATGTAAAGGTCATGTAAATAACAATTATATAATTCCTGCTATACTTAGACATATTTGGACTATTGAAGGTGAAGTCAATTTTGTATGTAATCCCATGGCGAGTAGATGTTATAACCCAACTTGATTGGGTGGTTGATGTAATTTTGAGTCCTTGGTGATAGGAAAGGTCATGTACTGCATTACAAATATTTCAGAAGATTTAACATGTGCTAAGTGGGAGCATGGTCACTATATAGTGCAGATTAGATCTATAATTTTGATGTCTCTACAAGAAAGGAGAAGCCTTCATTTAGCTTTGGTCGACCTTTTTCCCTTGAATTAAAAGGGGGAGATTAACTTGGTGTTTGATGTGATTTAAATGTATCTACAAGTTTTGGTGATCAAACCCAAATATTGTTTCCATCAAGTCCAAAGGGGGGGATTGCTGGAATTATGATTAATGTGTTGTCCTTGAGGAAAACCCACTTGTAGCAGGATAAGTGTTGACATGATGGTAATAGGATGAGTACACATTAAGAGACCCTTTGAATGATGAAGGTAAATTTTGAGAAAGAGTACAGAGGTTCTTTGAAGAAAACTCATGTACACACTCAGCTATGATGAAGAGAAGTCGCATATACAGAGGTTTTGTGAAGAAAATCCTTATAAACACACGGGTATGAAAAAGAGAAGTAGTGTATATGCAGGTTCGGTGAAACAAAGTAGTGTAAACATGTGGGTATGGAAAAGATAAGGGAAGTACAGTTTGTGCATTGCGATTTACTAAATACCAAGGGTCCTTCCATAGTATTAGGCCATAGTGATGAGAATTTCAATGTATATTTGATCTTGTTAGAGAATACCATTGGCATTAGTGTGGTTTTGACACATGGTATTGGCTAAATTCTAAGCTATATAAGGAGATAAATATCCAAGTGTTTGAATGTGCATGAGAGAGGTTGATTGAAGAATACTTCAATCTAAATTACGATTGCATGGTATGGGTTATTAATGAGTGAATGATCTAAAATAACTGTGCACCTCGTAGTAGAAATATGGATCAGGATCATTAGACCTGAAATTACTATGTATTGTATGATTGGCTTATGATTTTATTATATCTATGGTATAACACATGTTTATTACTACTTATGTCATGATATGGGTATTTCTGTAGTTTTGAAGTGCATCACTTTTATGAGTTAATTTTAGATCTGTATGTGGGTTTGTCTCTGGAAAGGCACGTGCATATACATTAATTCTTCTGAGTAGTATCATATCGTTTGTGCAGTATGGAAAGATATCTACTCGAGTTTTATTCCTGAAAAGAGTGTATACACACATAAATGGTTTATGATAAGCACAAATGGAACAATATCCCAAGCACTATTTTTGACAATGGAGTCATACTCCTGTACCATGGCATCTACCCATGTGGGCTCCTGCGTTGCTTCTTCAAAAGAAGATGGCTATGTCACATTAAACTTGCTCATAAGAGCCATGTATCCAGTATATCGGTCAGGTGACTGTCTCTGTATGCGCTGTGATGAAGGGACTCCTACATTATGTGCCACATCCACCTTCAGTCTCTTAGCTTCTATGGTACGCTTTCTGCCTTGTCTGATGTTTGGTTCTGCATGAGTGGACTCCTCCACTCCATGAATCTCCTCCTGTGGTTGATCCACATCCAGAGGCTCATCTTTGGGAACAAGAAGTTCCCCCTCTGCATGCAAGTGTAGCTCCCTCTCAAGCGACAACTTCATGGCTTTCACCTGATTGAATTTTATATCCCATCGCATAACAGTCATCTGACTGTTTGGAAAATACACACGATAGTTATGGGCTGTTTATGTGTACCCCACAAATATCCCAACTTCTCCAGTTGGCTCCAACTTCTTCCTGGCGTCCTTTGTCACATGAATGTAAATAGGTGAGCGAAAAATCTTCAAATGAGAAATATCAGGCCTCTTACCAGTAAAATATTCCTCGGGTGTACTCATGGCAAGTAATCTATGAGGACAACGATTTTGCACATAAATCGCAGTGTTGCATGCTTCCGCCGACAAGTGCATCGGTAGGCCCTGATCATGCAGCATCGCTCGTGCAGCACCCACGATCATTCTGTTATTTCTCTTCGCGACCCCATTCTGTTATGGGTTATGAAGTGCTATGAGTTCTCTTAGATTTCCTTGCTATAGAAGTATTTGAATTTGCCAGAGATGTATTCACCACCATTATCGCTCCTTAGAGCTTTCACCTACTTCCCCGACTCCTTCTCCACCAAGGCCTTGAACTCACAGAAATTTGAGAACGTTTCACTCTTCTTCTACATGAAGAAGATCTAGAATCTACGAGGAAATTCATCAAAAAATATCACATAATACATGTGTTTCGTTGTTCAAGCAACCGAGAATGGTCCACACACGTCTGCGTGAATTCTCTCTAGGATCACCGAAACATGGTTCTCCTTCTCATGAAAGGTGGTCTTCACAAAATTACCCATTGTACATCCTTTGCACTGATCTGACTATGCAAGAGTACCCTTGGGAATTCCAGTAGAAATTTGCTGCAAAATTTTCAGAGCACCATGGTGAAGATGGCCCAATCTCCTTTGCCATAATTCGCCCTCATCCCGGCTCACTACCTCTTCTGCTTTTCCTACCATTTCAGCACAGCCATCTACCTCTAGCTTGTAGAGGTTGTTAATTCGAACCCCTATCTTCTTGGTTTGACTCATTGTTTATGTCGAAGGAAGGCTTTTCCCTCACTGAAAACGACATCATAACCCTTGTCTTCCAGCATTGCGACTGAGACCAAGTTCTTCTTCAGACCTAGAATATGCATGGCATTCTTCAACAATAATGTATTACTGGACTGCCTCTCAAAGGTAATGGTCCCAATGCCAGTCACACTGTATCGATCATCATCGCCCATCTCTATATGCATCTGGAGGCCCTTCTCCTCCAAGTCGTTGAACAACTCTTTATCTCCCGTCATATAGAAAGATGCACCACTGTCAAAATACCACACCGATCCCATGCAGCTTGAAACCAATCATGTGATCAAAGAAAAATCCAGCTCAAATTGTGAGGCTAAGGCCTCTCCAGCTGCAGATCCGGTAGCCTGCTTATTCTTCTTATTCTGTGGATAGTTAGTGGCAAAATGTCCATGCTCGTGAGAGTGAAAACACTTCACTTTGGACAAATCCCGCTTCTTGCCTTTTGCACCGAATTTAGAAGGATTTTTCTTCCCCTTCCCTTTCCTTGCTTTGGAAGCCAAAGAAAAATTCTCCTCATCTTCATTCTTCGATGAAGATCCATCTGTGGTACCTTGCCTTATCTCCTCCTTCATAAGATCTGACCAAAGTCGCTGCCATCCTGGCAGTTTCTCCTGTCCATTGACAGAGCCTTCGTAGCGATGAAAACTCTTCAGAAGCCCAAGGAGAGCCAAGCTCACGAAGTCTTCTTCATAAACAGTAACCCCCACACTTCCCAGTTCATCCTTGCAGTGGAAAAACTTTGTGAGGTATTTTGGAATAGTGTCGCCTTTCTCCATTTGTATTTTGCTGAGCTTGTCTTTAAGCACCAACTTCCTCTGGTCACTTCTGCTTTGGAAAAAATCTTTCAAAGCCTTCCACATTAAGAATGGAGTGGATTTCCCATGAAGGCTGGACACAATGTGGTCCTTCACACCTTCAAACAGAATCCTCCTCATCTTTGCAGTCTTCTTTCGCCATGCATCAAGTAATGCAACATCGGTAGATCCCGGCTTAGGAACATCGCTATTGAGGAACTTGTTCAGCCCATTATCCTCCAGCACCGCCTCCATCCTGTCCTTCCATGCTATGTAATTTGAGCTCCCATGAAGGGCATACTCCAATCTGAACCCATTGAAAGACATTTCAATGTATACTCGATTTCTGCACCAAGAATATTCTGTAGTAAATTCAAATTGTCCACCAGCACAAACTCACTTCACAATTACAATCTTCAATCAACAATGCTCTCATACCATGTAGAAATTATATGCACTAAGCATTCATATGTCCAACATCCACCTGATCTCACAATATTTAACTTTACACAAGATACTGAATCTATTCCACTTGTTAATATTTTGCGGAAAAATTAATTGCACACACATGTGAAGCATAAACAAAAAATATTCAATTGCACATAACATAGTTTTTAACCGGGAAAGCCTGAAGCTGAAAACCCCAAATATATATTATGTAACATGGAGATCGTATGAAAATCTCATACAAACATAGAAATCTTATCACAAGCTCTCAATACAGTACAATTGTCATACACTAATCAGGCCCAATCTTGCAAATCCATGCACCGACCTTTGCCACCTGCTAGCCTGCCTCCACTGCACAATATCTGATGAAGAATAGCTCTGAATGAATTTGAATCACTCCATCCTTTACTGTGCAATCCTCATTGGCATATCCACTAAATGTGGGATGCAATCAATGCATCACTATAGCCACAACAGATAGTCTATCTTGTCCTTTCACCTATCTCTCCACTGGTCTCCACTGAAATTACCTTGCACTGTAGATAACTACTGTATTGTTCAGTTGATTAATGGGTTATTATTTGTGAGTTAATTAACTAATTAATTCACTCCAATCTCACTAGTGTATCAATCAGTTAGAGTAGATACAACTAGCTCAACTGAGTCTAACTGAGTTAAACTTAATACAACTCCATAACTACTTCTTCCAACTGTGTCATAACTCTTCCACTTGAGTTCTAACTGATTCCTCCATGGATTAGCTCTAGTAAACCCTCAGGAATAGCGTAATTCCTTCTGTCAGCTATTGTGGCACATATGTGCACTGAATTGAAGTGCTCCAAAAGAATAAGTTGATGTTTAGAGTCTGATTATTATTAAGAGCTAATAATAATCGACATGCATCTATTTTTAGATTGACGATCTATAAATAGACTTCGCCCAATATTATAAAAATATAATTTCATCTATTTTTCCAACTTGATCAACCATCCACAAATAGCATCCCACAACTTCTGAAATATGATCGACATGTCTAAAAATAGACATAGTCTAAAAATAGACTTGCGCCAAAAATAGCCCGCGGGCCCAATTAGTGAAGGCGACTCTTTTCACTAAGATCATCATCTTGTTGAATCTCAAGACTCCCTCTCAACAAGATGGGAATTATCCTTCAGCCTGATCCTGCCTCTATGGTATTCGAATTTGCTCTTGGTGAGTGCCTTCATCAAAATATCTACATCCTGATCCTCCGTAGGAATGTACTGAAGCAACATGATCTTCCGCTGCACACAATATATGATATGATGATACCAGATATCAATATATTTAGATATATCATGAAACATAGGATTAATCAAGAGTTTAATGCAACTCTGATTATCACAATGAATCACCATGGGATCTAAATGTGAACCAAACAAACCAACCAGAATCTTCCTCATCTATATAGCCTCACATGCAGCTAAACATGTTGCCATGTATTCTGCTTCCACTAAACTGAGTGTCACGGATCTTTGTTTCCTGCTGTACCAAGAAACTACCGTATATCCAATACTGAAAATACCTCCTGATGTGCTCTTTTTGTCTGTTGGGATTCCTGCCCAATCTGCATCCATGAAGCCATGCAACTTCACCTCATCCGTCTGTCTATACCATAAACCATACTCAGATGTGCCCCTGAGATATCTCAGGACATGCTTTCCTACCTTCCAAAATATCTTGGTAGGCTTAACCATCACTTGTGAAAGTTGGTTCACCGCATAGCATATGTCCAGTCTTGTATTGACTAAATACATGAGCAAACCCACCAACTATCAATAAATAATGGCATCCACTACCTCTACCGATGTAGCATCCTCCTTCTTCCAATTTCTTGGAAGAGGTGTTTCGATAGGCTTGCAGCCTTGCATGTGAAACTTCTCCAGTATCTCCTAGGCATACTTGCCTTGAGACACAAACAGTTCACCTTCCCGCTGCCATATTTCCAATCCAAGGAAATAATGAAGGAGGCCCAAATCCTTCATCTCAAACTCCTTTTCAAGATCAGCCTTGCATGAGTCTATCAACTGCTCATCACCTGTTAGTATCAGATCATCAACATAAAGTAAAATGATCAAAAGCTTACCCTCAACCACAATCTGGTACAGGTTTTCATTCGCCTCCCTCTTGGTGAAGCCAAGTCCAGTGAAATAGCTGTCGATCTGAGTGTACCAAGCATGGGGTGCTTCTTTCAGCCCATACAATGCTCTTTTGAGCCTGCCAATATGTGACTCGCTGATGAAGATCTCAAATCCTTCAGGCTGCTCAATGTACACCTCTTCCTCAATGATCCCATTACGGAACGCAGTCTTCACATCCATCTGATGAATGTGCCAACCCATCTCCACTGAGAGAGCAAGGATGGTTCGTATAGAAAAATATCGTGTGATAGGTGTAAAGGTTTCTTCATAGTCAGTCCCCTCAATCTATGAGAAGCCCCAGGCAACCAATCTTGCCTTATACTTCTCGACACTCCCATCAGTAGCTTGCTTTACCTTGCAGATCCATCTTGATCCTAAAACTGATTTCCCCACCGGCCTTGGAACAATCTCCCAAGCACTGTTTCTAACAATGGAGTCATACTCCTCTACCATGGCATCTACCCATGTGGGCTCCTGTGCTACTTCTTCAAAAGAAGATGGCTCTATCACAATACACTTGCTCATAAGAGCCATGTATCCAGTATATCGGTCAGGTGACTGTCTCTATCTGCGCTGTGATGTAGGGACTCCTACATTCTGTTCCGCATCCACCTTCAGTCTCTTAGCTTCTGTGGTACGCTTTCTGCCTCGTCTGATGTTCGGTTCTACACGAGTGGACTCCTCCACTCCATAAATCGCCTCCTGTGGCTGATCCACATCTAGAGGCTCATCTTTGGGAACAAGAAGTTCCTCCTCCGCATGCAACTGTAGCTCCCTCTCAAGTGAAAACTTCATGGCTTTCACCTCATTGAAATTTATATCCTGTCGCATAACAGTCATCCGACTATTTGGAAAATACACACGATGTTATGGGCTGTTTCTGTGTACCCCACAAATATCCCAACTTCTTCAGTCAGCTCCAGCTTCTTCCTAGTGTCCTTCGTCACATGAATGTAAATAGGTGAGCCAAAAATATTCAAATGAGAAATATCAGGCTTCTTACCAGTAAACGCTTCCTCGGGTGTACTCATGCCAAGTACTCTATGAGGACAACGGTTTTGCACATAAACTGCAGTGTTGCATGCTTCCGCCCACAATTGCATCGGTAGGCCCTGATCATGCAACATCGCTCGTGCAGCACCCACGATCATTCTGTTCTTTCTCGCCGCGAACCCATTCTGCTGTGGGTTATGAGGTGCTATGAGTTCTCCTCGAATTCCTTGTTTTCTACAGAAGTCTTTGAATTCTCCAGATATGTATTAACCACCATTATCACTCCTTAGAGCTTTCACCTGCTTCCCTGACTCCTTCTCCACCAATTCCTTGAACTCACAGAACTTTGAGAATGTTTCACTCTTCTTATGCATGAAGAAGATCCAGCATCTATGAGAAAAGTCATCAACAAATATCACATAATACCTGTGTTTCACTGTTGAAGCAACTGAGAATTGTCCACACACATCTGTGTGAATTCTCTCTAGGATCACTGAAGCATGGTTCTCCTTCTCATGAAATTTGGTCTTCACAAACTTACCCATTATACATCCTTTGCACTGATCTAACTACGCAAGAGTACCCTTGGGAAGTCCAGTAGAAATTTGCTGCAAAATTTTCAAAGTGCCATGGTGAAGATGGCCCAATCTCCTCTGCCATAATTCGCCCTCATCCCGGCTCACCACTTGTTCTGCTTTTCCTACCATTGCAGCACAGCCATCTACCTCTAGCTTGTATAGGTTCTTAATTCAAGCCCCTATATTTTTGGTTTGACCCATTGTTTTATGTCGCATGAACGCTTTTCCCTCATTGAAAACAACATCATAACCCCTGTCTTCTAGCATTGCGATTGAGACCAAGTTCTTCTTCAGACCTGGAACATGCATGACATTCTTCAACAAGAATGGATTACCGGACTCCCTCTAAAAGGTAATGGTCCTAATGCCAGTCGCACTGTACCGACCATCTTCACCCATCTCTATATGCATCTGGAGGTCCTTCACCTCCAAGTCATTGAACAACTCTTTGTCTACCGTCATATGGAAAGACACACCACTATCAAGATACCACACCGATCCCATGCAGCTTGAAACCAAGCATGGGATCAAAGAAAAATCCAGCTCAAATTGCGAGGCTAAGGCCTCTCCATCTACAGATCCAGAAGCCTGCTTATTATTCTTCTTCTGTGGACAGTTAGTGGCGAAATGTCCATGCTCGTGACAGTGAAAAAAATTCACTTTGGACAAATCCTGCTTCTTGCCTTTCGCACTAGATTTAGAAGGATTTTTCTTCCCCTTCCCTTTCCTTGCTTTGGAAGCCAAAGCGCAATTCTCTTCATATTCCTTCTTCGATGAAGATCCATCCCTGGTACTCCGCCTTATCTCCTCCTGCACAAGATCCGACCAAAGTCGCTCCCATCCTGGCAGTTTCTCCCGTCCATTGACAGAGTCTTCGTATCTATGCCAACTCTTTAGAAAACCAAGGAGAGCCAAGCTCACGAAGTTTTCTTCATCAACAGTAACGCCCACACTTCCCAGTTCATCCTTACAGTGGACAAACTTCGTGAGGTATTTTGGAATAGTGTCGCCTTTCTCCATTTGTATTTTTCTGAGCTTGTCTTTAAGCGCTAACTTCCTCTGGTCACTTCTACTTTGGAAAAAATATGTCAAAGTCTTCCACATTAAGAATGGAGTGGCTTTCCCGTGAAGGCTGGACACAATGTGTTCCTTCACACCTTCCAACATAATCCTCATTTTCTTTGCAGTCTTCTTTTGCCATGCATCAAGTAATGTAGCATCGCTAGATCCCGGCATAGGAACATCGCTATCGATGAACTCCTTCAACCCATTATCCTCCAACACCGCCTCCATCCTGTCCTTCCATGCTATGTAATTCGAGCTCCCCTCAGGGGTATACTCCAATCTCAACCCGTTGAAATACATTTCAATGTATACTCGATTTCTTCACCAAGAATCTTCTGTAGCAAATTCGAATTGTCCTCCAGCACAAACTCACTTCACAATTGCAATCTTCAATAAAAAATTCTCTGATACCATGTAGAAATTATATGCACTAAGCATGCATATGTCCAAGATCCACCTGATATCACACTATTTAAATTGATGCAAGATACTGAATCAATTCCACTTGTTAATCTTTTGTGGAAAAATTAATTGCACACACTTGTGAAGCATAAACAAAAAATATTCAATCGCACATAACAAAGTTTTTAACCGGGAAAGCCTAAAGCTTAAAACCCCAAATATATATTATGTAACATGGAGATCATATGAAAATCTCATACAAACATACAAATCTTATCACAAGCTCTCAGTACATTACAATCGTCATACACTAATTAGGCCTAATCTTGCAAATCCATGCACCGATCTTTTCCACCTGCTAGCCTGCCTCCACTACGCAATCTCTGATGAAGAATAGATCTGAATGAATTTGAATTAGTCCATCCTTGACTGTGCAAACCTCATTGGCATATCCACTGAGTGTTGGATGCAATCAATCCATCACTATAGTCACAACAGATAATCTATCTTTCCCTTTCACCTATCTTTCCATTGTTCTCCATTGAAACTGCCATGTACTATAGCTAACTGCTGTATTTTTCAATTGATTAATGAATTATTATTTTTGAATTAATTAACTAATTAATTCACTCCACTCTCACTAGTGTATCAATCAGTTAGACTAGATACAACTAGCTCAACTGAGTCTAACTCAGTTAAACTGAATACAACTCCATAACTACTTCTTCCAACTATTTCATAACTCTACCACTTCAGTTCTAACTGAGTCCTCCATGCATTAGCTCCAGAAAACCCTCAGGAATAGCGTAATTCCTTCTGTTAGTTGCTGTGCGACATCTTGTGCACTAAACTGAAGTGCTCCAAGAGAATAATTTTTTGTTTAGAGTCTGATTATTATTAAGAGCTAATAATAATCGACATGCATCTATTTTTATATTGACGATCTATAAATAGACTTTGCCCAATATTATAAAAATAGAATTTCATCTATTTTTCCAACTTGATCAACCATCCACAAATAGCATCCTGCAACTTGTAAAATATGATCGACATGTCTAAAAATAGACATAGTCTAAAAATAGACTTGTGCCAAAAATAGCCTACGGGCCCACTTAGTGAAGGCGACTCTTTTCACTAAGCTCATCATCTTGTTGAATCTGAACACAAATTAAATATATGGTTTCTACTGAAGAATATGTCTGATTAGTCTAATACGTGTTGCTATGTTTCTGATTTCGGCCAATGAAGTCTTCATGTATATTTTGGTTTGATAGTGATGTCTCGAGTATTGATGACGCTACGAGTTGTATGTGATTGAAAATCAATGATTAGTTTTTTGATTCAGTGATTCAATGATTGGTTGAATTATTTCGTATAGTGATGGGTTTCAGTTTTGATATATGGTATTGGAGGTTAAATGATGGTAATGGGTCTAGTCTGAAATTTTTATGAAATGTGGTCTACAAGTTGTAATGTGTTGAAGCATATGGATCTAGTGTGAAAATTTATGAAACATGGTCCATGATGGTGTTGAGGGTTGGAGCCTTCAACGAGGAAATTGAAACTTCCTTCCAGTATTAGCTGGTGATCAGATCAGGAGGTTGTAGCTCCGTTCTAATGGGTGATGGTAAATGAGATTAGGGGTTGGAGCTCCCTTCTAGTGGTCGATGGAGAATGAGTGAAGGTTGTAGCCTTCTGCAGGTGGATGCCTGCGTGCAAGTATGAGTCTGCGCCAATACAAGATTGGAAAATTTTTCATAATAATAAAATTGAAGACATAGACAACATCAGCTGCGTTTTTCTCCCACATTGGGTTTCCACCTTAAATACTGGTGTTCATGTGTGTTTCTTTTGTGTGATGATTTTTTTTTTCTTACTCCACATCTTTACTGCTTATCAAATGTATGATGAATCATTGATGCACCAGTTTAAGTTAAACTGATGAGGAATTAATTGAAATATACGTTCACTGAATATATGCCAGTTGTTTACATAATAGTCGCATTCATATGTAGGTTTACTTCAGTAAATTCACATAAATAAATTATAGTAAGAAAATAAAAATTTAAGTTAGTTTTAAAATACTGATTCATCCCCCATGTCAGTATTTTTCTCAACAATTGAGACAATCTTTTGACCATGCTTGACCATGGATGACCATGGTTATGCATAGTTGAACTCAATAACACCTATCTTTAAACACTTACTTCATATACAAAAAAAACATAACATCAAAGTGACCATGGAATACCATGGTGTGCATGGTTGATCTTCATAATGCCTATCCTTAAACACTTATGTCACATACAAAAAACACATAACATCAAACTTTCACTTTGTGGAATTAGTCTAATTAATTATTAATTAAATTTATACTTTTATATATTCAATTTTAAACTAATTTTTACATTATATCTTATATGAATAATAAAAATATTGAAATAAAATGTTGCAACATCAAGATAGTTTCATGCAAACTAGGCATTGATATTTCATAAATACATTGCATTGAATGTTAATTTGATGTCCATTTCTAAGTGGATTTCTTATACTACATGTTTCAAATATTATGAATATTTTATCAAAACAATTATAACTTATATTGTGAGGTTGTTAGTGTGCAAAACAAAAAATAAAAATAAAAAATATTGAATTTGAATAAGTAGGATAATAATCATTCCTCCCAATTATTGCGATTAAATCATTTTAATAATACACAATATCTTTTCATAGAAAAAAATAATATTACATTTATATTAATTTAAATTGAAATATATAAATTGAACTACAATTATATTAATTGTATGAATATTAAATTGATTATTGTTTTGATTATTCAGGTTTGATATTTCCAAACCCGTCCACAAAAGTTTGATAATATAATTTTTACTAATGTGATTTTCACTGAAAATTTTCTTACTTTTTAATATATTATTATTAAAATTTAATAATAAGAAAAATTAAAAATTTTCCTCTTAAATATGTTGATTAAACTTAACTAAATCTAATTGATAATTAATTATATATTTACACATAAAATAATAAAAATATATTCATATTGCTTCAAATTAAACTACATTTATAAAAATTGAATTTGAAATAAACAACATATTATCTGTCAAAATTGAATTTAACTAGAAACAATGAAAATCGGCCCTCCAACTCCTTTAAGCGAACGAAACTGAGAATCAATTAATGAAAATTATTCCTCCAACAACCTATTGACAATCCTGAATTACATAGATGAAAATTAATCGTCAAATCGCGTTGACTAAATATAATTAACAATGAATTACATATTTATATACAAAATGATATAATTAACTCTTATTGATGATTATGAATTACATAGATGAATTTTTTTTTTCCAAAAGGTAATTGACGGTCAATTACATATTTATATATAAAATAATATAACTATTATTACTTCCATGTTCAAAGCTAAGATCTTATTTTTCTAAAAACAAAATGAACTGAACATAGTTATTATTAGAACTAATTATTGTGAGCTTCGAAGTGAAACATGGATGGTTTATTCCCGAGACTTTCTGTAACAATAAAATCTATCAGATTTATAATACTAAAAAGGTAGAAGATGAAAAACACTTCCTTCTAAACAACACTACTCTTACTCATATTCGCTCTCAATTACCTAACAATTGTCACATTTCTAATCTTCTTGACTTATTAAGCCATTTCATTTATTGGGATCTCAGAGAAAATCTTTCCATTCTCTTTATTTATATAAACAATATTTTGAAGAATCTCAATTAAATTCTTTTTCTTTTTCTTTTCTTAAAATTAGATAGACTGCATTAGTCTTACTACATTTTTTTTTTTGTTTTGTTAATTTGACAGTTCGTTACTATTTTCTATGTTTCAAAAAAACAGAGTGCAATACATTTGTCATATCCTTCTATTGCCTCAACCTGCCCATGGGAAACCAGGTCGCCATCGGAGGGCGTTAAAAGAAAACCAATATTGATATTTATTATTCCTTCTACTTGTGGCCATGTCTACTTTAATATGTCCAAAATATTCATAGTTATGCCATTGTCTATAAAAACTTGCCAGTAAAAACATATAAAAACTAGAACATTATAAAAGAAAATGTCATCCCTCATAGGATTCAACAGGTGCCGGGTCTTTTGCAGTAGACCTTGGCATCTCCTCTTGTTGAAGAATCACAATTAAATTCTTTTTCTTTTTCTTTTCTTAAAATTAGATAGACTGCATTAGTCTTACTACATTTTTTTTTTGTTTTGTTAATTTGACAGTTCCTTACTATTTTCTATGTTTCAAAAAAACAGATTGCAATACATTTGTCATATCCTTTTGTTGCCTCAACCTGCCCATGGGAAACCAGGTCTGTTGGCCATCAGAGGGCGTTAAAAGAAAACCAATATTGATATTTATTCTTCCTTCTACTTGTGGCCATGTCTACTTTAATATGTCCAAAATATTCATAGTTACGCCATTGTCTATAAAAACTTGCCAGTAAAAACATATAAAAACTAGAACATTATAAAAGAAAATGTCATCCCTCATAGGAGTCAACAGGTGCCGGGTCTTTTGCAGTAGACCTTGGCATCTCCTCTTGTTGCATTGTTTGGAGTTGTTTTTCAATTCTTCCTATTCTAGCTGAGATAAGGTGTTGGAACATGGCCATAGCTCCAATTTCCTTCCTGATTTGCTGCAGCTCTGATATCACTGTCTGGTTTCCTTCTTTTTCCTAGATGCTGGTGATAGCCTTGGCTAAGATGCACTTGATCTTCTAGTATGTATTGACCGATTGATAAAAGAGGGATAGTCTTCCTCTGGTACTCCTCGGGTCATAGATGAAATCAAGTAGGGCCTCTTCTTGCTTAATATCTTCATCTTCTTGATTAACTTCTCTTTCCCATCCATGGATGGTTCCTTTTACCTGGGTTGGATTTCCATTTCATACAAACTAAAGATGTTTTTCATGACTTATTTTGTTTTTTTTCTGCCTCGCTTGCTCAGTCGTTCTTCCTTTATTGGCTGGTTTAATTTTCCTTTATCATTTCCTCTGTGTTTACCATACTGTCTCTTACCATTCTGTTGCTTTGACAGAGAGAGGCGTTACCATTCTGTTGCTTTGACAGAGAGAGGTTGACTGCTCTTCTATTGACCCTGAAAAGATTTGGTGTTTGCATGTGTAAGGCAACATACAAAGAGTAAAAGTTTGCCTGCAAGTTATTTCAGAAATTTTATCATCCTGGTTGGTGGAAGGAGTGTCGGGCGTTGCTGAGTATATTGGATTACCGTTGGTAATATTTAAATAAACATCCGCGTAAGATATATCGTTGCCACAGTTTGGATCTATGAAACTTCTACATTTGTTAGCGAACCTAATCTGGAAAATGTTAAAATATATAATTACTTCCTCATGCAGTTAAGTGGAGTTAGTTAGTTGAGTTGAGTTTCAGTTATATTTGGTGAGCGAGTTAGCGAGTTGATTAAGTCCAGTTTTGTGTGAGAGTGTTTGCATGTCAATTAGGTTAAATACCCTTCACGGGTTCATGGTTTTCAAGAGAGTAAGAGAGTTTTATGATTCAGAGGTTTATGATTAATAGAAGAGCAGCAGCTCATTATTTGTGTGTGAAATATTGGCGTTATTTGTGTGTTTGAATCCTCTGTCTCTCCAACAAATTGGTATCGGAGCTGAGGAAGGATCAGAGATCCGTGGGTGAGCAGAGCCCGTAAGCAGGCCAAAAGCAAAAGGCCGAAATTTTTTTTTACACAAAAAAAAAAAAAAATTACGCGGTCCGCACGTGTTTTAGTGACGGACCTGTGGAGATCCGCAAGGCAGGACCGCAACCGCTCCCACAAGGAGCTGCGGACTATCGGCAAACTTACGATATTCCAGAAATTCGAGTTTAAAACGCAGTTTGGATGTCATCAGGGTGCGGAACACTATTCAAAAAGTAACACGAGCGGCGGCAGTGCACAAGAGACAAAACCAGCTGTGCGTTTTTTCAGAAGGTACATACGTGTTATATTTTTGAAAGTCAAAATCACGTGGGGGCACTTTTTTGGCTTATTGGGAACTCACAAATTGAGAATACGTGCATGAGTTTTAAAAAGGCTTTTTATAAAGAAAAGGAGAATACGTAGATGAGAATTGGATATTTATGAGGTGTTTTTAAGACTTTTTTATATAATCTTTTTTTATAAAGGTTGTTATATTTATATAACAAAAAATCAAAGGTTTTTTTTATAAAGTTTTTTATAAACTTTTATAAAAATACAAAGGATTTTTTTTATGAAGGTTTTTTTTATAGACTTTTATAAAAATAAGAGACAGGATTTTTTTTATAAAATCTAGGGTTTTATTGAGAGAACGAAAGAGCTTTGCAAAGCTTTCATAAAAGAGAGAAATTTAGGGTTTTTTTTGTCAGAGACAATTTTTTTTTGGGCAAGATGGCCACATCAAATTTTCAGCCACAAATTCCATCTTTCAATGGGAAAGATTACGATATGTGGGCCATTAAGATGGAGACCATGCTAAAAGCGCATGATGTCTGGGATCATGTCAAGTATGGGTTTGCAGAACCTCAAGATGAGGCAGAAGAACGAGCCCTCAGTAATGCAGAGAGGGACCAGTGGAAGAAAGATAAGCGGAAGAATGCGCAAGCATTGCTTCTAATCCAGCAGGGAGTAGATCAAGCCGTGTTCCAGAAGATCATGATAACCTCGTCAGCAAAGGAGGCATGGGACACCTTGGCGACCAGCTATCAAGGTATGGCTAAAGTTAACATTGTTAAATTGCAGAACACTAGGAGAGACTTTGAAAGTCTGCAGATGAAGGAGACAGAGGACATTGATTCCTTCATGAATAGGGTCATGTCTATCGTCAATCAGTTAAAAATATATGGCGAAGATGTTCAAGATCGAACAGTGATTGAGAAGGTTCTTCGATCCCTGTCTACCAAATTTGATGTGGTGGTTGCAGCCATAGAAGAAGCAAAGGACTTGGAAAAACTCACAATTCATGAGTTGATGGGATCTCTTCTATCGCATGAGGCAAGGATAGACGGAAATAAGGATTCCACTTTGGAAACAGCCTTCCAAAGTCAAGTCTATATTTCAAGAGGTCGAGGCAGAAGTCGATCGAGAGGCAGAGGACGAGGCAACAACTATGGCGGTCACAGAGATGGCCGAGCTGATCATGAGCATCAAAGTGGAAGCAGCAGCAGCAGAAGCTTTCATAACAATCAAAGGTCTGAAAAATCTAAGGTAAAGTGCTATTACTGCAGTAGATTTGGTCATTATGCTCGTGATTGTAGGAAGAAGATTGCAGATCAAGGCAATCAGAGAGCCAATGTTAGTACAGAAAATACTGACTCTATGTTTCTAGCATGCAACACCATGCATGCACCGTCTGATAAGGTCTAGCTATTAGACAGTGGTTGCAGTAACCACATGACAGGCAACAAGGATTTGGTTGCTAATTTGGATGTCACAGTGCAGACAGAGGTCAAGTTGGGGACTGACAAGACTGTGGCTGTAGATGGCAAAGGAGTGATCAACATTGTGACCAAGCAGGGGGAGCCAAAGACCATATCAGAGGTATACTATGTCCCTGGGCTCAAACACAATTTGATTAGTGTTGGCCAACTGATGCAGAAAGGATACAAAGTTATCTTTCAGGGGCAACAATGTGTTATTTACGACAAATCTCCAAGCAAGCAGCTGATTGCAAAGGTGAAGATGACGAGGAACAGACTCTTTCCTCTCATTATGAACTACAATGATCAGGTTAGTTCTTTTACGACTGCATGTTCTGATGCATACTAGTTATGGCACTTTCGGTTTGGACACTTGCATTTTTCCGGTTTAAAATTATTGCAGCAGAAACAGATGGTGAGAGGTCTACCTCCCATCAAAGAACCTGCTAGCACATGTGAGTGTTGTATCTTAGACAAGCAACACCGTGAAAGTTTCCCGAAAGGAGTTTCTTACAGAGCAAATAAACCACTTGAATTGGTGCATACCGACTTGTGTGGACCTATGAGGACACAGTCGATTGGTGGAAGTTGTTACTTCCTCACCTTTATTGATGATTACAGTAGGAAGACTTGGGTTTACTTTTTGAAGCAGAAGTCTGAAACCTTTGCGAAATTCAAAGAGTTCAAAGCTTTGGTGGAGAACCAAAGTGATCGACAGATCAAGGTATTGAGATCTGATCGTGGTGGCGAATATGATTCGAAGGCATTCCATGAGTACTGCAAACAACATGGAATCAAAAGACAGTTTACGACCAGATACACACCACAGCAGAATGGTGTAGGAGAGAGGAAGAATCGAACAATCATGAACATGACAAGGAGCATGTTGAAAGGAAGACACTTGTCTAATGAGTATTGGGCAGAAGCAGTTGCATGTGTTGTTTATGTGATAAACAGATCTCCTACAAAGAGTGTGATGAACAGAGTTCCAGAAGCAGCGTGGTCAGGTATGTCTTGCAGTGTATCTCATTTCAGAGTTTTTGGATGTGTAGCCTATGCACATGTGCCTAAACAAATAAGAGGCAAATTAGATGATCAAAGTGAAAAATGTATATTTACTGGTTATAGTGAGCAGTCAAAAGCTTACAAACTGTATAACCCTGTCACAAAGAAGACAATCATTAGCAGAGATGTTGTGTTCAAAGAACAAGAGTCATGGAATGGAACTGTAGACACACTAACCGATGCTCAAACACCATTGATGGAGGATGATCTTGTAGAAGAAGAGGAGCAGCAAGAACCAAGAGAGCAGACACCAAACAGAGTCACACCAGCAAGGACTCCAAGATTTTCAGAGCAGCATGGATCTTCAAGCAGATCCACAGATCAGAATTCTCCAAGCAGCGAATCAGGTAAGAAAAAGATGAGAAGTTTGAAGGATATTTATGATGATTTGGATGTTAGTTCCAATTTTGCATTGTTAGCATTCCAACCTTCTTCGTTTGAAGAAGCAATCCGAGATGACAATTGGGTGCAAGCCATGGATGAGGAGATGAATTCCATTGAAAAGAATGATACATGGGATTTGGTTGATTTACCAAACGATAAAAATCTCATTGGTGTGAAGTGGGTATACAAGACCAAAGTGAATGAGAAAGGTGAGATTGACAGATTTAAAGCAAGACTTGTAGCTAAAGGATTCTCGCAGCAACCGGGAATAGACTTTGGAGAAACTTTTTCTCCGGTAGCCAGATTGGATACTGTAAGAGCAGTTCTAGCGACAGCAGCTCAGAACAAGTGGAAAGTGTATCAGATGGATGTCAAATCAGCGTTCTTGAATGGACTTCTAGAAGAAGAAATTTATGTGCAACAGCCTCCAGGTTATGAAGTTGAAGGAAAAGAGGATAAAGTTTACAGATTGAAGAAAGCGCTCTATGGACTGAAGCAAGCACCTAGAGCATGGTATAGCAGAATCGACAGTTATATGATCAAGAATGGTTTTTGCAGAAGCAACATTGAGCCTACCTTATATACAAAGGTAAATGAGCATGGACAGATTTTGATAGTTTGCTTATATGTTGATGATATGATCTTTACAGGTGATCTTGAAATAGATGAATTTAAAGCAGCCATGATGAAAGAATTTGAGATGACAGATCTAGGTCTCATGAAATATTTTCTTGGCATTGAAGTTGAGCAATCTGAAAAAGGCATCTTTATTTGTCAAAATAAGTATGCAACAGATTTGCTGAAAATATTCAGGATGGATAATTCCAAACCTGTACCTACACCAGTTGCAACAGGTACAAAGTTGAGTAAGGATGATGAAGGGGCAAATGTCAATCCAACTCTATTCAAAAGATTGGTTGGCAGCCTCATGTATCTCACAGCTACAAGACCAGATATTATGCAGGGAGTGAGTCTGATTTCCAGATTCATGGAAACTCCAAAAGACACACATTGGAGTGTTGGAAAAAGAATTCTGAGATACATAGCAGGAACCAGAGATTATGGCATAATGTATGCAACTACAGAACAGAAATAATTGATTGGATATACAGATAGTGATTTTGCAGGAAGTTTGGATGATCGGAAGAGCACATCCGGTTATGTTTTCCATCTTGGTTCAGGTGTGATAGCATGGGCATCTAAGAAGCAGCCTATTGTGACACTATCATCAGCAGAAGCAGAATATGTAGCAGCGACTTCAGCAGCATGTCAAGCAGTATGGTTAAGAAGAGTATTGGATGGACTTCAGCAGAAACAGCAAGGATCAACAACGATATACTGTGACAACACATCAGCGATTGCACTATCCAAGAATAGTGTGTTTCATCAAAAGAGCAAGCATATTGATACTCGATATCATTTTATTCGAGAATTAGTGAACAATGGAGAAGTTCACTTGAAGCCTTGTAGAACAAGTGATCAAATGGCTGATATCTTTACAAAGCCATTAGCAGTAGATTTGTTTCAGTTTCACAAAAGAAACTTGGGTGTTGTAAGCCTAGCTGAGACATAGACCAGCAGGCATGTTTGAGTTGTCATGAGTTATGTTTTATTTTAGAGGTCGTAATTAAGGGGGAGTGTTAAAACATATAATTACTTCCTCATGCAGTTAAGTGGAGTTAGTTAGTTGAGTTGAGTTTCAGTTATATTTGGTGAGCGAGTTAGCGAGTTGATTAAGTCCAGTTTTGTGTGAGAGTGTTTGCATGTCAATTAGGTTAAATACCCTTCACGGGTTCATGGTTTTCAAGAGAGTAAGAGAGTTTTATGATTCAGAGGTTTATGATTAATAGAAGAGCAGCAGCTCATTATTTGTGTGTGAAATATTGGCGTTATTTGTGTGTTTGAATCCTCTGTCTCTCCAACAGAAAATTGAAAACCTAACATTCCAAAACATATTCATTTGTGAATACAGGCTTCTATAAATTATGTTTTCGTGAGTTCTCAACATGCGCTGATGCTCATTCTCTTGGACGATTTCCTTCTTGGCTTTGGTGGATAAATCTTTTGTTTTGGCCTTGCTATCTTGCAGGGGCCAGTTCAGAAGAACGTGCTTAGGAAAGTTCGGGAGAGCTTGCATATGGCTCCGAGCCGAGTTAGGGATCTGGGTTATTTGGAAATGCGAGTTTTGTCTTGTCTTGGCTTGCATATTGTTGAAAGGCGGACTTCTAAAATGGGGTTATATCTGGAGGACATCTACGCTAGCATTGAAATTGAAAGAACTACTATAAACACCATAATTACTAATAGAGCCATAGCAGAGTAGGGAAAACCCTTCTTACATTCATCTTTTAGACTAATGCCACCTTCATTACTAATAACATGAAATTAACGATGGAGGTTGGCCGCAGCCATTACATACTAGATGTTGAGGCGATGCCGAAACTTGATCTTGGTTGCTTCGGATTATTCTCTAGAGCTCCTTCTGAGAGACATGCGTCTCTAAGGCTCTCTACCCTGCCTCATCTTCGTGCGATGGCTCATTTTCCAAATACTCTCTCACTGAATTCGACCCTGACTCATCTTCGTGCGATGGCTCAGTTTCCAAATACTCTCTCACTGAATTCGCTGTCCACCGACTTTTTTGCAGGCTCTCCTAATGTTCTCGCATGCTTTCTCATTCACTCGAGCGGCCATGTAGAATCCAGCCTTATGCATTTACACGAATTAGTAGTTAGTCAGATGACCACCTACGCGTGACATCATCCTTGGATTTCCCATATCCTGCTGGCACCCGATCGGAGAATTAGTCTACTACATTAATACATCATTATCATCTTATTTAATTTTATTACTAAGAACACATTCATCATTTGCATTCCACCATAAACTCGAAAATTAAGACAAATTTCCATCACTGAGTGTATTCGGATTAAAATATATGAGAATTGACACCTCGATAACTTAACATGGAGATTCCGATAAGTGACGATGAAGGAGTGAGAGTCTATCTAACATGTGATGTGCAATGGGGGCGTTAACTGCGATCTAATATAGGTGTTTTCAACTGTCAAATCATATTACATCGTTCAGCATTATATGATCTATACAAAATACAATCTCTTTTCACTGTAGTGAGCCTTGGGAGAAGTTAAATGTTTCAACCTGAACGACATTATTTATATAAACAGACTAAAATTTCTCATTGAATGACATTACTTAAATATATTAGTTTTTTATATAAATAAATTGAAATTTATCATTGAAAGTTGAGATTATTGTGATGGAATATCGTTCAGTATTATTTGATCTATATAAAAATACAATCTCTTTTCACTGTAGTGGGCCTTGGGAGAAGTTAAATGTTTCAATCTGAACGACATTATTTAAATATAATAAATTTTTATATAAACAGACTAACATTTTTCATTGAATGACATTACTTAAATATATTAAATTTTTATATAAATAAATTGAAATTTATCATTGAAAGTTGAGATTATTGTGATGGAATATGCATGTTATATCCTATTAAAGCTAATCTATTTACAGCCAATTTGCATTAATCCGGATCTGAGGATATGCTGCGATGGTTTTGTTGATTATGTGTATAGCCATGGGACTACAGTTTATGGTATATCTTTTTTGGATTTATAACGATAACCACATGAATATAACAACGTATAAACGACATCCTCCACTTCAAAATGTATTAGTGGATCCGTGTTTCTCGCCTCCATTTATTAAAATCTAGTGCGATTAATTTTTTGCATTTAAGAATAATGATTTTATTTGTTTACATAAAGTTTAATATTGTTTAGTGAACTAAATTTCTTAGGCATTCTTATTGTTTAACATTAATTTTTATAAACTTTGTTGTGAAATATGGGATTGGAAAAGGCTAAAAGAACAGTGAGATGAAAGCGTATATATTTTTTTTGGTTTTTTATTAAAAAGTGAAATATTAGAAAAAAAAAATAAAAAATAAAAATAAAATTATATATTTTTTTATTTTATAATAATATGATTTCAAATACAACAAATAAAATTATGCAGATATTCTAACAACTAACTCTTCTAATAATCTAGAGATTTATGGAAGCATCAAGTAAAAACCTAATGCAATAACCGGATAACAAAACAACTCTTTCCTTCTTTCTTTATATAAGATATAAATATATATCCGCTCTTACACTTTAATAATATTAATAGAAAATATTTTATGAACATGCCTACTTATGACTGACATTATCCATTAATGGCTTCCAAGCGGACGGAGAGGACGCCACCTCTATTAAAATAGAACGAATGAAGGTAAGGGTGGAAGTGGATCCCATGTTCTTATTTTGCGATTGTATTTATGTTTGCCCCAGTATTGTTGTTGGTTCTTCCTGGTTCTGTTTGACCAATTATCGTTGCTTGTTCTTCGTGCTTCTCAACAAATTGCGAGAAGAATCTCTGGAATGCTCGGTAGCCCCAGCTTCCTCGCAGGAGCGATACTTTTTTATGTTGTTGTCGTTTTTGGTTTTAACGTTGCACATGTTTTATGCAGATGCTCTCGGACATTTTCTACCATTCACATTCTTACACGAAATATTTCTTGAGTCGCTGAAGGTCTTGCTTCCCTACCATATTCTCCGGCGCATTAGTCGACGATCCATTACCCGATTAAATTTGCTGCATTTTTTTTATGAGCTGTACAAATTCTAACCAAAAATAATGTTTCAGAGGAAGCGTCTTCCCAACACATTTAATCTTCTAGCCATAGATAATGATTCAGAGGAAGCTTATTCTCAACACATTTAATCCTACCTCTTGATTGAACCTCCTGCCACCTTGAAGTTGAAATATATAAGCCTTCGGCTAATCAGCACAGGTTCTCTTTAACCAGGATTACGAATTACCTAAGCTGGTTAAGTCATAAACGACAGATGTATAGATACATGTAACCAATTTTCAATATATCACCTCTATCCCATTTTCAATATAAAAACACATATAAATTCAAAAAAAAAAAAATATATACAATGTACAGTCTAGTACTTAGGATTCTTCTGACAGATATCATCGTTCCACCATTTACGCCCTTGATCCTGGACCTCGTTTGCAATTGTTTATATTTCCATCCATTCTTCTTAGCAATCATCGCTGTTTTTGTCATTTCACGATTTTCGGCAAGCATGGAAATGTGTCCATGTTCAACTCGAAATGTCTCCACATTATGGCTTTTCTAATGACATGCAAACCGTTTCGTGTTGCGGAAATAGATGCGAATATTTTGGTGTGAATATTTTGGACTTTGGGGAAAATCTACGTTGGCAAATGTTCACAGGTCAGCTGGTTTCTGCAGATTTGAAATTTCTTTTTCTTTTTTAATGTTTTCATAACCTTTTTCGTCTGTTTTATTGACAAGATAAACTAGAAACAATAGACAAGTTCTAATTTTCTTTTTATCCCGCTGAATTCTAATAAACATCAACAAAACTTATTACATTTGATAAATTAAAAAAAAAAAAACATAAAACAAAAAAAAACACTGCAGAATTCTTTTGTATGTGAATATCCATGTCCTTAAAGGTGTTTTTTATTAGTATTCTCCTAGAAACTAAAAGTATTCTCCTAGTTAAGAAAAGCGTCAACCTGGATCTTCAAACAATCTGTCGACCACATCATTTAAATGTTTAAAAACATGTCTGAAAAAGAGGTATTCAGAGAAGTTCTTTGTGATTATATTGAGAGATCTATTTCATAAGATAATATAAAGTCTATCTGTAATTTTTCTTGCCTTGAATTTATAAATATCTTTTAAATGTAAAATATTTATTAAATAAAAAGTAATTTTAGTATGATAAAAAATTAAAATTAAAATAAATATGTGATTAGTTGTGTTAAATTGATTTTTTAATTAATAATATTATTTTAGTTTAGTGTTAAGAAATAATTTTTTTATTAGAATTTAGTAAAGCAATTTCTGATTTTGTATTGTTTAAATTTTATTTTTGAATGTCTAAATGTATTCAACACTGTCAAAAACTCCGGGTACTCTAATTTTATATATTAAACAATTTAAACTCAAGTTTTTAAAAATATTTTTCATATTTTGATTAAAATTAACCAGAAAAAATATTGTCAAAACCTCTATTTTATGTATAAGTTAGACTACACATTTTATTATTCATCAATTTTGTATAAAAGTTAGAATACACATTTTATTATTCATCCATTTTATCTAAATGTAAAAAAAAAAAAAACTATTATTTGGCACAATGATTTAAAACATCAAAATGTTTACTTCATCATACATCTACATCTTTGTAACAGTCAACACATAGAACTTACCATAGTAAATAAAAAAAAAAAATTGTTTTGCCATAACAACCGATTTATAACATGACAGTAATTATTGAATTGGCAACGGATAAGGTTCTTATATATATAATTCACAACAGCAGTACAGTAATATATTATTGGGATTAAAAAAGAGTCCCGTAGAACTGTAAGTAAACTGGCACCAAGGCAGAATTAATTTAATACCCATGGATTATCTAGTCATCATAATGTACTTAAGTTAAACTTGATTGGCTGCTGGTTTATTTTCTTATGATTTGGGTTTGTTCACGTACAAGAGATCTACCCGTAAGTTTAACTTTGATCTGCGAGTTTCATTATGGTCATTGATCCGGCCACTGGCCCACCGCAACTGCTTGACACTTGTCTCTCATCGCACCGTCGATTCAACGTTGATCCTACGGTGGTATTTCATTAGGGTTTTAATGACTTTGGCTTGTAACTGCTTCCACTCCTCATTGTTGCGCTCCGGCGTAGGTTCTGGAGAGGAGGGTTTTCCTGTTAGGTTTCTCTCCAGGTTTTCTCTTTCTGTCACAGCGTTTTTTTTCCGTTCGACCTCGCATCCAGAGGAATGCTTTCTACCCGGCGGCTCCATACTTCAGGTATTCGCCCAGTTCCTTTCGCAGGTGTGAAATCAGGTTTTCTTGCAGTCTTCCTCTATGAGATTACTATTGCGATTTATTTCCTCTTATAACCCTTATTCTTTTGTTTCCATTCCTGTAACAGTGCCCTGTTAATTCTGGTTTTGGGGTTCCGATTTTACCGAGAGCTGTATTCTCTATGCTTGCTACAGGTATTTGTTGGTTCGGCTCTCCATGGAAATCTTCTTTGATTTTAAAATTGTGTTTATATTCTCATCTACTTATTTACTACAGGGTTTGGTGCTTACTTACGCATGGTGGTTTTCTGCTGACAGGTACCCTCTTCCGTCGCTCCTTTCCCTTCAGAGGAACCTCGATTGACCACTGGGTCTCGACGGCTCGAACCCTTTTTCTAGCCATGGCAGCTATTCACAGTTATTTACCCTCGGTGCACGAATCCAGTGTTATTCTTAAAGATTTCTGGAGTAAATTTATGATACCTATTATGGGTTTATTTTGCCCAGGTTCCAAACCTGTGGCCTTACGCTTCACCGTCGGCGTAATATTTATATAAGTTACGCTATATGGTCCTGAACATGCTTGGGTTTCGGTTGATGCCTACGGCTCTGCTGTTGGGAAAAGTTCCATTTTGTCAAATGCAAGTTGTATAAGTTATTGACAAGTATAATTTTGACTCTGGACATTGTCGGGTTGTTCCCGTGTTCTATTTTATTTCTTGTTGCACTGTCACAATGTCTCATCGCGGAATATGAGGACTGGTTCCACTCTGTGTATTTATATATACATATTTTGTTTTATCTATGAAACAAGCTGTGGCTTTATTTGGGGTTTTACTTAAAGTCTTGCTTCAGATGTTAATGGTGTAATGCGTGATTGTTTCAGTGGTTTATAATGGCTTTGGCATACTATGAGTCCTCTTATCTGCTCGGCTTGCGAGTGTCTTCTGAATGTTTACTTGTCTCGGCTACATTCTTCTTGCCTATTTTGGTTAGGTTCTACTACGCTCTAGAGGGTTTCAAACCTCGACAATTTAGTTAGCAAAGGGTTTCGCACAGAACTGTGTTTGTGTCGAGTTCTGTCTAATTTAACCAGAAAACCCCTTTGGCGCTCAGACCACTGTCTGTCCGGCCTATCATGGACGGAGGCTTCCCAAAGGCTCGACTTTCACGGGCGTTTTGACATCGACCATCCTGGAAATGATTTATCCTGTTTCCTATGAAATTTAGCTACTAGCAACTTATTCAGGGGTTTTCTGTTCATTACACAGTTAATGCTTTTCTATGGCTCCGTAGTCTAAAATTCCATCATTACTACAGTTGTTTTCTTTTCGTTACATGCAAGTTCAATTTCCAGTTTTCTGCTATTGGAAAGTTATTTCTTCTTCAGAGTCAATTATCTTTAAGGTATTATTGTACTATACGGGACTTACTATCTAGAAGTGTAAATCTTCCAGTTTTTCTCTGCTACTGAAATGTTTTTCTTTAAACATATTAACTTAAAAATAATACTATTGTACTGTTCAGTAACCCAATATTTCACAACAGAATCTTTCTAAGTAGCATGCACAATAATATCCTAATTTAGATAGAAATAAAATACTATAGCAACTTTTACTCATCTGTGGTCCAACCATTCTGATGGTATGCTTTTCCTCCCGACCACGAACCAGGGCTATTACGTCCCACAGTTCCCCCCTAGCTTCAAGTCCGGGCTTCCTGTTGAACACGGAGTTCTGAAGGAGGAAAACTAGGACATTCCGGTCCACTTTCTCCAACTCTGACAGCAGTAAATTCTGGAGGAGAACTCGGGACAATCCGGTCCAGTTCTCCGACTCCAGCCACAGTCTCACTCCCTAGAGAAAATCTTTTCTCTAATGGCTGTATTTTTCTTTCCACAGAACCCCTAACCCTCCTTGGGATCCTTTACTTATCCCTAGAGTTTTCTTGGGTAGCTGTGGAACTGCTTTTCTGTTCAATTGCCTCCAGAATCTTGATTTACTTTTACCATCAGTTTTTACTCAGGAACAAATTCCACAAGAAAATCTTTCCTTTCATTAAATATCAAAATTCGTTTTATTCTAATATTCCAATTAAAAAAAATAACAACAGTCTTAATTAATCTATAATTAATAAAAAACTTAATCATTTGTTAATGGCTAAGAGGGTGGTTACAGTTTTCCCCCTCTTGAAGAGAACACCGTCCTCGGTGTTATTACTCTAGTTCGGTAAAAAGCTCAGGATAAGCTTCACGGACAAAATTTTCGTCCTCCCAAGTAGCTTCCTCAGGTCCAAAGTGCTTCCATTGCACTTTAACCTGGGCGATGGCTCGTCTCCGGAGCATGATTTCCCTCCGGTCGATTATACTGTGTGGTTCGACCAGAAATTCCCCGTCTGGTTCTACCTGCACAAAGAAAACCTATGTTAATTTAATAAGTCTTTAATATCATATAATCGTTAATAACCAGGCTCGTCTACTACCTGTATGTTCTGCCAATGTATTATGTGTCTTGGATCATGAACATATCGTTTTAGTAACGATACATGAAAAACGTTATGCACCCGAATGTGACTAGGGAGAGCCAAACGGTATGCTACCGGTCCTACTCTCTCTAGTATCTAGAAAGGACCGCAGAACCGAGGTGCTAATTTCGCACAAGACGCCCATCTCAAAGTGCTTTTCTTTGGTTTAATCCAGACATATACATGATCTCCAATCTCATACTCACGGTATGATCTCCTTTTATCTGCATACACTTTCTGCCTGTCCTGTGCGGCTTTCAAGTTCTGACGAATCTTCCTCACCTCTGCTTCCATTTCTGCTAACATGTCGGGTCCCAGCATGAGTCTATTCTCAGGACTGCTCCAATTGATGGGAGTTCTACATTGTCGCCCATATAGTGCCTCGAACGGGCTCATCTTTAATGATTCTTGGTATCCATTGTTATAGGCAAACTCTATCAAATGAAGATACTCCTCCCATTTAACTGGTTGCTGCATGACATACATTCGCAGCATGTCCTCCAGTACCTGATTTACTCGCTCAGTTTGACCATCTGTTTGCGGGTGATAAGCAGTACTAAAATGTACTTGCGTTCCCAATCCTGAAAACAGAGTCTTCCAGAAAGCTGATGTAAATTTTACATCTCTATCTGAGATAACAGTCTTAGGGATGCCGTGCAATCTGAAGATTTCACGCATGAATAAATCTGCTATCTGTACAGTCTTATAAGTGGAGTGGATAGGTATAAAATGTGCCGACTTACTTAATCAATCCACAACGACCATTATGGAATCATTACCTCGTTTTGATTTTGGTAACCCGGTGATAAAATCCAACGATATCACCTCCCATTTCCATTCGGGAATGGGTATAGGCTGCATTAATCCAGCCGGATGCCAATGCTCTACCTTCACCTGCTGGCATTCTAAACATCTGCTTAGATAACTCGCGATATCTTTTCTCATGCCCGGCCAACAGTTGTCCTTCCTTATTGCTGTCAGCATTTTTTGATATCCCGGATGTCCTGCATAATTGCTTCTATGATACTCATCCAGTATCATGGTTTTTAATTCCATCCTGTTTGGAATAACTATCCTCTTTTTGAGAGTCAGCAATCCGTCCTGGTTAATTCCATATTCCTTTGGCACACCTTGTTCTCTAGATTCCTGTGTTTGCTGCCACAAATATTTGTACTCAGGATCCTTGTCTGCTTCTTTTCTGATTTGCTCCAGGAATCTGGTTTCAATCTGATTGACATATAACTCATAAACGTTGTGCAATTTTCTGCTTAATGCATCTGCAACCTTATTCTCTTTTCCTTTTACATGTTGTAGATCGATATCAAAATCGCTCAAGAAAGCATTCCATCTAGCTTGCCGGGAGTTTAAATCAGCCTGCTTAAAGTAGCTGGTTAAACTGCTATGATCAGTTTTTAATACAAATTTCTTTCCAAGTAGATAGTGTCTCCATACCCGGAGAGCGTGCACAACTGCAGTCAATTCTAGATCATAAGCTGAATATCGATGCTCATGATCTTTCAACTTACGGGATTCGTATGCAACTACCTTTCCTTCCTGTGATAACACAGCCCCAAAACCTTCCTTACATGCATCTGTACAAACCTCAAATTCCTTATTCGGGTCTGCTACGCTCAACACAGGTGCTGTTGTCAATAACTGTTTCAATCTTTCGAAACTCTCTTGACATTCCTTGGACCATCTAAAATTTTTTCCTTTTCGTTGCAATGAGGTAATGGGAAAGTCTATGTTTGAAAATCCTTTTATAAATCGTCGGTAGTAGCCTGCAAGACCCATGAAAGACTGTATATCTGCCACGTTCTGTGGCACCTTCCATTCCATAATAGTTTTAATTTTCTCCGGGTCTACTGCTATGCCTTTTTTAGATATTACATGTCCAAGGTACTGTATTTCTCTTTTGAAAAAGTCACATTTACTAAACTTTGCGTACAGTTGGTGCTTCCTTAGCATCTCCAGTACCATTCTCAAATGTTCCTTGTGCTCCTCCACATTCTTAGAGTAGATTAATATGTCATCAATGAAGATCAACACAAAATTGTCTAAATAAGGATGAAAGATACCATGCATCAGCCTCATGAAAGTGGTTGGTGCATTCGTTAATCCAAAAGGTAATACCATGAATTCATAGTGGCCATACCTTGTGCGAAAAGCAGTTTTATAAATATCTTCGTCCTTAATTCTGATCTGGTGATATCCAGACTGCAAATCAATCTTTGAGAACACCGTAGCTCCCCTTACTTGGTCAAATAAGTCATCAATACGGGGTAAGGGATACCTGTTCTTAACGGTCAGCTTATTCAACTGTCGGTAATCCATGCACATGCGCATGGTTCCATCCTTCTTTTTAACAAACAGCACTGGTGCCCCCCAAGGGGATACACTGGGTCGTATATACCCCTTATCCAGTAATTCTTGGAGCTGCATCTTTAATTCTGTCAACTCTGGTACACTCATTCGGTAGGGAGTCCGGGAACCTAGTGAAGCTCCTGGTAGCAGCTCTATTGTAAAATCAACATCTCTTTTTGGTGGTAATCCGGGTACCTCTTCCAGAAACACATCCTTAAATTCTTGTATCACAGGTATGTTCTCCAGCAGAGCAGTCTTATCCTTGGCCCCTGGTAATCCAACGTGTATGGCATATAGTTGGCATCCCTTCCTAATACATTTTCCCATTTGAGAAGCTGTAATTGGGCGTAATTGTATAGGCTTCCTCATGCCTTGAATTTCTTGGCGATTCCCATCCTGATCTCTATAATAAATTTTCTTTTCCTTACAATCTAGGAGTGTCCAATGCTTTTCCAGCCAATCCATTCCCAGCAGCACATCATAGGAACCCAAGGGAAGGATGTTTAAGTCTACTATTATTTGCCGTCCGCTGATGTGTAGTGCACAATCTGGTATCTTGGCACTAACCTTTCTTTTAGCTCCTGTAGCTAACTGAACCAACCAGGCCTTCTTAAATTTTTTACTAGGCAACTTACAGATTTCTACTAATTTAGGACTTATGTAACTTAGACTTGCTCCTGGGTCTATCAAAACAGAAACAGTTTGAGAAAATAATTTACCTTCCAGCTCTATCATGGTAGGTTGAAAATCAGCTTGCCGGTCCTCCAAAGCCGCGTTAATTCTGGGTATACTTCGGGAAACGTCCCCCACAGTAGAGGCCTCCTGTAAATTTGTTACTGCTTCAGCTTTACCCCGCTGTGGGCAATCTCGGTAGTAGTGCGCTGCTCCGCAGCCCCAACACTGCAGAGGTGCCTTTTGACTTTGAGTTTGCTCAGGTTTGCTAGAAGCCTCAACAGTTCTGTCTTCTCCATGCCATCTAACCCTCTGATGGTTCCTACCAAACTGCTTATTAATGGAATTCCTGGCTGAGCTTCTGAAATTACTGGTTTTGCCTCTTTTAAAACCATCACTGTTTTTATTTTCTTTCTTTGTTTGCCACCCTTTACCTTGGTCCATCTTGTTTTTTGCTTGCTGGTAACACAGCCTCGCCTTCCTAATAGCCTCATCCATTGTCTTGGGATTTACAAATTCAATACACTCCTTCATATGAGCAGGTAAACTGCTCAGAAATCTTTGGACTTTGGCCTTCTCGTCTCTTAAATATGGTACGTAGCGCAGTAATGACGTGAACTTGGTGATAAACTCGTCCATGGTCATTTGTCCCAACCTCAAGTCATGAAATTCTCGAGCCTTTTCATCATAAAAACGCTCAGTCAAGTACTTGTCCTTGAAGTACTGTTGAAACTTATCCCATGTCACATCCTGATCCTCTATTCCCCACACATTCTTCACTTCTTCCCACCACAAGGTGGCTTTATCTTTCAGCTGGTAAATGGCTAACCGTGCTTTAAGACCACTTTCATAGTCATACACCTGGAAGTACTTATTCATGTTAATCAGCCATGCTTCTGCTACTTCTTCTTTTTCTCCATCGAACGTAGGTGGCTTTATTTTCCTAAATTCTCCATGTAACTCCACCTTCTGCCTTTTACCTGTCTTCCGTTCATTTTCATTCTCAGATTCAGCTTCATTAAAATTTCTGTTTATATTACTTCGCTGTGACAGACCTTTTTCTTTCCGACTTGCGTCTTGTTCATCTGACTGCTGTTGGTTTCCATCTGGGAATTCTCTGCCAGCACTAGGGTTTTCATTCCTTTGGTTCTGTTTATCAGAGAGACTTTTTAAGATCCTCTCCTGTTCTGTTTTTCCATAACAACCGGTTTATAACATGACAGTAATTATTGAATTGGCAACGGATAAGGTTCTTATATATATAATTCACAACAACAGTATAGTAATATATTATTGGGATTAAAAAAGAGTTCCGTAGAACTGTAAGTAAACTGGTACCAAGGCAGAATTAATTTAATACCCATGGATTATCTAGTCATCATAATGTACTTAAGTTAAACTTGATTGGCCGCTGGTTTATTTTCTTGTGATTTGGGTTTGTTCACGTACAAGAGATCTACCCTTAAGTTTAACTTTGATCTGCGAGTTTCATTATGGTCATTGATCCGGCCACTGGCCCACCGCAACTGCTTGACACTTGTCTCTCATCGCACCGTCGATTCAACGTTGATCCTACGGTGGTATTTCATTAGGGTTTTAATGACTTTGGCTTGTAACTGCTTCCACTCCTCATTGTTGCGCTCCGGTGTAGGTTCTGGAGAGGAGGGTTTTCCTGTTAGGTTTCTCTCCAGGTTTTCTCTTTCTGTCACAGCATTTTTTTTCCGTTCGACCTCGCATCCAGAGGAATGTTTTCTACTCGGCGGCTCCATACTTCAGGTATTCGCCCAGTTCCTTTCCCAGGTGTGAAATCAGGTTTTCTTGCAGTCTTCCTCTATGAGATTACTATTGCGATTTATTTCCTCTTATAAACCTTATTCTTTTGTTTCCATTCCTGTAACAGTGCCCTGTTAATTCTAGTTTTGGGGTTCCGATTTTACCGAGAGCTGTATTCTCTATGCTTGCTACAGGTATTTGTTGGTTCGGCTCTCCATGGAGATCTTCTTTGATTTTTCAATTGTGTTTATATTCTCATCTACTTATTTACTACAGGGTTTGGTGCTTACTTCCGCATGGTGGTTTTCTGCTGACAGGTACCCTCTTCCGTCGCTCCTTTCCCTTCAGAGGAACCTCGATTGACCACTGGGTCTCGACGGCTCGAACCCTTTTTCTAGCCATGGCAGCTATTCACAGGTATTTACCCTCGGTGCACGAATCCAGTGTTATTCTTAAAGATTTCTGGAGTAAATTTATGATACCTATTATGGGTTTATTTTGCCCAGGTTCCGAACCTGTGGCCTTACGCTTCACCGTCGGCGTAAGATTTATATAAGTTACGCTATATGGTCCTGAACATGCTTGGGTTTCGGTTGATGCCTACGGCTCTGCCATTGGGAAAAGTTCCATTTTGTCAAATGCAAGTTGTATAAGTTATTAACAAGTATAATTTTGACTCTGGACATTGCTGGGTTGTTACCCGTGTTCTATTTTATTTCTTGTTGCACTGTCACAATGTCTCATCGCGGAATATGAGGACTGGTTCCACTCTGCGTATTTATATATACATATTTTTTTTTATCTATGAAACAAGCTGTGGCTTTATTTGGGGTTTTACTTAAAGTCTTGCTTCAGATGTTAACGGTGTAATGCGTGATTGTTTCAGTGGTTTATAATGGCTTTGGTATACTATGAGTCCTCTTATCTGCTCGGCTTGTGAGTGTCTTCTGAATGTTTACTTGTCTCGGCTACATTCTTCTTGCTTGTTTTGGTTAGGTTCTACTACGCTCTAGAGGGTTTCAAACCTCGACAATTTAGTTAGCAAAGGGTTTCGCACAGAACTGTGTTTGTGTCGAGTTCTGTCTAATTTAACCAGAAAACCCCTTTGGTGCTCAAACCACTGTCTGTCTGGCCTATCATGGACGGAGGCTTCCCAAAGGCTCGACTTCCACGGGCGTTTTGACATCGACCATCCTGGAAATGATTTATCCTGTTTCCTATGAAATTTAGCTACTAGCAACTTATTCAGGGTTTTTCTGTTCATTACACAGTTAATGCTTTTCTATGGCTCCGTAGTCTAAAATTCCATCATTACTACAGTTGTTTTCTTTTCGTTACATGCAAGTTCAATTTCCAGTTTTCTGCTATTGGAAAGTTATTTCTTCTTCAGAGTCAATTATCTTTAAGGTATTATTGTACTATACGGGACTTACTATCTAGCAATGTAAATCTTCCAGTTTTTCTCTGCTACTGAAATGTTTTTCTTTAAACATATTAACTTAAAAAGAATACTATTGTACTGTTCAGTAACCCAATATTTCACAACAGAATCTTTCTAAGTAGCATGCACAATAATATCCTAATTTAGACAGAAATAAAATACTACAGCAACTTTTACTCATATGTGGTCCAACCGTTCTGATGGTATGCTTTTCCTCCCGACCACGAACCAGGGCTATTACGTCCCACAGTTCCCCCCTAGCTTCAAGTCTGCGCTTCCTGTTGAACACAGAGTTCTGAAGGAGGAAAACTAGGACATTCCGGTCCACTTTCTCCAACTCTGACAGTAGTAAATTCTGGAGGAGAACTCGGGACAATCCGGTCCAGTTCTCCGAATCCAGCCACAGTCTCACTCCCTAGAGAAAATCTTTTCTCTAATGGCTGTATTTTTCTTTCCACAGAACCCCTAACCCTCCTTGGGATCCTTTACTTATCCCCAGAGTTTTCTTGGGTAGCTGTGGAACTGCTTTTCTGTTCAACTGCCTCCAGAATCTTGATTTACTTTTACCATCAGTTTTTACTCAGGAACAAATTCCACAAGAAAATCTTTCCTTTCATTAAATATCAAAATTCGTTTTATTCTAATATTCCAATTAAAAAAAATAACAGCAGTCTTAATTAATCTATAATTAATAAAAAACTTAACCATTTGTTAATGGCTAAGAGGGTGGTTACAATCTTACATTGTCCTCATTAAAAAAATAAAAAAATATATTTAAATTATAACTTTATTTTAAATTATTATTATTATTAATTATTAATTATAAAAAAATGAACATAGTCAAACAATATTCTTAACTACGCAGATTTTCCCCACATTGCTATAAAGATTCTAAACTTGTAAACAAATTTTGCTACACAACCACAACTTATCAATATTACATTTCCATTTTGATATAACATTTTTTTCAATTAATTAATTTGAAAAACAATAATTAAAAGAACATAACTAACTTATAAATAAATATTAACACTTAATCCATGAATACTACTATTATTATATTAACATATTTCATGGAAGTTAAATCTCCACAATATAACTAATAATTACTAATTTATTAAATTAAAAAACTTATGAAAATATTTTACTATAAATCATACATGAAATTTTTCAATTTTCATATTAGAAATTAAAGAAATTAATTTCGTATTTGAAATTTTAAAAATTAATTAAAAAACCTTAATGTGAGAAACATATATATTTCTTTTGCCCTCTTAAAATTATTTCAATTAACACACACACACACACACACACACATATTTATATTTTAAAAACTATTTTAATTAAATATAATAGAAAAATAATTTCAATCACTTCTTAAGGAAATATGTATATTTATCTAATTCTTAATATGATCGTTATATGAAATATTTAAAATATCAATAAATAAATAAATTGGTTAAAATATCAATAAATAAATAAATTGGAGTATTGTATTAATAGAGTTGTCTATTTTGGAATATTGTTTTTAGAATTTTTATTTAATTATAAATAATAATTAAGTTTATGGTAGGGATTTAACCTCTATGTAATATTTTAGAATATTCAAAATGGCATACACCAGTCAAAGTTTGATTTTTTCTCCAAAATAATTAGGCTTTTTGTCCTTTTAATTAAATTGGTTATTTAAAAAATGTTATCTGAACAAGTTTCACTCGAAATTATTTATGATTTTTCGGCATGTCCTATTGATCAACCATGGTATTGACCCATGGTATTGTAACAAATAATGTTAATGATCTCCATTGTAGTGTGGCCTAAATATTCATGGTTGAGCATCTTGTTCCATATTATTATTCCATGCCAAGGAATGACTCTAGCAATCCATTTGTAAGTTTACCATTGGTAGTTTAGCATTGGCTAATGAAAATTATAATGTTAAATACACCGTTTTTAAAACACTTGATTGCACCATAAATTGGAGGTATTATTACAACCTTTGCACAATATAATGACATGTGGATAATTTCCTCACATATTTTATGCCATAATTTATGGATATGGTTGCAATATTCATACATATTTGTGTAGTGATTTTTTATTCTTAAGCATTGTTGGAAAAAATTCCAAAGATAAAATACATACCATATTTTAAGCATGATTTTCCAGAAAAAATTTGATAGTAATAAGATGCTTACATGATTTACTCTCCACTATTATTTATCTTTCCCACAACTCTTATGTATGACTAAAATTGCAAATGTGTAGACTTGATAGTTGATATTGCATATCCTTATGCCTAACAAGAAATTAATTTATCGACTTCAAATCTCAATTTATGAGTTCCTTCCAAAGAAAGACTATAGGGTTTGATATTCCTTTTGAAACACTATTGATTTAAGATTGCCTGATGTAGATTATAATTTTTATGAAAATTTTCTCAAACCATACCTGGAGGGACTAAGTTTCCTACAATAAATGTCTTAAATGTATATATGTTGAAGTCTCTCTCTCTCTCTCTCTCTCTCTCTCTCACACACACACACACACACACACACATATATTACATATATATCTACAATTTAGTTAGTTTTGATGGTTTTTCAAATCTTTGCCAATGTGAGATGTATGATGAAGTAAAGTAATCCTTCTGATGCTTATCATGGATCGATGTATATTTTCCTTTACAATTCATTTAGTTTACATGGTTTCACCTCTAAATAAAATATTTCAATGTCTAGGTGATACACTATTATATGGTTTAGCTCCTTCTAGGTATATTTTTTGGTTATTTTTGTTGGAAATATAGTAACACTTTATTTGAATTACATGTTTAAGTTGTGTAGTCTACACAATACTAGTGTCAAGGGAGTTTCTCAAGACATTAAATCCATCTATGCATTAAAAAAGGAAATTAAAGTAATAAAAAATTACAATATCACAATGAATTATGTCATGATAACATTTTATTACTATGTTTCTCATAATGACAAAGTTGTGTAATTTTTTCCATTCCCAATATGGAGCTAAAATTAGAAATGTATAAAACAAATACTTGCATTAATAAATGAATATTACAAATAAACACAAGAATGCTATCTCAATAAAAAGAAATTATCTTTATCGCACAATCATCTAGTTGAGAAAATATCTCAATAGAAAACCAACATAGGAAGGTATTTAATGGGGAATGTTTCTTAATATAAATAGATATAACCAACTCCTAGATTCTAGGAAAAAAATCCTTCTATGATCAAACATACGATGAGTAGGAGTGATATATTCTAACACTCCCCCTTAATGAATACTTTTCTTTATCTGGATTACCTAAAGTTTTCACCAATTTGTTCTCTTGAACACATGATCCACTATAATTTGAAGCATGTATTGATTAGAAAATTTTATTTGTGGCTACAATGTCTCAAAACCTAAATAATAAAATACAAATGGTGACAATATGTCTCAAAACTAGAAATAACAAATTTATATTCTATGCTAATACATAATAGTTCTAACTAAATACTAATTATCCTAATTATATCTAACAAATAAAATAAATTCATGAAACCCACTTCCTATCGTAAATGAAATTTTGACCATCACGGTCAAAATAAATTTACTTGTGGTGTTGCTCCTGCATCACTGCCTCATTAGGCTTACACCACCATATTGACATAGGCACATACAGTTACTAAGTTCACTGGAGGAGATAGCAAGTGCATACATTCTCCAGGAAAAGTACATCAACTCAAAGATGACACCATTTAATTTCTTAAAAACATTATTTGTGAGTTATATTACAAAAATACTATAAGTTTGCTATTCCATTCAACACATTTCTCAATATTTTACCTTAATTTTTCTACCAACATTTAATCCCTATTTCTACCACAACCAATATCATATGTTTCCATAATGCCTGAACGATAATTATTACCTTCATTCCTTGAAATAAATCCCAAATATATTTTTAATCTATCTAGGCCCTCTCTATCCTCGATGCATTCTCTATACTATTCAAAAAATTAGTTACAATCAACACTTGGTTTTATCTAGCGAGAAAAATGCAACTCACTTCCACCTTAAAAAAAATACATTCTCCTCCCTTATCTTGAAGAACTATCATCACGTATGAGGTGAAAACCAATCACACCATTCATACCTCAAATTTAACGTGAATCTATTTTACTTTAGGTCCTAACACAAATCAGACTATCAATACGACTTAACTAACCATCCTATGGACCTACTTCCATTGAAATACACGGGTGTCATTTTTTTCACTCGCTATTTCTCTTGGTAAGTAGTTCGGATACATGATGTATCTATGTCCATGTTATATTCTTTGAACATGTTAATCAATACTTATAGTGCGACATTTGAGAAACAATTCATATAGAAAAACTGATAGCTAAAAATCATTTCCAATTACAAGGCTTGTTTCTTTGCAAACTAAAGAATGGTGTTTACATCACAAAGATATTGCAATTCTATATACATCAACAAGAGATAATTACGCAAAGATGGGGAAATATCTTCATTTATAGTTGTTCACATCTTTTGCATCTTTATCTTTATCTCATAGACATCTTGATTCAATCTTGGATCTCATTTTTTTATTTCTAAGATTTTAGAATCACAAATTCTAACAAAGAAACTTTTATGCCATATTCCGGTCATAAAGCTAAATATGCTCACTTCAATAAATATCGAGTTAAAGAAAATTTGTCACCATTACAAATAATTGTAAAGATATTCTAAAGAATTTGACCAAGTTAGAAATTTTCTCGCTAAAGCACTCAAATCTTGTTCACATCATCTTGTTGAAGCCTGGACCTAGGTTTCAAATTATTTTCTAATAGCACTTGACTCATTCCTACACAAGAATAAATCACATTTCTCTCTATTTATGATGACAACTCCTCTTCTTAATAACAAGTACATCTAACACTAAACTTTATCTACCCTACTACAAGCAGTTGAAAATTTTTCATCACACAATACCCCATCCATGACGTACCTCATAAGGATGATGACAAGTCAACCTCACAATCCATGATATTGAGTAGCTCAATGTCTCCTCCTAAAAGCTATTTAGGCTTTCTTTCTAGATATAACAAACTCCTCCTCACATATGAGATGTGCCTTTATTAGAAACAATATTAGAACTCTACACCTCACATACAAATTTAGTAAAAAAATGGGTCTCCTCTAGCTACTACCCAATCACTGTCCTGATGATATCTAACACCTTGATGAAATTTGTATCTAAATCCACCTCATGTCACCGCAACATTCCTCATGATATCTAACATCTTAATGAAATATGTATCGAAATCCACCTCCATGTCACAATTAATCTATTCATGAGTCATATCAAATTTTACTAATATGTGGTGCCATGAGCTACAATGGCATAGAGTATCACCTAAAGACATATCGATGAAAGGATTTTTTAATGCACTTCTACGAATAATGTTAATTATTTGTAGGAACATTAGTGAAAGTATTTAGATTGAGACGAATACCCTGGGAAATAATGAATGTTCACAAATGATTCTCTCTAGTTGCAAGAAACTTACAAGGCACAAGGAAATATTTGGTAACCTTTTAGAATATTTTTCCATGTAATGAAGATATCCAAATCCATTTTGTAGAACTAATTAAAGCAAAAAAAGAATGGCAATCCATCATTTCAACATTTACTTTCCAATTAACATATAAGACATCTCAATATTTTTTCATGTATTCATTAACAAGATACCAATATGACATATGAACAGTCTTTCTCAAATATATATGTGCAAACTTCATGGGGGATTCAAACTCATATGTCACTAAATAATGAATACTCAACATCGATGGTCATAGGATGAAATATTTATGTCAGGAGCATAAAAAAGTAAAACATAACAAAATAGAGTATTTAACTTGCAAACTTAAAACATAGAAAAAAAATAAAAACATAGTTTTTCGACACATAACACATAATGCTACAGCATGAAGAAATTTTTTTCCTGAATGTTCCAATGGCCTATATATTTATACCTGTAGGAAGGCACATCACTGGTAATAAGAGGTAAAACAATAAAAGGCCGTGATTAGAGTTGGTTAAACAAGTAGTGAGAAGCTACCATAAAGGAAAAAACTACCCAAATAGAGTAGGTTAATTAAGCGATGAGAAAGACAAAACTTTCCAACTCTAAATATTTAATGTGTTTTGAATACTCCCCATTAATTATAAATTGTTGGGGATCATCAAAATATAGCATGAAAATTATTTGGAGATATATATTTTTTCATGCTCCAAAAATCCTAATTATCTATGTAAATATTAAAATGTCTCATTTTCCAATTAATTTGACAATATGTCAACAAACTAATCTTCATACCTGCAAAAATCTAGAAAATTTTATTTGTTGCCGAAAATATCTCTAATCAAATGATACCTAGTAACAATATGCTTATTTATCTTATGAAAAACATGATTTTTGGACAATGTAATGGAAGATATGTTATCAAAAAATATTTTATTATTTTCATTTTGATCATGCACTAAGGCTTCCAATATCATTTGCATCCAAAAAACTTGACGAGTTGCACAAGTTGTTGCCACATACTCAACTTCAACTGAAGAAAGTTTCACAAGTGGGTATTTTTTATTAAGCCCATGACACAATACCTATACAAAAGTTGGGTGCACAACCTAAGGTATTTTTTCTATCATTAATGATTTCAACACAATCAGTTCCCATATCTCTGATAAGTTTGAATTCTTCTGAAGTGGGATATATAATTCAATTTTTTTTGCTTCACTAACATATCTCAGAATTATTTTAGCAACCTTTCAATGGGAGACTTTTGGAGACTCCATAAATATTGAAATAAAACTTGCATCATATATAATTTCAATCCTTGTAGTAGGTAAATACATGAAAATCCCAACTAACCTTTAAATAATGTAGGATGAACAATTGATCCATCATCTTGTTTGCTCAACTTCAAATTTGTCATAATTTGTGTTGGGGTTGCCTTAAAATTAAACATATTAAATATTTTCAAGACATCACCAACTTGTTTAGATTGTGAGATAACAATTACACCATTATATTCATGGACTTCATAAGCCCCAAATATTTCATTTAAAATTCAATTTTCATTCTTGCATTGAAGGAATCTATAGAACAATTACTTATGAATAACAAATCATCCACATATAAACTCACAATTAGAATTTTACCCTTCTCATTGATTTTGATATATAAGGTAGGCTCATTTTTTATTCTTCAAAATCCATTCTAAATCAAATAAGATTCAATATAGTCATATTAAGCTATAGGAGCATGTTTAAGTTCATACAAATCCTTCTTCAACATGTAAAACTTGCCTTCATTAAATGAGAGCTGATAGCTTTGTGTTTGTTTCACATACACTTCTTCCTCTAGATACCAATTCAAAAATGTGCTCTTTACATCCATTTTATAGAAGGAGCAATTACTTTGTGTTCCAATGTCCAAAAGTTTCCTTATTGTATCTAATCAGGCAATAGGAGGAAACGTTTGATTGTAATCTACTCTTGATTTTTCTATGAAACCTAATGCCACTAACCTTGTATTTTGTTTCTGTACTTTTCCACAAACACTATGCTTTGTTTTGTAAATACATTGCATGCTAATCACAACTTTTCCTTAAGGAAACTCCACCAACTCCCATGTCCGATTCTTTACAATAGAATATATTTTTTTCGCATGGCTTGAGCCGATGTTTCTTATTTTATAACTTCTTTAAATCATAGTCGATCATCAACTTGAGAAAATAAATAAAATATGGAAAATGAATTAGTTGTTTCAACGTTATATAAATCACCTTAACTCCTTTCTTTGTGTGGTTGCATCCTTCATAGAGTTAGTTGTGAAGAAGTACTAATTCCCATTGAGCTTGTTGGACTTGAGTTGTTGGAGTTTGTTGTACTTGTAGCGTTGGCTATAACTTTAAATATCTTGTTGTTGTGGATGGAGGCGTATCTAGGGATACAACTTGTGGTGCTATCATGATAGTGGAAAGATTCATTGTTTAAGATTTTCCAGGCATATCATCATTAGTAGCAACAACTATGATATTCACAATTTTCTATATTTTCATCACATGATTCATTCTCCATAAACTAGACATCATGATTTCTTATGACCTTTTTCACGAAAGGATTGAACAACCTATACGTCTTTGTATCCTTTGAATAACCAAAAATATGCATTTTTGTCCTATATTGTCTAATTTCTTCCTCAAATCATATATAATATGTGCATATGAAACCAAGATAGATAATTTGAAGTGAAAAACACTATGCATTAGTTGAATTTTAAGGTCTAAAATGGACCTTCTAAGGAAAATAATAGTAAAAAAAAAAAAAAAAATAGCTATGAAGTTTTAAAAGAAAATAAAGAAATCTACATTTTTTATTATATTTTTGACTTATATCCTTGTAGGTTCACTAAAAAAAATATTCCCCCCTAGATATTACATTGTAATGTTGAATCTTATTGGTCCTCTTAAAGTTGATTATGTTAGTAGATTTTCTATTTTGTGGCCCATTTTTAACCTCCAAACTCCCTAATGTTTCATATTTTTCCATGCTTGTTGATGGATTCTATTTTTTCACACTTTTCATTCGACATTTGTTGATTTTATAAACAACAATTACTATTGCCTCAAAGCAATATTCATTTTGTAAATTATTTTTTATCAACATGATTCATGCCATCTCCATTATGATCTAATTTTTCCTCTCATATACACCATTTTGTTGTTCCGTGTAACTGGTTGTAAATTGTTTATCGATACCATATATTTTAGAAAAATTAAAAACTCATTAGAATTGTATTCACCTCCTCTTCCTATTATTAAAAGTATAATATCGTAAGAAATTTTGTTTTCTACATGGGATTTAACTTATTGAAAGTAAGTAAATCCATTAGACTTGTGTTTGAGAAAACAAACACACATTTTTCTTGTGAAATTATCAACGAATGTTAGAAAATATGAATTTCCTCCGATGGATGGTGTTTCCATTTGATCACATATATATGAATACACAATTTATTTAGGTTCTCTTTCTCTAATTAATTTAGAAATAGGGAAAGAATATATGTATTTATTTTCCAAAATACATCGTCGAGACATTATTTTTGGATCTTGTGTCAAAGGAAAAACTTTTACCATGTTATTTTTGTGCAACAATTTTAATTCATTAAAATTTAAATTCACAAATTTGAAATTCCAAATCCATGATTTTTCTTTTAGAATTGATTTAAATGTTGATTCTAAAACAATATCTTCTTCTTTGGAGCTTGGCTGAACCAATTCAATGTTTGATTGTATTATTGTTCCATATTGTACTAAATATTCAGAATTAATATTTCCTTTTAATTTATTTATGTTTTGTTAAATGAAACTCCAAATTATGTATCATTTGATTTATGAATAGCTTGGTTTGGTTTTTCCTTCAATTTTGATTTTATTGACAATGGAAACATTTTAGTTCTTTCCATTTTCACTCCTACAATCAGTTGGTTTCTAGGAGATTTAGCAATTGACCAATAATAATCAAAGTATGTTTCAAACCAACAACATGACAAATGTCATAAATATACTTCTCCTCCCCACATTTAGTTAAAACATAAGCACTACCTCTTCCTAATGCAATCACTTTCTTATTGTTCCCAAAAGTAACTTCAATTTGCACTGACTGATCGAAACTAGAAAATAAATCCACATAATACCATAATCCAATAATGTGATTACTACACTTGGAATAAAAATAAAATATGTCACATGGGATTTCTTGAACAATGTCACATTCAATAGGTGAATAGGTAGGAATTTATTCAATAATCCTAGTACATGCAATAAATACAATATTTGTTGGTGTACTCTCAGATTAATTTTGACTCAATTTTCTTTTTTTTTCATCATATTTTTGCATTTTTATTAAATTAATGACATTTCACATTGGATTTTTCAAGTCTATGACCACTTGAGTGGATAAAATTCTAAGTTTGAACTCTTCCAACAATATTTGTAGGATTGTTGTTGAGTGCTACTTTAGTGAAACTCCTTCTAGGACTTAACATATTCCTTTCTCAACTATGGCTTATAAAATCGTGAGCTAAAAATGTATTTTCCAAATAGGTATGTGACATATTCAGCCTATACTCATGATTTATCAGAGACACATGAAAATCATCAACCCTAAATTGACTTACATCATTTGTTTCCTCTAAAGCCACAAGAAGAAGATAAAAATTTGCTGGAATTATTCTAAGCACTTTTTAAACAATATTTCTGTCTTCTACAACCTCTCCGTGGGATTTAATTTCATTGAACAAACCAAAAACATGGATAAAAAATGAATTCTATAGAATTTTACTCTTTAATTGACAAGTTTTCAAAATCTCTTCTAAGAAATAATAATTTTACAATTTTAACCTTATTCATACCTTGTTAAGCAACCTGCCAGGTGCTCCATCCCTCCTTTTCTTATCGTTTTTTTGCTACTCTTTGGACTATACTCTCATGCATTGCCTTATGGATGTAGAAGAGGGATTTTTCATATTTCTTCCTCTACCCCAAATTGTCTTTCTCGGCTTCTATAAGTGCATTGTATGTTGTTTCATGTAAGGGTTCGATTTGACAATTCTCTACAATTCCCTATACATCCCATGATCTGAACAAGGATTTCATGGTGAATGACCAATATGCATAATTCCTTCTAGTACATAAAGTAGTATACAAACTAGAAACAAAAGCACCAGAAGAAGAATAAATTGGTGGAAATATATTATTGAATCATAATAAATAGAAAAAATGGATTTGATACAAGATGAAATATTTAGGTGGGGAGAAAAACAAAGTAAAATAAATAAAAAGAAAGAATGTAACTTGCACAATAAAAATAAAGGAAAAAATTATAAAATAGTTTTTTTTGCACATACCACATAATGCTACAACATACAAAACATATTTTATACATACTGAAACAAATTATATTGGATTCCTTATTTATAGTTATAGGAATAAATTTAAACCAGTGTACATGAAAAAAAATAGAGAGGAATTGATTAAAGTAATTCAAATAGGGGTGAGAAGATACCATAAAGGACAAATTTTCCCAGAATGGAGCTAGTCAGAATCAAACAATAAGAAATATAGAATTTTCCAGTTGTGAATAATTAACATTATACCAATACTTGAAATCTCATGTACTTAAAGGATTATTTTACTTTCTTGGGAAAATTATAGTGATAAATTCCTAGCATAACCTTCTCCTTTCCATATTCTCCCATGGGTTTAATGCTGCAAAATCATGCAAGCGGTACCCTAATCTCTCTATGACATGAAAGAATCTCCTCAACATTTTCCAAAATATGCACCTTCACCTTACAGGTTGTTCGATTGGTCCCTAAGTATCCTTATCATTTTTATGGTGCATGATATATATATATATATATTTTGTTAGAGTGGGTATTTCACAACATGACGTATTTGGATTATTTGACTTTGAAGGTAAGGTAATCACTGCCACCTGCATTTAGATGGTTGGTTTTCATCACCTTTCTATGAGTGTAACAACTCTCATTCACCAAAAAAAAAAATTTCTTTTTATTACTATTTTTGGTTAGGACATTTGTCCTCTTTCGACATAGACAATCCTTAAATTTTCTCTTTTTGTTTTAAATTTTGAATTAGCTATTGTTTCATTGGTTCTATTCTCTAGAAATTGCTCCTTTTCCAATTTATTTAGAATCCTCTTTATCTTGTAGTTTAACATCATATATCCTTTAAGTCCAATTACTTCATTGTATATGTCCCCCAACATGAATTTCATCATCTCCACTATCTCTTTAATGCTCAATTGAAATTTCCCTTTAGAACTTCATATAAATTGTATTACAATTGGGTTATTATGATACATGTTCCTCCACATATATTTCTTCGATTAAAAATAATTTATAACATATTGTTATAAACATTCTGTAACTTACCCATATGATTATAATTCCCCACGAAGATCCTTATTATAACCTTAAAACATACTTTCATAATAATATATTCAAGTTATAATATACCACTTATAACTTTTTCAACTATCATAATTATTAGTTAAACTATGGAAAACACCCCACGATATTATTCATTGGTGGCATAATGACATTATGAATGTTACTACATACCCTACCTAATGATCATTCATTTAATACCGACAACCCAAAAAATATATCACTACAAAAAAAATTTCATATTCCACATCATTCAACTCATAACTATTATTCGAATCAAAGAATTCATTGTACTATTCCTTATTTGGTAGCATAAACATTACATAGGTTATCATATAAACCCTACAAATGATATATATATATATATATATATATATATATATATATATATATATATTCAATGCATATAACTTCGACGAATTATTAAATATAGGGAACTCTACGTAAAGGTTCCTACCTCATATGATTCCACCTTTTATAAACTATTGAATCTCATCATAATTCAATGTAATTTCTCTACCATATAATTTCAACATATATGAACTATTGGTAACCGTTATATTTCTCCCATTGCATTACCATAGTTTAATCGTTATGTTTAAAGTCAATTGTATAACACTAATAACTCGATTTCTAAAAAATGGTGTTGTACCCATATGTATTAACTCTCCCTTTAATCTTATCATTTCGTTTCCATAACCCATTTAATGAAGGTACCTTATCACCTATATATTACATGGGTTTAGTACGGTTGAAAGACACTTGTATGTTTGACTCATCTTTCAAGAACGGTTGTGATTTACTCATAACCCTAAGTCGTTTGAATGTTTTACAAATTGAAATTTCATTATTTCTTTTATTTCTCCACTTTGTTGGGTTTTCTCTTAGGGAGACAAAACACAAAGAGAACATTTCCTCTGCATTTTTTGTAAGAGTTTTCTACTAAATTGAATAACATTTCTTTGCAATTCAGCTTGCTTTCATATTCTACATTCTGGTAACTCATTCCTCACTTAAACAATTGTTCTTCTCATAGCACTAACAGGTAAGTCGTTTTTCTCATGTCACTGTTTTAATGGAAGTTTTACTCATTTCTTTTGGTTATAATTTCTTTGTTTATAATATATTTTCTGTTCAAAATTTAATATTGAATTCCATTGTTTATACAGATTATAATTTACCATTTAAATATTTCGACATCCCTACATCCTCGACACCTTACCTAAGGGTCAAATGAAGAGGTGATTTCTTTCCTCTATCTGAGATTTTACCATTCCCGTTACCCTTGATGCAGAAATTAGAACCCTCGAATTTAAAATTCTGGGTTTTCATTGTCTTGTAAAATTTTACATACTATGAATTCCCCAATTCGTATATTTTGTTATTATATTGTAACCTTATGGGTTCGCAGTCATCTGAGGTAATTTCGTTTTACATATGAGATTACTTATGAGATTTATATTTGTTCCTTGTAGTTATTTACTCCATGAGATTTTATCCATTCAAAGTATGTTCTTTTCATGCCTCTATTTCATATAAATGAAAGAGTTTATTGTTTTGTATTTAAGAATTTTCCCTTTTCATTAAATCGAATGACTTTCCTCTCATTACAGTGAATTTCCTCGTTGTGGTTAAAATTTATATACTGTGTTATATAAATTCTTATTTTTGGACTTTATCATTTTATTTTTGGTTGTATGTATTCGATTCTTTCTCCCCTCGCAGTGTATTTCCTTTTCGAGTAGACTCTATCATGCTTTCTCAGAACATAGATACGTTACTCTCTCTTTCATTGTAAATAAGGATTTTAACTCGGCATTTTTATGTAGTAATAATTTTTCCATGATAGATAATATACCTTCACCCTAGTTTTAGGATTTTCCTCCTACATTTATAAACTTGTTAAATTTTGACAAAGATATCCAATTAAAAGTCTTTGTGAGATATATTTATGACTTTGAATGAATTTCCATTTCGTTTTTTGTGATATATGTAATTTCATTACATATTGTTCCATTTTCCAAATTCAACTTCTTAATTGGGATTTTCGTAAGTTAAGTTCTTGGTATATTGTAGTTTCAAAGGTTCACTACATATAAAATTACCATTTTATTTTAAATGTTATATGTAACATTTCAATTATTTACTCCACCACGTATTTACGCTTATTTATTTTTTGTAAAAGAGAAATGATACATTTATATGAGTTATTCTGTATAAATATAGAATCTATAATTGGTTACTGATATTCAGTTTTACATTGTATCATATCATTTTGACTATATTAAGATAGTCTCATTTCTGAAATAAATTTATCTCTAATTACATTTCAAATATTTAATTATATCATCATACTCTGTGCATTTAGAGTAAATTAAATTGAAATAATACTTCCATAATTTAATTATGAAAACTTATTTTTTAATAATTTTCCTTCTAGAACTAATTTGGGATTCTTCTTCCTTATCATGGTCTTCCGCAACCCTGTACAATAATTATCTGCTTCAGGACACCACTTCCCTTAGGTCAGTATCTAGATTTTCCCATTTTTTTGTTAATTACTCTCACATAAATAAATATGTTCTTTTTGTCCACTTATCCTTACTGTTCCTTTTATTTTTGGTACATGAATAGCACTTCCGGTATGAAGATAATTTCACAGCTATTATTATTACCATGTATTTTCTAATTTTTCCCTTTTTGTTTTCATTATTAAGATTTATCACTTTGATGGCATTGCCTATTTCAGGTTTAACCTATTATTTTCATGCTCGGATAGATTCTTTGCGATCAAAAGTAAGAGTACCTGACTATAAATTTCATGCTCTTTCAGGTCGGTGATCAGAGGAATGGGTTCTCTTCAAGCATTTTGTTTACTCTACATAGTTTATCTTTATAAACCATATATTTAAATTATATTAAACTCCGATACAATTTTATTCATAATTATGTTTAATATAATTTTTAATGGATATTTATAGTACTACTTCTTCCTCCAACCCGTTGGAGGAATTTCAGAAAAAGGCTTATATACGTATAGAAATATTTTAATACAACTCCTTACCCTTTTCTATTCTAAATGTTCTCATATATGAATAAGTCTTGTATGGATATAAGTCTATAATAATTTATATATGACATCATATATATTTGTGATTTTCCTTTCAATTTGAATTGTATATTCATAATTCAGATGTATTTTACAAAAATTTTGTATATATGTATTTTTTTGTTTAGAATTTCATATCTATTGCATATTTTCTGCTATTACTCTAGCTGAAATTTTTGCAGTGAATTTTAAAATATATAGTTTTGACTTAAAACACAGATTTAGACCTTGAAAAAGGGTTTAGAGATTCTCTGTGTTTGTCCCTAAATTATAATAATTCTAGGTAACATCACAGAACTTTTCTCAATACCTATGAAACATAAAATTTCCGAAACTAGATATTCTACAATACACATAATTTATATATTAAAAGTTACATGTATTAAATTTAGAATTGATAAAATATGCTTTTTTCTACATACCACTTTAGAATTAGATAACTATTAACAACAATATAAAACATAAATACTTCACATAATGCACATACCATTGTTATAAAGACTATTTTTCTCCCAACCTTGAGCTTATTCCACAGCTCTCCTCGGAGCAGAGACTAATTCTTCCTTAGTGTAGACAACCCCCTTGTCATACTAGGAATAACTTACATAAGATTTCTTTCCCTCAGCCTATTTCCATAATTGCGTCCAGTTATTTTGGGATGTTCTTTCACTGCCTAGGCTTTTCCTTTTGTTTTTCCACAAAATTTTCTTTTAAAACCAGATTTCACTCTTTCTAGTTTTATTCTTATCTCTTCTCAGTAACTTTCCACTTTTCTGAGGTTGTTATTAGATATTTTTCTCCCATCTAATAAAATTTATTCTAGTTTATTTTCCTCCAAGGATTTCTAGATAATTTTTGGAAAGTCTTATGAATCTAGTCCATACTCATGGATTTGACTTCCTCGTCTCAATTTACTAAGTCTTTACACAATGATATAATTTCTACATATATATTTAATTTCCACAATATCTATATATATATATATATATATATATATATATATATATATCATTTATTTCTTAGGTCCACCTCACCTTTATATTTATTCCACATTTATAAAATTCTTAAATTAGGGATATTACATAGTCCCCATCCTAAGTGTTTTCTAATCTCTTTGTTTATTCATTAACCAATGATGGTTATGTTTTCTTTCATCATATCTTCCTGATCCCCAGTAGCTTCCTCTGGTGCGAAGTGTTTCCACAACACTTTCACCCAAGTTACTTTTTTATTTCAGAGGATGGTTTCCTCTTGCTCAAATCTAAAAATTAGTTATGGAAGAAAGTTCCCTTATTTTTCCACCTGTATCACAGTGCAGTCAATCACATGAGCATGTTTATGTACATACATTTTTTTCAATACTGAAATATGAAACCATTTTTAATATAACAAAGTACAGAGATTTGAAAATCTCACTCCAACCCTCAAAGGCCCTGCAATATCGAGGTTCTACTTATCACAACTATCGGCATGAAATGTCTTTTTTGTGAAATTAAATTCTGATATCTAATTGTCCTCTATCTTTGAATTATCTGTGAATTCTTGCATAACTCTTCTGACAAGTTTGATTTAATTTAATATTTTGCTGAATTCTTTCCACTTCCTATTGTACTTTTAGTACTAGGACAAATTTTTCCTTCTGTTAACTCCAACTAAGTGGGTTCTGGCCTTTTCTGTCATATGACCGTTTTGAATGAATTATGTCATTGGATGTCTTAAATTTGTAATTGTATGGAGTTTCTAGTAAATATAGAAAGTCTCCCTGACTATGGGGTTTTATCTATTTCATACTTGTACCATATGTCTGCTAATAATTACTTTGTTCTCTCAGTCTGTCTATTTGTATGAGGATAGTAAGCTGCACTAAAATTCAGCTTTATCTCCCTTCCTCCAGATAATATTTTCTCAAAAGTATATGTACTTTTGGCATCTTTATCAGAGAAATAAATTTTATGATTCTATGGAAGATTTATTTCCTAAAGCCTTTTTTCAATGTGCCAACAATGGATTGTGAAAGCAAAAGTGTATTGTGTTAGTTAGAGTGTCCACTATTCCCACAATCTCGTTATGTTGGTAATTGGTACTTAGTAGTCCTGAATTAATTTCCATTCGTACCACTTCTTTCTTCTATTTTCAAATAGAGAGGGAATTTAATATACCAGCAACATATTGAAATTATAACTTACCTTATTAACATTTTCAACCACTGTACTAGTGATTTTGTTACCTCCTTCTTTATCCCTGGTCAAAGTATATATTTTTTTCAAGGTTGTTATTATCTTTGTATACCTAGATGACTTGAATAAGGTCTCTGATGGTATTCATCTAATATTTCATGGTTCATCACTGACACCTTATAATTTTATACTTTTTACATGTAGCAATTAGTCTTCGTTGATTATTATATATCATACAATTTCATCTTACTGAAATCCTACATTTGCAACAATTATTCTTGCATTTTTTTTCCTTACTACCTGTATGTGTCAAAATTTAATGAGTCTTTCTACTTACAGATCAACAATTTAAGTTTATTTTCCTTCTATGTTTTACTTTTATACCAAATTTACTACGGAAATTTACCACCTTGCTTATTTTTCATTTCACTTTATTTGAGTAAAGGAATAATTATTCCCTGTTATCACTAACTTTAATTTTCTCCCAACCACTATTTCTACATTTTTAAGGTATTTATAACAACAGTCAATTCTGATACATAGACTACATAATTTTGTTCATGTTTCTTCAAAATTCAAATTTCATGATTCATAAACTATTTATGTATTTATGTATATAATTTTTAGATATACACAACCACTCCTTAGTTGAATCAACAATTTTTAGTGTAGCACTCAATTTACATTTTAGTTGTTCCAAAGTAATTTGGCACTTAGATTTCCACTCAAGTTTACATTCTATTTTTTTGCAATGCAGAAAATCCTTTTTAAATTTTATGGTCGTATTCGACAATACTCCTAATTGATCGTATTTCTAGTATATCCTTGGATTCAAGAGTTCAATATTTCATATATCCAATTTCGAATCTACTATCAATCCATCCCTAGAACTGTCATGTCCCATTTATTGGCTCCTGTGTTTTTGTGAAACTCACATTGGTTGAGTTTTGCATGTATTTAACATTCTCTAAGGATTTGCAACACTATTCTATAATGTTCATTTTGTGCTCATCCCTTTATTGGAGCATACGAGAACATATTCCATGAACACTCATGCAAATTTTTCGATTTTTCTTTTTCTTTTTTCGGTAGCATATTGTTCATTTTGTACATGAATGTACGACTGTAGTATGGTTTTTGTAAGTTCAAAGGTTACATTTTCATCGTTATAATGTCCTTATACAATTTAGAAGATCGTCTTATAGATTTTTTCTTCTTATTTAATCAATTAGATCATATTTTTTTGGAAGGGGTACTATTTTTTGATAGTTGACTGGTTTAATTGTCTAAAACTATAGACATCCATAAGGTGTCCTCCTTATTTTTGGCAACCAATATTAGCACCCCCCCGGAGACACACTTGGCTTAATATAATTCTTGTATAATTTGTAATTGAAGTTTCAGTTCTTATTGTTCAGTAGTATTCACTCTATACATCTTTGAAATTTTTATAGAATTACTTTTCCAAATTTATTGATTGTAGATAAGTCTTCCACAGACTCATTCTTGTTGGTTGTCCCACTTCCTCAACTTAGGCAACATACTTGACATTTTTTTTTGTTGTACGTTCTTGTTGTAATGTAGAAATCTTTCTACTGGTTTTTATTTTTCATTAACTGTAATGGATTTTCCTCAGTGCAAGTACCTACTTCTCAAGAAATTCACTACTTCTCTCTGTTGTTCCATTCAATCCATTTCCACTAGAAGATCATACGACTCTATAGGAAGGATGTTTGATTGGAATTATGTGCCATTTTATTTTATTTTTTTAGATAATTTAGTTATTTTATGAGTGACCTTCTTCTTTCTTCCTGAAATTAACTGTACCAGTCAAGAGTATTGAAATTTTTTTGGTTTTTGAAACTACTTTTTTCCCCTATCTTAAGGCTGATATAAGTTAATTTTGTTACTGAATCTAGTAAAACATATATATATTTATCAGAATTTATACCTACAATTTCAATCATTGCGGATTGATATTCAGTTTTTCTGTCTTTGATTCGTTTTTTGCTTGTTGTCTCTTTCCCTTATCTTGTTTCTACAAGTTCTTCAGGTAATCAACCCTGTCTTTTTATGATTGGTAACGCAATCATGTTTTTTGAACAACCACTTTCATAATGTTAGAATTGTTAATTTCCATTCTGTCTTTTTAGATGTTGGTTAGAAAGTTCAAAATTCACTGTACTTTGGCCTTTTTTTCCCTAGTGTAAGACACATGTAGAATAAATTTTGTGAATTTAATCATAATTTAATCTATAGTGAGTGGTCCCACCATAATACATACATTTTCTTTGCATTGTCGTCACAATACCTCTCACTAAGGTATCGAGATTTGAATTTCTCTTGAAATTATTCTCATTACACAGTTTTTTTTTCAAGCCGGTATAAAATTTTTGGTCTCTTTCACCAAAGTGTGGCTTTTCCTTGCCATTGTTAATTCAAAAAATCTTACTTTCATATTTATTCCTTATTCATGTACTTGGAAGAATTTTACCATGTTTAGGAGTCAAGTTTCTGCATCCATTTCCTTATCTTATTTACGGATTTGAGAATTAATTTAAATCTGGAATTCTCCATGAAACTCCCTTTTCTTATTCCCTTTAAGTAGATCCTTCCCCACTCTTAAACCTCTTTGATTTGGGTTCTGTTTCATTTGAAAACTACAATGGGAGTTAATTCCTTTACCAACCTCTTTAGCTCAATACTGCAGTAACCGTTCATTGCTATTATTTAGCCGAACCCTTTATTGTTGCAGTATAATTTTTTTAAGATTTGAACATTTTGATCTAGCAGGGCCCCTCTGCTTCCCATTTCTTCTTACAACTCTTCTCTATCAGTTATGATAGTAGTTATAAATTTTCTGCACTGATTTATACACTAATTTCCATTACATAGATATTAATTAGTAATCATAAATAATATTTTTAAAATGATTTTGAAAATAGAAATATTTTCCTTGTGTTGTGACCCATAAGCCCAGATTTTTGACATGGGCTCTCATACCATCTGTAACAACTCCCATTCACCCAATTTGTTTTTCTTTTTATTACTATTTTTGGTTACGACAGTTGTCCTCTTTCGACATACACAATTCTTAAATTGTCTCTTCGTGTTTTAATTTTTGAACCAACTATTGGTTCAATGGTTATATTCTCTAGAACTTGCTCCTTTTCAGATTTATTCATAATTCTCTTTATCATATTCCCTTTAAGTCAAATTACTTTATTGTATATGTTCTGCAACATGAATTTTAGCATCTCCACCATCTCTTTAATGTTCAATTGAAATTTCCTTTTTAAACATCATATAATTTGTATTACAATTGAGTTATTATGATACATGTTCCTCCACATATATTTCTTTGATTAATAATCATTTATAACATATTGTTATAAAAATTCTATAACTTACACATATGATTATAATTCCCCATGGATATCCTTATTATAACCTTAAAAAATACTTTCATAATATTATATTCAAGTTATAATATACCACTTATAACTTTCTAAACTATCATAATTATTAGTTAAATTATGGTAAACACCCTACCATATTATTCCTTGGTGGCATAATGACATTATGAATGTTACTACATACCCTACCTAATGATTTTTCATTTAATACCCACGACCTAACAAAATATATTACCCCTTCAAAATTTTCATATTCCACATCATTCAACTCATAACTATTATTAGAATAAAGGAATTCAATGTACTATTCCTTCATTAATAGCATAAACATTACATAGGTTATCATATGAACCCTACGATATATATATATATATATATATATATATATATTCAATGCATATAACTTCAACAAATTATTAAATACACATCACTCTACATAAAGTATCATACCTCATATAATTCCACGTTTTATTAACTATTGAATCCCTTCATAATTCAATGTAATGTGACTACCATATAATTTCAACATATAAGAACTATTCGTAAATTTTATATTTCTCCCATCGCATTACCATAGTTTAATCGTTATGTTTAAAGTCATTTGTATAACATTAATAACTCAATTTATGAACTACGTGGTTGTACCCATGTATTAACTCTCCCTCTGGCCTTATCGTTTCATTTCGATAACCCATTTAACGAGGGTACCTTATCACCTGTATATCACATGGGTTTAGTATGGTTGAAGGAAACTTGTATGGTCGACTCATCTTTCAGGAAAACTTGTGATTTACTCATAAACCTAAGTCATTTGAATGCCTTACAAATTGAAATTTCATTATTTCATTTATTCTTCCACTTTGCCTCATTTTCGCTTGGAGAGACAAATGACAGAGAGAACATTTCCTCTACATTTTTGGTAACACATTTCTAGTAAATTGAATAATGTCTCTCTGGAAGTCAGCTTGCTTTCATATTCGCATTTTTGGTAATACATTTCTAATAAATTGAATAATGTTTCTCTGCAAGTCAGCTTGCTTTCATATTCAACGTTCTGGTAACTCGTTGCTCATTTGAACAATTTCTCTTCTCGTAGCATAAACGTTAATTTATTTTTCTCATATCATTGTTTTAATGGAAGTTTTCTTCATTTATTTTGGTTATAATTTCCATGTTTATAATTTCTTTTTCATTCCCAATTTAATATTGAATTCCCTTATTTATAGAGATTATAATTTAATGTGAAAATATTTTGACATCCCTACCTCCTGAGCACCTTGCCTAGGGCTAAAATCATGAGGTAATTTATTTCCTCTATCTGAGATTTTACTAGAGTTTTTCATGTTATTATGGATGTAGAAATTCGTACCCTCGGATTTAAAATTATGGGTTTTCATTTTAGGAATTCCCCAATTCATATATCTCGTTCTTATACTGTACCCTTATGTATTCACAGTAATATGAGGTAATTTCGGTTTACATATGAGATTATTTACGAGATTTAAATTTAGTCTTTGTAGTTATTTACTCCATGAGTTTTTATCCATTCAAAGTATGTTCGTTTCATGCCTTTGTTTCATATAAATGAAAGGGTTTATCGTTTTACATTTAGGAATTTTTTCTTTACATTAAATGAAATGACTTGCTTCTCATTATAGTGAATTTCTGTTCGAAATTTACTTACATATTCCTTTCTTTTTTGAATTGGAATTTTTCCCCAATTTGAGATTGTGGGTTTTGCATAGAATTGCCATTACGATTTTGTATTCGTAATTCACTAATCTACTATGCACAATTTCACACTTTATTTCTAATATTTACAAAGGAAAGATTTATTTAAATTTTCCTCACCGTGGTTAAAATTTATATACCTCTATTATATAAATTTTTATTTTCAAACTTTATTATTTTAGTTTTGGTTGTATGTATTCGATTCTTGCTCTTCCTTTTCGAGCAGACTCTCTCATGCTTTCTCTAACCAGATGTAGATTACTCTCTTTTTCATGGTAAGTAATTTTACTTTTACTGTGCAATAATTTTAACTCGGCATTTTTATGTAGTAATTATTTTTCCAGGATACATAGTATACCGTAAATTTTGTTCTGCGTAGTTTTAGTATTTTCTTCCAAGATTTATGAAATAGTTAAATTTTGATAGAGATATTGAATTAAAAGTATCTATGGGATATATTTTTGGATTTAATCGAATTTCCATTTGGTTTGTTGTGAACTATGTAATTTCATTACATACTGTTCCATTTAATTCAATTTCTTAATTGGGATTTTCGTGAGTTAAATTTTCAGTATATTATAGTTTCAATGGTTCACTTCATATACAATTCCCATTTGAATTTAATGTTATATATAAAATTTCAATTATTTACTCTACCCTGATGATACATTTATATGGGCTACTGATATAAATACACAATTTATAAATTTTTACTAATATTCAGTTTTACTTTGTATCATATCATTTTGACTATATTAATATAGTCTCATTTCTGAAATCAATTTATCGCTAATTACATTTCAGATCTTTAATTATATCATCATAATTTGTGCATTTATAATAAATGAAATTGAACTAATACTTCCAGAATTTAATTATGAAAACTTATTTTATAATAATTTTCCTTCTGGACTAATTTGGGAATCCTCTTCCCAAGTTATCATGCTCTTCTGCAACCTGTATAATATTTCTACAACCCTGTATAATATTGTTCTGCTTCAGGACACCTCTTCCCTCAGTTTAGTATCGATATTTTCACATTTTTTTATTAATTGTTGTCACATAAATAATCATGTTCTTTTTTTTCCACTTTTCCTTACTATTCCTTTTATTTTTGGTACAGGAAGAACACTTCTAGTATGAAGATAATTTCACAGGTAATATTATTACCGTGTATTTTCTAAATGTTTCCTTTTTGTTTTCATCATTAAGATTTGTAACTTCGATCGCATTGTCTATTTCAGTTTGTCCTATTATTTTCATGCTCTGATAGATTCCTTGTGATAAAAAATCAGAGTACCTGACTATAAATTTCATCCTCTTTCAAGTCGGTCATCATAGGCATGGAGGCTCTTCCACCATTTTGTTTACTCTGCATAGTTTCTCTTTATAAACTGTACATTCAATTTAGATGCGAAATCTGATACAATTTTAATCATAATTATGTATAATAAAATTGTTAATGAAGATTGATAGTAATACTTCTTCCTCCAACCCACTAGAGTATTTTTAGAAAAGGGTTGATATATGTATAGAAAGATTTTAATACAAATCCTTACTTTTTAGTCTTGTATGGATAGAAATATATAATAATTTATATATGAAATCACATATATTTCTGATTTTACCTTCAATTTGAATTGTATATTCATAATTTGGATGTATTTTACAATATTGTTTTATATTTATAGTTTATTATTTTTACATTTCATATCTATTGCATATTTTCTTCTATTATTCCAGATGAAATATACTTAGTTTCATTGTACATATACTATAATTTTTGTAGTAAGTTTATCAGATATTTAGTTTGGACTTAAATAACAGATTTAGACCCTGAAAAGGGTTTAGAGATTCTCCGTGTTTGGACGTAAATTATTATAAGTCTATGTAACATCACAAAAGGATTAAATGTATTCCTCTATATTTAATTTCTGTTAAATACATATGACACTTCAAAAAAATTTAAACCAGATATTGTAAAATACACATAATCTCCATAATAAAAGTTACATTTATGAAATTCATAAATGATAAAATAATATTTTTTCTACATACGACTTTAGAATTATATAACTATTAACAATAGTATAAAACATAAATACTTCAGAATGTGTGTACTACTGTTATAAAGACTATTTGCCTCCCAACCTTATCTTATTCCACAACTCTCCCTCGAGAAGAGACCAATTATTCCTTAGTGTAGACAACCCCCTTGTCATACTAGGAATAGCTTACTTAAGCTTCCTTTCCCTCAGCCTCTTTCCCTAACTGTTTCCCTTAGCCTAGGATTTTCTTTCGTTTTTTCCAGATAAGGTTCTTTTAAAACTAGCATTTCCTCTTTCTAGGTTTATTCTTACCTTTTCTAAATAAATTTACATTTTACTGAGGCTTTTATTAGATATTTTTCTCCCATATAATGAAATTTAAATTTAATTTACTTCTCTCTAAGGATTTATATATAATTTTGGGAAAGCCTTAGGAATCTAGTCCATCCTCATGGATTTGACTTCCTGGTCTCATTTACTCTGTCTTTATACAATGATATAGTTTCTACATATATATATTAATTTCCACAATTAATATATATGTATATATTTATATGTATGTATACATAATTTATTTCTTAAGTCCACCCGACCTTTATATTTATTCCCCATTTATAAAATTTTGAAATTAGGGATATTAAAATTTGAGCCTCCTTTATCTTACCATTTGATGCACCTTCCTTTTTTCTAGGAATAGGTCCAACTTCTCTCATATTTAAGGATGGTTGAAACCCTCCTCCATAGAATTTATGGATGCGAAGAGTTGGAGGAAATATTTCGAAGGCTTTCTAGGCCTAAATGTCATAACTTCCTACTAACATAGTTGGATATACTACCTCCCCTACAATAAATGTTGTTTCCATTTCCATTTATGCGAAGAGAAAATTAGAGGAAGAGGATACTCCACCCACTTTCAATCATATGAAATGTTTTATTAGTGACTTTTTGAATGGTGAAAAAATAAATAAATAAAATCATGCTACAAATAAACTCCAACAAACCTCACAATTAACTACCATATTCTCCTTGATGTTAGGCTTTCCCCTTAGGGAGTCAACCTAAGATTTCTTTGATACCAAATTAGAAATGTAAAAATCACATAGTTACACTAATAAAATAAAGTTACAAATAGATACAAGGATGTTATGTTAAGATATATAAATTACCTTCTCTCAACTAGGTCTTACCAACTCCTAAAGACTAGAAATAGACCTATTCTTAAGCATACGATCCCACCTAAAAGTACGAGTTACAGATTCTAATACTTTTTTTTTTTTGTGTATGTAAATAACTCTTTGACGACACACTTTTAGAAATTTATACACAACTATTATTCACAAAATCAACATGTGCATACAACATTAATGACTGCAAAACATAGATATGCTAGTTACTTATTTCTCATAATTTTCATCAATTATTAACTGAATAATCGGCAATAGATATGAGCACGTTTAGCATCATTAAATATAATATCATGTAAACCATAATAGGTCAACACATAATCAACACATAATCACATAGGGACACCATATTTTTAGGCTGAAACTCAATTTGGGAACCACCATCAATGTCTTATTTCTCTTCTTTCTTATTATCAATAGAATAGTTTACTTCTTGTACTAGTGAATAATCTTACTAGTATTCATGATCCTACTTTCAGAAGGCTACAACATCCACTTTCTCCAGTTCCAACTGGAAGGAAGCTATTAATCCATATTCAAGTTTATCAGCTCCTACCAGAAGGAATCTGCTACTCCCTCAAGAATTTTACCAGATACTGTTGGAAGAAAGATCCTACTCCCTCATTGAACAGTCCAACCTTCCACACCTATGTGGACTATGTTTAAAATTTTTGATACTAGATCCACCTGTCTCAATAAATCATCAAAAAATTGTGTAGGCCACCTTTCATCAAAATTTTAAATTGTACCGACACCAAACAATATTCTCAATCGAAAAATATGAATAACCACTCCGATAACAAACATTGATTATTGAATACCAAGATATTGATATTTCTGTAATCAATTACTGATCAAACCAAAATAATAAACATCCATTTCCAACCAAGTCACTAGTATGTCAAACCAAATCCAAGTCAAACTCTTTTCTCGTGAATAACACATCAAACATATTGACAAAGACATCTGTGAAAATTAGCAGGAAACAATACAAGATTCGTTCAATATCATAACCAAGTAGTACGATTCTACACATATTCAATTTAGAATATACACATAATTGTCATTAAGGGGATCCATGTATATACACACTTCTCATTCATAGCACTAGCATATATATCTCAAATCCTATCAACCAAGTCATACACTCTATTAATTTTTCTCTACAACACACATAACCTCTAAGTACAATACTTTATGTAACAAAATAAATTGAATCCTTCTCTTCAAAATTTTTGTCAAGATGCTAAATTCCAAGCCAAAAAATTCTCATCAATAATCAATATGATACTGGCTCTTTAAACTCTTCAACCCTCTCAAGAAATTTGATGCTCCCTTCAAGATAGAATCATTTTAGTACTCTGAAATGTTGGGTTAAAAAACTCCTCAATAGTTTATTCCATTCCATTTCAAATATTTTCCAAATGCATGGAATATCTATTAAAAATCAATATACTCATCAATAAACAGCAAAACACCTTTCATATAAACACTCTCATACATCACAGTGATAGCAATCAATGAGAACCAACAACAAGTAGAAAACTTGATCAACCCACATTAACACATATAGTATACACGACCATTCAGAAGTATATGCATGTATTTACACAACATTTAGGAACACAAGTAGCATACAAATATTAGATTGGTTAGTCATTAAAATCTCTCTCCAACGAACACTACCAAAGCTCAAAACCCAATTAATACAGAATCATTATTGAAAGCAATAATTCTTTCCTACATACACACATTTTCAAGATCATAGATATATGCACATACATTTAGATCATTTCTCTTCTATAACTATTTATCCTTCATTATTTATCAACTTAAACATTTGTCCATAATTACACATACAACAATTACATCCATTACTTCTCTAAAACATCTTCATATATCGCAAATTTGAACCTACTCATTCTTCCTCGGTCCACACCTATTTTTGATTAGATCATAAATGAATAATCCTTTGAATGGATACATAAATTATTGATCTTCTTCTCCTTTTATAAACCCATTTTCATTGGGAATAGCACAAGGAAAACCTTTATTTTTTTTGTCGGTAATTGTTCACGAAATAAATTAGACATTGGCAATATAAAAGCAATGGATATTACCATGGTAAATTCTAATTTTTTTTTATTTCCCATGGTTAAGGTTTCATACATGACTTTTGTTCATGAGAGTTTTGTATATACATGACTTTAATTCACAGAAGTCAAATATAGTTTTGTAAACTTCACCTTATTCAATCTTCTTCAAGTTGAACCCGTGAATAAGATGCCAATATTCTTCCTAATCTCTACAACATTTGTATAACCATTCATATAATGTGTACTGGAATTCATATCATATGAAATATTTCAAGAAATCTCTCTATTCATCATTCATCCTTTGACTATATGAGATTACTCAATCATAACAAGAGTGTGACATAACATGACAAGTTAACATCAACGACAAAAAATTTGTCATATGGGTTGACATCATATTATATCTAGGTTTACATTAAGACAACATATTAACCATAATTCAAAAAATATCACCGTTTAGAATTAATCACAACCTCTTGTAGAACACCAAGTCATCTCTCCCCCTTTGACATCAAAGGAAAATAACAAAAGAAAGCGAGAGAAGTACTCTGCATGATATGAAAAATACTATAAATATTATTTTCTGATGTGAAACAAAGAACTTGGTTGCAAGGTATGACCATGATGTTTCATACTGACCATTATCCCATTGATAATTATATTTTACCTTATAGAGATATGAAATTTAAGTACAATGACTTATGAAGAAATTACATGGTTGTACATAAGCTCAAATTTCCCGTAAAATTGTCACAACCAATGACTCTATTATATGAAGTTTACATCAATCACCTAGAACAGTGGGGATATAAAAATGATATACATGCCTTTGATATCGAATACCCCATACATGGATGAATTTTACACTATTTACAACACATGCTCGATAACGTTGATATCTTCATGCTAATTACATCAAAATATGATGATACCATGGGAGGAATAAAAGAGCACGAAATTTTTTGATGGTGTTGTATCTTGCCAACATACAAGGCATATCCCCCATATGGATTCCCAATTAGACCTCACACCATTTGATGTAGAAGCCCCATCTAGAAATGTGGATCAGTTTCCATGTTCTTAAATATTTTCCTTCGGTGCATTAGTTAGCATAAGAGAGAAATTCACATGTAATTTTGAATGAAGTAAGTATGCCTTGTGAAATGTTCAATTGAAAAATGTATCAAGGTTCTTTGAGTGGAAGGAAACAAAACCGAGTCTTTAGGAGAAGAGTATTAGTATTATTCTAGTAAAGGGACACACACATACACATTAAAGAATTGTTAACTACCTAGCAAAATAGTTTGCATACACGTAACAATCATTAAAAAAATTACACCATTGTTCAACATGATGAGCACCAAATCCAATGAATAGTTCAATTTATCTAGTACACAAGAATGAAAAAATATACTAGAAACATCCAAAGAATAGTCCGTTGTGAAGATAAATCCCCTTTATGGATATAGGTGATATCTCTAGCCCTAGAGTGGGTCTAACAACTTGAGATAATTTCTAATGCAAATATTTCTTAGCTAATATTCAAAATACGACATGAAAGGATATGGAGGTACCTTTTCCTGATGCTATGCTCAAAGTCGTTGATGGTGGCCTTGATCCATGATCCTTTTAGGCTTGCTCCTTGCTTATGGTGGCACACGAATACCTACGAATGATAAAGAGGAAACAACAAAAGTAATCCAATGCACAATAATAGTTAAACATTAGCTATCTAGCAGATCAAGGTGTACCATAATATTTGCACAAATTATTAGAGAGATATAGAAATAAAGCATCATATGTTTTTCTAATGAATAGAGAAGAGAGAGCTTACAACCCAGGCCTTGATGTTGGAGGCCTCCCTTTGGTGAAAATATGAGTCCTTCACCGAAGCTCTAAATAATTCCTTCTCCTGAATAGCTTAGGCATTATCACAATCTAGGAATGTAAAGGGAACACGAGTTTAGACAAGCACACCAATGACCAACTAGTAGTGGAAGTATGCGGACCAATTTATAGGAAGGGAGAAGAGGTTAGGAGCACATGAAAGGAGGAGGAATGTCCACTTTCTAAGGCATAAAACCCTATGGATGAGATAAAACATCTAAAATCAAAGAGCTCGACCCTATCACCAGCGTTTAACAACCAATTCGATGTCCTGGAACTTCTATAGGTTGAATATTCTCCCCCATTTGAGGAAGCACTGCCAGAAAGGGATCAGTGCGGTTCTCCAAGAAATAAGGGTGCTAACAACACTAAGCCATAACTGTTAACCTACCATCAGTGTAGGCAGGAAACTAGAAAATGATCTAACCCATAAAACTAGGTTTTTGACCAAGGTCCTTTAGTACTCTTCCAAGGAAGTTTTCTTTGAGTCTTCAGGGGATGTATTTGCATATTTTTCCATGGTGGAAACATTGCACAGGGAATTTCATGGGGTACTTCAAGATCAAGGATGGGAAGTGATCATGGTGAAAAATTACTATGTAACAGATGCCCCCTAAAGCATGAAGGCAGAATGAGGAGTGATCACTGAAATTCTTTATGAACCAAGGAAAAGAACTCATATCACCACTATGAAACCTAACAAATAAAACATAATACAATAAATGACATCTCTTGTATGATTATTCCTAACCAAACAACTTTGCACTAGCCATCAAATAATACATGAACCCATGCATGGTCGCAACTATCTGTCTAAAGATATCATAGAAATGGATCCGTGACATGAACGTAGCCATCCGTACTGATAGGAACATGTATACAATCATGAATAATCGATAACTCTCTCTAGCCCAGATCAGAATCAAATGTGATCCAAGGTCTTTACCATGATCTCAATAAACCCAATGTATGCATCTAGCCATGCTAATAGATATGCTGACGTCGAACATGGTTGAAACCACCTGATTACTAGCCAATAATGAAAACCATTAACAAGAATGAGGGAAATTGTCAATCATGAAGATGGCCCTCAAGGTACAACAACACAACCTACAAGTGTGAGTAAATGTGTTGAGTTTTAACACCTGCAGAATCATTGGATCAACGAACAATGATGAAAACTAGTCATCGAACACGAAGAAATTTCCATTGGGGCATGCAAGCTCCAAGGTACTAAAAATAAGTTTCTAAACCACCTTCCAGGATAATGAGACAAAGTCAATAGGAAGTGATTTATTGAAGGATGACCATAATGATTCCCACATCATCGACACAAAAAAATAGATATCTGAAGATGATAGGAGTGATTTAGGATTGTAACAAAGGAGGTTAGATAAGCAAAGGATGTTTGACTATAACACAAAAAGGACTTCTCTTAAAAATATTCGTGACACGACTCCGATGTCTAGCAGCACTCGACCCAAATGGGATCAAAGGTCATGATGACAAAAATGATGACTAAAAATAATTTATTTCCCAAACGCGCGGTGGAAAAATGACGAATGAAGGATATCACCAACCTGACATGGACTGTAGACAAGTGTCATGTTCAAGAGTGAAAAGCTACCCAAAATACACGTAATATGTTCACTTTCAATTTTTCCCCCGTTATTGCTAATGAGTCCCTATTTATTTCTTATAGCTAGCATGAAGAAGATAATATATGGTGACCATGTAAGTTCATTATTTGAATGAATCCATCTGAGTAATTTTAAGGAGCCCTAAGAAGGAGGAACTTGGTCTCATCATGGTGACAAGTATTTTTGTCATTTAATTTTTAATGAGTCTGATGGAAGGAGAACTCAGTGTCTTTTTTCTATTTAGGGAGTTTGAAAAAGAAACAGAAAAGAAAACTTCATCATGGCCCTTTTCGTTAATTGTCTCTCGAATCTAAAAAGGTAGAAAAAAATATCTAAGAGAATCTCTTGACCATGTTTGATCAAGGTATTCCATTTTCACAAATAGTGAATTCCAGCCCCAAAAAGGGGTAAACGTATACTGAGACTACGCAAATTAATTTACTTTAATGAGTTCGAAATGACAACTACTTGTCAATATTTTCATTTTTCGAGAGCCAAAGAAGAGCTTAAGGATGACTCCAGCTGGAGGAACAAGTGGTAGAAAGCGTAGTAACTGGTTCGGGTGATGATGGAACTGCTCAAGACAAATAAAGGTTAAGGGGCTAGCTAACAAGACCACTCATCGCAATGGTTCTTTAGGAAAGGGTAAAATAACCAAGTGAAAGAGTATGATCGGCCAACCATATGGTGACGATGAAATGAGAAAACCAAGGTTCATCTGGAAAAACAAGCCAATAAAATGGTAGTCACAAGAGGTAGGATAAGAATGGTTTCATTTTTACACAAGCTTGAAACATGTGGAAAAACTATGCTTGAAATAATTTTGCATGCCTCCGGGATGGTGACTCAATTAGAGGTTTCATTCACTGAAGTATACTTTTGGTTACTAATAGATGGATGGAATGAAGGTTCATTTACGAGATCAAGTGAAAGAATCAACTTGGAATTTACGAGATCCAATAAAAGGCTCAAATTATAACGGGATTTGTTTCATTTTTTAACGACGTTGACACATTAAAATAACTATCCTCATGACACCTTCTTTCATTATTTAATGAGATTGATAAAAGAAAAGGAACTATGCTCAAGAGACCTTGTTTCATTCTTTAAGGAGCTTGATACAAGAAAAGGAACTATGCTCTAGAGACCTTATCATGGCCCATAAGAGATCATGAATTCATAAAGGTTCTCATCATATGGGAGAGAAACACTCTAGAAATCAAGGTCCAATGCCCCTAACACATGATGCACTATATCACTCACTAGATCGTTAGTAGACGCGAGCATGGAATGGGTGGCCACATAGTTAAAATGTGGAGAGGAAGATACTACTTGCATGTCAGAACCATTTATGAATGATGGTTGAGTGGGAGCCATATAGGGCTAATGAATGATAGATGATCAATGGTCACAATTCTTCCTTCATGTGGGAAATAAATCAAAGAAAATAGAGAAGAGGCAAGAGCTCCGATGACATAAGTATGGTCATGCCCAAGGAGAAAGTTAAAGTCCAAAGGACCTTGGACAACCATCATGTCTATATAGATAGTATGTCCTCCCAAAGTAATAGGAAACTTAGGAAGGATCCCTAATGGTTGACTACTTCCTCTGTTAAATGCTAATATATTCTGGGTAATAGGCACAAGCTGCAGAGAACCGAAAGCCTACCAAGTAGTTGAGGAAAGAATAGTAACATATGTGCCTTCATCAAAGGGCACGTAAGAAGGAAGAGGATATAATTTCAGTCGAATCTAATCAAAGGAAGCAAGCACACTACTTGGAGGTGGTGTCATTGGAACGAGTGAAATTCCCCCTTGTGCGATAGGAATGGTAAGATCACCCTGTTGTATTGGGGGAATGAGAGGATTACCCTCCAATTCATGGGAATCTGAAGAAACAAAACTAACTCGAGTGGTATGAGGTTCACTCTCTATGGGAAAAAAATGATCCACTCATGAAGGAATTAGGTCAAATATTTTCTCAACCAATGGTTGGTCGAGAACAGACTCATGTGATACACTTTTAGAGAGAGTGGGATTTACCAGAGATTATTTCGGATAAATCACTTGATCAACTACTGAAGGATCACAAAAAGGCTTTTGGTAACCAGTCATAAGTCACATCTGAGAAATTGTAAGGTTATCCAAGACTCTGGCGACTTCATCAATATAAGGACAAAGGTGAATGGGATGATTCCATTCACATAATATACATGGAAATTTTACTTTACCCTTTTTCCCATGGGCCTTATTATCACTATTTGAGGATTTGTCACCAAGTACACGATCTATAGAGGCCGATGACAAGGATCGATTCGAGTCAGTAGACCACATTTATAACACCCTGGGAATACCAGGACAAAATCTAAGAAGGTGTTAACCCTTACATAATGTGCAAGGGAAATTTAATTTGTGGGACTGATTGGAAGGCTTTTCAAAATCAGTTTCATTGATAGAAATGGTTGATTGGTTACACCCTTGCTTATTTTTATTCTTCTTCTTCTTCTTCTTAGCTTCCTGGTTACTAGAATCCATAGTTTCAGTAGGAGAAGAGGAAAACGGGGTGAAGAAATAGGAAAAGGAGGCACGAGGTCAACTTTGATATGAACATGAGGTTGAGACTGTTCAGGTGGGGGCGAACTTGCTTGAGAATCAACTTGGACAATTGGAACCATGGGATGTGAAAATAACCAAACTCGAAAGCTAACGATTAATCTTGGGAGGGACAACGCTGCCATATATGGAGCAGCGAAATTTCCAAAAGAAATAAAAGGGCTAGGATTCCCATCTGAGGGGATTCGCTAATTGGTAAACTCGGGAACTGTTTGCATTTGTCTCAATGTAAGATCTGCTAAGGAGTTGTGCACAGGTAAGATGTTATTCCATGGGCAGTAAATTTTAGAAATTAAACAAAAAATAAATAAAAAAGGGTGAACTAGGCATAAAGGATTAACAAGTATCTATGAACTACAATAATGCACCTTAGGAAATAAATTTACCAAGGAATTAACGTATAGCAACCAATCTCCCTAAATGTTGTGTTCACTGTATCATGTCTATAGGGCAACCGACTCAGTTACCTATGACAAGATTGAAATCTAGTATTTTAACCCCATATATAATCGATTGTATGTGGGATTCCAGTCCATAGTAGCACTTTATAATGTGTAGCCGTATTATGAGAGTGTCCCCATAAACTTTTCATACATTGGATGGGGTTTCACCTCCGAAATGTAATAGAGTCTGTTAGCGATAGTTGCTATGCTTAGTGATGTTGGAACATGTGTCAAGGCTAGACCTCTAGATGTTTGCATTAATTTCAAATTTTCATTAAGGTTAATTGAATAAGTTTTAATGTTTATATTGATTAAAGTTTCAATTTCGAGGCTCAAAATGATGTCACCTAAATACCTATAATGCAGGATAAATGAAAAAAAGAAAATATTTCCATTTCAATAAAGTCTAAACTATTGACGGAAGAGATGAAAGCAAAAGTGCATTCAGTGCAGTAGACAATGATACCCTTCAAACTATTTCAAAACCATGAAATGATTTTTTTTTCAAATTGAACTTACTTTCCCCAACATGCAACTTATTGAAAAAAATGAAAATATTTCTCTTTTTCACTAAGATGTAAAGAATGTTTTTTTTTTTTTACTTTTTACTTTGAAATGCAACCAAAAGTAAAATTAACGAAACAAATGAAGAAATGAAAAAAAACACTTTTCACTTTTCTTTCAATTCAACGGAAATGAAAATCACTTCAAAAACACATGAATGAATTACTTTGACACGTTTTCAAAACGATAAAGACAAGAAAAATCAACGAACTAAATGGAAATAACTTTTAGTTCTCTTTTCAATTTGGAAAAAGACACACTCTTCTAAACTTGTAAATAATAAAAATCGCAATCTTATGTTTGATGCTAAATTGAAGATGAGATCAAAATGCAATAATGACCAGTACATGTGAAAAACAACTTCAAACCAAATCAGAATCAATGTGGAAAAATGTGTTTGATGTGGTTGAAAAAGGATTCTAAATTAGAGACTATTAATTCTTTAAGGGCAACGCAAGTGACGAATGGAATATAATTGACCTAGATAGCCTAGAAAATCCTCTAATTCCATAAGCAAGTAAAATAAGAAACAACAATCGTTAAAACAAGAAAAAAAATCCAAATAAGTAGGATGGAGGTCATTGAGACTCGTCATACATTCTTCAGGCGCCAGGACACACTTGCAAAACAAGGGGAAACCCCAACTTTTCCTATGTTTTATATCAACGCTTCTGTGATGAGTAGAAGGGAGATGAAAGACGAATCAATGTGGTTGCGCTATCTAGAACAATGTTGGAAGGGATACTGTGAAGAAAGAAAACATGTTGGTTTCTAAAAACAAGGAAAAGAAAAAAAGAGTTTCACACCAAAACCAGACCTGAAACAATGAAATGACTATCAAACCCTATGCAAACTAACAAAGACCTAAGCAAACCTAGATTTCGGTGACCGTTCAAACTGATTAGAGATCAGCCTGGGAAAGGAAGGCTATGAAGCTAAAGTTCCCCAACATAGTCACAAATTTGTTTGTGAAGATAAATACCCTCTATCGACAGAGGCGATATCTCTAGCACTAGAGTGGGTCTAGCAACTTCAGATACTTTATAATGCAAATATTTCTTAGAAAATATTCAAGATGTGACAAAAAAGTAGATAGAGCTACCTTTTCTTGATGTTATGCTCAAACTTGTTGATGGTGGCCCTGATCCACGATCCCCCTTGGCTCGATCCTTGCGATTGCTGGCACACGAATACCTAGGGATGATCAAGATTCAACAAGAAACGTAATCGAATATATAACAATCATTAAACATTATCTATCTAGCAGATCAAGGAGTACTAGAGTATTTTCACAAATTATTAGACAAATATAGAAATAAATCATCAGATGTTTCACTAATGAATATAAAAGAGAGAGCTTACAACCGAGCCCTTGATGTTGGAGGCATCCTTTTGGTTAAATAATAAGTCCTTCACCGAAGCTCTAAAGCATTCCTTCTCCCAAAATCTTAGGCATTATCACGTTGCATAAATGTAAAGGGAATGAGAGTTTAGACCAACCCAACATGGACCAACCAATAGTGGAAGGATGGGGACCAATTCATAGGAAGGGAGAAGAGGATGGAATCCCATGAAAGGAGGAGGAAGGACTAATTTCTATGGAATAAACCCCCATGGATGAGATCAAATATCTAAAATAACTGAGCTCAACCCTATCACCATTGTTTAACAACGAACTCACCATCTTGTAACTTCTAGAGGTCGAATCTTCTCCTCCATTTGCAGAAACATTTCCAGAAATGGATCAGTCGATTTTCCAAGAAATAAGGGCACTGACAGCAGTAAGCGAGAACTTTCAACCTGCCATCAGTGTGGAGATGAAACTATAAAAAGTGCTGACCTAGAAAACTCTAGTTTTGAGTAAGTTCCTTCAATAATATTCCAAGGCGGTTTTCTTTGAGTCTTCAGGGGATTTCCTTACATATTTCTCCATGGTGGAAACATTCCACAGGGTCTATTATGAAGCACTTCATGATAAGGGATGGGAAGTGAGCATGGTTTCAAGTTACAATGTAACAAAGTCTTACAACATTTATGAGATATACATGAAAGTGTTTTGGATAAATGAGCTTCAAATTTTAAGCGAAAGCTCCAATATACATTAATACAATGAGACACCACTAGTTCCAATAGTGGAGCATTAAGCCACTACTTTCTCTCTAAAAGAATTATTTTCCTCTCTAGTGCCTATTTGGAGAAGCAAGATGAATTTTTTTTTTTTGAGTAATGAGGCTTCTTTTATAACAAGAGTGATGACCTCTGAAATCCCCATGATCCTTGAGCTTACTTCATGGCCCTTAGACTTCCAATGTGACCCTTGGGCTTATATATGACTTTTGGAATTTTCCATGTGACTCTTTTGTCCACATGTGACTCTTGGACATCCACATATTAACATTTACAATATTTCCAAAAATTACATCATCATGTGACGAAAACATGCCAAGACATTATCTTTGTTGACTTGGACCTATAGTGAATTGTACATAGATTCCTTTGACAAGTTACAACACTACCACTATGTCTTCAATACTTGTACCAAATATTGCATTGTGAATTCCTTCTAGACTCCAAAGGGCCTTGAGAGATTATGGAGTCTTCATGAGTCACTTTGATCATAATAATTGAATGTTCTTTCAATTTTCACACCATAGTGTCTATTGTCTTCAAGATACTTTGTTGGGAAACCTTTCTTGACAGATCTCCTCACATGCCTTTTCCATGCTTTATTGAATGCCTAAAATTATAGGTCACTCATCACAAGCAAACATTAGCCAAAAAATATCCTATTCTAACATGATCCATGCAATTTTTTTGACTTTGGCTCAACAATGTGCAAGGGAGAGAGAGACAGAGGCCTTCTGGCCGCAGACCGCACTTGTAGGAGACAGAGTAGGACTCATTGGTCAGCGAGATTGCCTCAAATAGATGGCAAGAGTGGAATGGTCATAAAGTTAAAAATGAAAATTATTTTTATGAGTTTAGACACTCTTTCTTTTTTCTTTTGCTCCACCCATGGAACTCTACTCTCAAGTATGAAATAAATAAATCCAACGACCTCCCTCATAAAAGGAGCTAACTATGTATTGAATAATGTTGAAAATAACCCATCCAAATATTGCTAGATAAAATATAACATCCTTTGAATATCATAATAAATGGGGCATCTACAACTCAGGTGATCCTCTAACTCTATCTCATGTATATGGAAAAACTTAACATATGTTGTTAAGAAGAGGATAATTATGATTAGTTCTGATTTGATGCCATTTTAAACCCACTTTATACCCACCAAGGGGGATCTGAAGGGTATAATCCAATTTTCTTGTCCATCTATGCATTAAAAAATAAGTCCCCCCACATTTCCATGAAGTGTTCCTCATACAAATCCATATTAGATATGAGGCGATGAAAATATGAAGTGAAACTACACTGAGTGTATTATCTATAAATAGCTTCCCTAACAACCTGACACAAACATACAATATTTCCATTTACATTGGAGGTGTATATCACCCAAATTGCATCACAACTTTAAATGCAGCCCTAAACAAATGTTTCATTCTCCCTTGTGATGATGCATCAAACCTATTAGAGAAACACATAACAATGTAAAAGGAATTTAAACATGATGTAACTTTAATAGTGACCACATTCACCCCTCATCTTTCCACTTATGGTTAATGAGTGTATTTGAAGCATTGATGTGGATAATTTCATTTTATTCTCTTATAATGTATATTTTTCTACATTGACACAATTTATTTTTTTAGCAAGCGAAATATTTTTATCGAGGGATTTCTCCTTTTGCGTTAGAGGTATAGAGGCCTTGTCTTCATGAGTGATCTATTCATTTCCAAATCTTTATGTCAGAGAGGATTGCAAGATCCAATTCAACATGAAATGTAGATATTGTAAGAAATTTACATCAAGGTTTTGCAAATTATCCAGTTGTTTTTCATTTGGTATAAATGGTAATAAGCGCATTAACGACAAATATATACCCTCAAGACTAATACCTAGTTCTCTAAAAAACAAATGGTGCCAATATTATTATTTATAGGTGAAGGATTATACTAGGAGGTCAGTATGTTGGTTTGAGGTGTTGTTTTTATCCTTTGATGCTTAACGGTTAAGTGCTTTAGGGGTTAAGGAGTAAGGGCAAAGCGCTTGGGGGTCGAGGGATTTGGAGGTTAAGGTCTTACGAGTTAGGGGATCTAAGTTTTAGGAGTTCAAGTTTTATGGGTTGTGGGTTAGGTGTCACAGGTCAAAGTTTAAGAGGATAAGGATTTAGGGCTTAAGGGGTTCACAAATTATAGGTTAGGGGTTGATGGGTTAAGATTGTTATGAGTTATGAGTGTAGCGGTTAGGGGATTGTGGCTTGCAATTAAGGGGATAGGGAATTAGTACTTATGGGTTAACGATTTATGGGTTTTGATAATGTATCCCCTAATCCCATTATCACCATTATTGGGGGTTACCCTATCAATTTCTATCATTTTCTTCCCTTTAAGCCCCCTAGCGCCTATGACACTAGGTCCTAAGTCCCCTTATTATTCTCTAATGCTAGGATTATAGATCTTACTAAACCATGCTTGGACCTCCCACTTATACCCATCGATACAACCTTGTGCCCCCTTGCCCCATTCAATACACCAGAATATACTTCTCCCACCTTTTAGGTCATACCATTCAACTTCTCTTAATGTTATCAACCCCAAAATTTGGTCTCAATGCCCCTACAACTACACCCTCGACCCCCCTTGGCTAACGTATTAAATGCATTATGCCTTATGGGTTGTGATAAAGGAGAGCCTAATCCCCTTATCACAACCATTAGGAGTTCCCCTGTTAACTGAAATTACATGGTACAAAAGAAAAATTGGGAGAAAAATACAAGGAACTTAGAAAATTGAAAGAAATTTTTGAATAATTAATGGAATAGAAAGCTACAATGAAGGTGGGGAAATAAAGTGGCGGAGTTGATCCAAAATTGGCCAATAATTTAATAATTACATGTGTATACTATAATTTTTCATATATTTTTGGCTAAGGGAAAGCAACCTGCTCAGCCTGAACCTATTCCAAAGAAGAGGGGGCGGAAAACGTATCTGGAACACCTGGAAACACTGGAAATTAATTATGTCATGAGTAATCCCTCGGCAGCCAGAGATGAAATTCGTGGTTGGGAACAAGAGATTCATCAGGAACCAGAGGATAATGAGACAAAGGCATAAATCTTGGACTTTATAACTGATCCAGGGCATACAAGGGGCAGGCTTACACTGTTTAATCAGACAGTCCATACATATTGGATTGTAAAATGTCTGCTAGCAAAAGCAATCCAGATTAATCACCCAGTCCAAGTAAAGACGGAGGCAGTGCAATCAGACCTTCGTACCCAGGCTCAACTTTTGGAGATTCAGGACAATCAGCAGCATATAAAGATCACCCAATACCAAACTGCAGACAGGGTTAGCAGATTAGATGAAAAAGTGGGACGCATGGAGAAAATCCTACAGAAGATTCTTCAACAACTTAACCAAGTAGAAATGCCAGGGTCTCATGTCAAAGACCCTGCCCCAGTCTCCTCATCTGAGGATTAGAAGATGTCTGATTTGATGGTTTTCTTGTTAATTTTGAACTTTTAAGTACTGTTATGTTTGTAAATATTAAAGTCGAGAATCAGGTAGTGCAAGCAAGTCATAGACGTAAGAGACAATTTCAATTTTGGGATGCCAATCATGTTTTTAGAAGGCCAATAAATCTGGTTTCCCTCTTGGGTAGGTTGAGGCCAAGAATGAATTTATATTTTTTGTAACCTGTCTTAAAATATAAATAGAAATGGCATGGTCACACCGAATTTGCAAAAAAAAAAAATTCATATATTTTTAACCTATGTTTGAAAATAAGGTTTAGTTTTACTTATTTTTTCTCCTCTTAATGTATATTCTAGTCCCACATATTTTCAGAGTATTAGTGTAATTATATTTAGAAGAAATCCATTCCTAAAGAACAAGGCAGTATTCTCACCAAATGAAAAAAGGAGATCCAATTGTAGGATAAAATTGGTCAGATTTGTATTGAAGGCACAAAAAAGGGGGTCAAAAGGGGACGAATCTAGATATGGATAGCTTGAATATTGCACCATTCATGTATAGAAGGATTTCTTTTGTCAGTTCCAAATAGACTTGGAGAAAACTAAGGGAATTTGAATGTTGTTTTAAGCATTTTTTGGACAAAACCTTTGATAAATATTGTAGACTTATATGGGACTACTACCCATACATTTGGTAAGATAATGGACTAGTGTTAAAGGATGATTACAACTAAAAGGACATATTTATATCATCCTTTTCCTTTTGAGTGGAAAACAATTAAATTTTGGCCATGCATGATGATGAACCTTACTATATTCCTATGAACTTAGATGAATTTGTGGACATTATATGACCATATTGTTTCGCTTTGAAAGAAAATGTGTGGAGCATATTTAGGGGAAATGTGACTTCCCAGAAAATGTATAACATATTTGGAAACCTTGTCGTTATTTTCCTGAGACCCTAGTATTGCTTGAAGGTTGTACCTGGAGGGGTTTGCGGAAATAAATTAATATAACCAAGAATATTAGTGTTGGAGCACCTATGGTTTGGGAGAAAGGATTTCGGGTTGTAGGAGTTAAGGGGTTTAGGGATTTAGGAGTTAGGGCTCAAGATTAAAGCATTAGGGCTTAGGGGATTATGGGGTTAGATATTAATGGCTTAGTGGTTAAGGGATTTAGGGGTTAAGGGTTAAGCACCAAGGGCTCAAGATTTGGGGGATTTATGGGTTAAGTGCTTAAGGGTTATGAGATTTAGGTGTTAGAGGGTTAAGGGGTTTAGGGGTTAGGTGTTAAGGGTTAAGGGTTAGGGTCTAAGAGGATAAGGTGTTAGGTATTTTAGGGTTCATGGATTCTCAGTTACGGGATAGGGAATAACGGGTTAGTGGCTTAGGGTTTAAGGGATCAAGGGGCTAATGTGTTATGCATGATGAGTGTAAGGGTGAAGGTATTATGGCTTTGGAGTTAAGGGGATAGGTAATTCAATGGTTATGGGATAAGGGCTTATAGGTAGTGATAATGTGGCACCTAATCCCCTTATCACAACTATTGGGGATTCCCCTATCAATTCCTATAATTGGCTTCCCTCTAAGCCCCCTATCACCTATGCCATGAGGACCCAAGGCCCCTTCTCATTCTCTAATGCTAGGATTATAAATCTCAATAAACCATGCCTGAACATCTTACTTCTACCCATCCATGCTACGGTTATATCCCCTTTCATTGTTCAATGCACCAAAATACCCCCCTACCCCAAAATTCATTAGAATTGAACATTTGGAGGTGGTCATTTAACAACTACCTCTAGAATTTAACTTCTAATTACTTGTAGGGTGAGTGGCCAAGACTACCTCAAAAGTTATATTTTCATGAATTCTAAGGGTGGTTCAGGGATTCTAGGTTAGAAATTAGGGGTTAAGGGGATAGTGTATTAGGGTTGAAGGGATCAAGAGTGTTAGTGTCTATGAATCTCAAGCGATCAAATGTACTCTTTCTATATGATTGATAGGTTCATTAGGTCAAATTGTTATATTTTAAAATATTTTTTTCAAATAAAATTTAACATCTCTTGGTTGTCAAATGATCATTGGTTATTGTCTAGGTTAGTTCTAATCCCTTCACTTTCTCATCGTCATAATAACTCATCATGTTCATGTCATCATTTAGGTGTCCTAAGTCACCAAAAAAAGCTTAATGTGTCATCATATAGGTCATGGTCCAGGATTTCACTCAATTTTTCATCACAATTTCAGTCGTAAAAAGAGAAAAGATAGTTATGTCCATCATTTTGGTCACCATAATGGGAGTTAGTAGCTTAAGGACAAAAATAATGAACGTAACATTTCCATTTGGTGGCATTCTTGCAACAAGAGAATAGGCAACTCAAAGCAAATCTATTGTTGCAAAGAAAACCTAAAGAGGATCACTTATCATCCAGCAAGGTAGATTGGGTGGAAGAAAAGGATAAGGGAAAGGCTATCATATAGGTGGAGTATCCTGAGGAAAAATATGTTTAGGTGCAGTGAAGGAGGCAAAAGACAAGAGCAGCAACAAGTTAGGAAAGGTAGGAAAATGAATCACCTCCTCCTCAAGTACACCAAAATCTAGATGACACTATCACAGTAGAGATTCAAGATGATAGAGATTTTTATCTTGGGATAGTCAATGAACACTTGGAGAAGCTTCTAAATAAGGCCAAAAAAGATACAAACATGAAGAGACACATGGTAATACATTATTACACCAGAAACCTGACTTGAAAAATTAGGGTTAGGAATATGATGATAAGGCTTAAGAAAATTGTAATCAAGGTAAAGAAGAGAGATAAATTAGATGTGTGTGTTGATGAATCTATAGTTGTATATCCCATTATTACAAAATGAAGAAGCAAAAAACAATTGCGAATTTTTGGTCGTTTTTTTATTTTTTGTGTTAATTCTGGCAATTTGATGCACGAAAGCGTAGCCTGGCCACACTGCGCTTATTCTCAGAGCATCCAAATGATAAGTGTCTTACGTGTGTGGATAGAAATTTAACCCTAAATAACATATGTGTACTTTATCTTTCATGTCAGCTCACATTTTTGGATAAAAATTCAAAAAACAAGATATTTTCATGTTTTTCCCACCTTTCTCGACCCCACGCTGCACTTATGGAGTAGCCTTGGAAGATTGGATTTTTGGGTGCCATTAAGGTAGCGTTTTTCAGGTTTAAAGGTTCATAGGTCTTCTATACATCCTAGGCTATATTAAACAACCATAATTTCAGCTTTAATATGCATAAAAGCCACCCAAAAAGCTCGTCCAAGACCATGTTGCGCTTCTGTTGGACCATGTTGCGCTTCTGCACATTTCGTTTCATTTCTAGTGAGCAACTTAAAACTTGGATTATGAACAATTTGGAAAGTATTTTTGCAAAATGGAGGAGATTTATGTTTAAAAAGTACCTAAAAACAAAAACCACTCTCACTTTCTAGATATACTGTATGGTTTGGAATATATTCAATCATCTTAGAAGCCTATGTTTCTCATAAAATTAAACACTATGTTTTTCCTATTTTAGTCATGATTTTGTGTCATGGATTCCAAGAAAACTAAAATGAATTTCCAAAACATGAGAGATTTTTTCTAAAAAAAAATCTTATATTTTGAGTTTTTCTTGGCCAAAGTAAACTTCTTGATGGATGTAATTTATCTCTCAATGCTTTTACATGATGTAATTAAGTGCTATAGTAATTGTTAGAGTGATTTCCTTGTAATTTAATGCTTTCAAATTCAAACTAAGTTAGTTAAGTAAAAGCAGGGAGTTGGTTTCTAACATCCCTAGTTTTAGGTATGGTTAGATATTTTGATGCAAATAGTTCTTATGATGATGGATTCGACCCCACAAAGGGGGAATGTATTTTTTCATCTATATGTAGCTTTATTTAAGTCATATTCAGGATTGTATACTTGTAGCTCAGACTTAGACTTGTGTACTTACCTATTTTGCATACATACAAAAGACAATTGCAACTATTTTCATGGGATTCTTTTGTTGTGGTTTGTGGCACTATTTATCCACTGATTTATTTATATTTAATGATTATATTCATATAGATATCATATACATGCTTCTTACGATTTTTATTGTAAGTTTTAAAATAGAAATAATCACATGTATGCTATGTTTTTGTTCAAGATAAGCATCTAGGTGTTTTTCCTCCATAAGTGAATTCATGCTCTTGCTCACTTAATCTATGATACATCTTTCCTCACCATTTCTACAACAAAAAAACTTTTTGAGCCATATATTTCCTCTACCTTGCCCCATTTTATGTCTGCAACTCATCTTTAGAGATATTTGACCTTGTTCCCAGTTTTTGAGCTCTTATCCAACAAAACCCTAAAATTAAAACCCTAGTGAGCTGAATATCTAGCCCAAGATCTGTTTTCTCCCTAGTCACTTCATTGGCTGTGATATTGTAGAGAGAGAAATCTCTGATTTGGTAGGGTTACATACCAAGTCAAAAGTGGTCTGAGGTTACCTCCTTCGGTCTCCTTTCTCAGCCTTTGGAAACTGAGGCGTGATAACAAAGGGGTTAATAGGTTATGAGTTGTGAGTGCAAGGGTTAAGAGATTATGAGTTGAGTTTTAAGGGGATAGTGAATTTAATTTTTGTCGGTTAAGGGCTTATGAATTCTGATAATGGGGCCCCTAATCCCCTTATCACAACTATTTGGGGTTCTATTGTGCTATTCAGCAACCCCCATTATTTTAGCTTAGTTACCTTATAAAATAATGGGTACCCTTTTTAATTTTTTAGAGTAAAACAAATAATACCCATAAGTGATTCATTTAAATAGAAATAGGATTCAAAGGGGAGTAAAAAAGCCTTGAATTTTGGCCTTAAAAACACTTCAACGGAGAATAATCATAAAATCGCAAACGTGATATCGCAATGCAACACATATGGATCCTAAAAGCCACTCAAGGCATATTGCTATTCTATATATATCAAATCACTTTAATAAAGGGGAAAGGGCATTTTCTGAACAAATTTTTTAAGGAAAAGCTTACAGGGCCCACTTCCTACATGTATGAAAATCGAAAATTGCAAATTGTCTTCTGTAATTCTACCTTGACGGTCTTAATCTCATCCTCCACATTTCCCTGATGCCATACACTATATCGTATCACACATTTTCTTTGTGAGCACTCTTGCCCTTCATAAATTTTCTTCGATATTGTGATTGTGATATCATAATCGAAAAGACTAACCGATCAACATTTTATAAAGGTTCACACATGAGTAGCACTGCGATTCGACAAATATTGTTCTAATGCTGGAATGATTACATGGGCACATCAACCCATACCGACCATTAATGCCATAATTTAATTGGTTTATAGCCCATGCCTAAGAAAATCATTTGACTATAAGCAACATTGAATTTATGTCTTAACAACATGCCAATGTTCATTCGTTTGATTATTTCCATTATTACAATACTTGCACATTTGTAAAATTGAAATTTCCTCTTTCTACTTATCATTTCTCATTTTTCACAGGCGAGCCGAAATAAATAGAGCTCTTTGGAGATGTCGAAAGTTGGTAAGAAAGCTAAGAAACCTATGACATCTTTGAATCCTGCAACAAATATAAGAGAAAGAACAGAGATGCTTCCTTTATTTCCAGACACAACATGTGGGCCACAAAGTATTTTTTCCTCCTGGGAAGCGATGAATAAGATTCTTGAGGAGGAGAAAACCCTTAGGGTTCAAAGAAAAGTTACTACTGATGCCTATGATTCCTTAGAAGCTACAATATAAGAAGTGGCCAATACTTTTCTACATCGAATTGTTGTCGAGTGCTAGAATCCTACCATATACTAATATGGTAGGATGGAAAATCGATAAAATCAACATTGGGGACGGGAATTTCCTAACCAATAGAGAAAAAATGACAGGTCCTTTAAAGCTAAAGACTTGAAGTTAAGGTAACACATACCATACCTAGAAAATGTCGACGACATGGAATTTTTGGCGCAATTCACCACCGAGAAAGAGTTGAATTCAAATCCAATCAAGAAATGGAGAAACAACCTGAATAAACAAAAAAATGATGACAACGGTATGTATTATATTGAATCCCTTGGTAGTCCCTGCTGTTATGTTGCTACAATGATGTATAGGCTCTTTGGTCAGCCTGACACTATCAAATTTTTAGTTGAATGGGTTCCCTAATGTAAGTTGTCACAGACTCTTATATTATGGATTGGGGAACCATTGTGTCCAACAATATTGCTACTCAAATTTTGGAATATAGGAAAAATCGTTCTATTTCCTCCAAAAAATTTCCCTCGTTTTATATGAGTTCTTATATCATCGACGTTGTATGTTTCACGTCATATTTTCTACCCATGGGTTGGAAATGGACTACCGAGGACCTCTCCCCATTCATGTATATAATAGCATGTTATGGGAGTCAAAATATAAAAACCATTTTTATAAAGTCTTCCATGGAGTTATGCACCCTTTGTTTCAAGTCTTGTTCAATGAGAAAGCACCCAAGTTGTCAAAATAATCTCACACTGATTTCTCCTCCATTGGAAAATGGTTTGGAGAATAATTGTTTACCTATGCCAGAGTTTTTGGGAGCTTGTCCCAGCCACATGTTTTTCCATTATATCTTCCTCATAAGCTTCTCGCAAGAGAAGTAACTTATCAAACTGTTGGCAATGGATTAACCAAGTTTCTTAAGGAAGCTAAGAAATAATTATGGCCTTACTTTCCAATTCATTTGGTTGTTTATGCCTTAGTTATAAACATGTAGGATTAGAGGTAAGCCAAATTTAATGTTTGAAATTGTTTGCAATTTCAAACAGACAATACAACCCAAAACAAGTTGCCATTGATTTTACCACCTAAGTTAAAATCAAACCTTTTGTACATGAAGATGATGAGTTCGATGACTTGTTTGAGTTAGTCAATAATTATTCTACAGTTAATAAGTTATCATCCCTACACCTCCATCCACAACAATTGTAAAAGTTTAAATAGTACAGGAACAAGATATTGGAAGGAATTTCATTGGAAATAATAGAAGTCTTCGAACCAATAACACAAAAGGAATAGGAAAAAGAACCAGACCTAAGGATACTAAAGTCCTTAGTAAAATTGAAGAAGAGAAATATGCTTAAGTTTAAGCCATGGAATTATATTTCCCAAGTAATTTTAATGATGTCAAAAAGGAGTTTAACCAAAAAATCCAATGAGACGAAGAAGTGATGATTGTTGATCATCCATGGACTTTGCGAACGCCTCAAATTAAAAGTAGGGACCCATTCATTGTTGGTCGCTTTGACAAGTTAGTTAGCACAGAGCAAGTGGAATTCACCTTGGCCTTCCCTACCATAGAAATTTTACTCGAAATTGAGGAAATACCTCCTCTCGATATATTCTACAGTCCTAAGCATAAATAAGTTATGAACAGACAAGGAAAAACAATGAGAACAGAGTAGTCTCAACTCCTTGTCCCAGGAGATGTTTCAATGGAAGTTTTCTAGAAAGATTCACAAGCAGGTCCTTCTTAGGATCTAACTCGGTTAACCTAGTACACTGGAGCCTATGCATTTGCAACCATAGATAAAACTTCTGAGATTAAAAAATTGATGAAAGCAATGGGTGAAAGAATCATCCAATTATAACATGAAATACATGCAGAGAAGAATAATGTCAACCAACAACTACAAGTACAGGTAACACAGCTGCAAGAGAGAATTGACCAATCGAAATTATAGCACCAAACTGAAATCAGTTCAAAGGATGCTCAAACTCATCAATTGTACTTTAATGTAGAGAAATTGAAATATAATCCAAATATAGATGAATTTCAAAAAGAATAATTGGAACTAAATACCCTACTGGCAGAGCAGCAAGTCATTTTTTGTGAAAAATTATCAAACATACTTGAACTATGTGAGAAACATGATTCACTGATGAATCGAATACGAGAGCAAAGGATCAGATTCGATGAGATTGATGATAAAGTTTCGCAGTATTTCTCGTGGCAGGATACTCTTAATGGCCAAAAGGTCAACCTGCCCAGGATTGAGGACTCTAAAAAGGAAAATTTGTTTACTGGATGGGACATATAATTGAAACATGGTGAAAGATCCATCTGCAAAGAAAAATATGAGGCTAATAATATTTTTAAAACAGTCAGTCAAAATATCATCGCTACCAATATTATTGATAGATGCCCTCCCAATTTGCTTCATATTGTGAAATATTTAGTAAGGAAATGGCAAGAAGTTTCGAAGGTCAAAGAAGAAAACATTAGAAAGTTGGAAAAACTAGATTGGGATAATTATTGGAGATACTTGGTAAAGAAACATATCCAATGGCTCATGTTACATTTTCTTATAGATACCTCCTCATATATGTTGTCTCCACTTTCATATGTGGTTTTCAATGGACAGTTGTGAATTAGACTAGACCAACCTTCTGAGGTTAAGCCTATGCCTAACATCCTTTAGATCAAGGAACAAATGGTGATGAGACAATAGGACAACCATCAAACAAGTCACCCCTGAAATTTTGAAAGGAAGACATTACAAAGTCACACTTTAGTACTCTTAAATTTTTCTTCATAGAAAGGCTAGACTAAATAATGTTTCTCAAATAAGAAGAGTTAGTGTATACATTGAACTTTTATCCTATATGCTATATTTTTGTTCCAAACAAGAAATGGTTAATTTTTCTTATGATGTTTTGCTGTATGTATCTATTTGAAAAACAGGGAGGCATTAACTTACTTTTGAACATGTTATATTCTTATCTTTTGGTACATATTCAATACATGCACTAAATAGTTGTGATATAGTCTTATCCATATTGATTTAATTAACTATTTAATTAAATCAATTATTTCAACTTTTTTTCATATCTATAAGTCTTTGTATAATATTTATTTGCAATCGCTGAAAAATCATCTTTATAAATCACACAGAATATAACTCAGCATGGGATAGATTTAGATAGGTGTATTATTTACTTCAAGATTTATATCACTCCCATCTACCAAGTTACAGACATTTATAATACCATCCATTCACCCAAATATATTTCACTGGGAAACTGGTCCCATAAATCTAGTCGGAGCTACCATACCAAATGGAAAAGGGATAGTTTTTAAGTCCCCAACCGGGTGGTTTTCCCCCATGTTGTTGCACCGATTTTTAGGGTGTCAAATTTTTTTACGCTAGGTGGGATATCATACTATGAATGGCACCAAAGCTCATTCTAAAAAGTGAATACCATAAAAAGAGTAATTCTCCCTCAAGGTCCCATACAACTTCTACTCCTGGTTCAACATCTTCTATTCTTGGATCAAAAGTTGTTCAATCTCCCCCCAAGTATCCTAGTTCTATTCATAAAGAAATATCTTCATATTATACTCCATAATAACTTGAAGTACAAACTTTAATAAATAAATTGGAATAAATTTCTATTTCGGAAGAAAAACCTATACTTTCTAAAGCCTCAAAAGGAAGTGTTAAGTAAATATTTGATGGCACTAGGGTATTAACCCATTATAAGAGTGAGAAGCTTGAAATAATTCCTTTTTAGTTTCCTCTTAATTATCATCGTAGGAAATATTTGATATCTGAGACTCAATCATCTACTATTGATATTCAATCCTCTTCTACACCTCAAACTCCATCATTTATTTCTCTTTCTTTCACACCCTCTCAAACAAGTTCTTCATAAATTCATATTTATTCTTCTTCCCAATCTACAACTATTGCCTCAACTAGTATTAGTTCCATAGTTGTTTCTTATACACATACATCCACCACTTGAACTAATTCTTCTACTCCAAATCCTTCTTCAGGGAAAACTAATCCTCCAATTCACACAATGGTAGCTAGACCTTGGACGAATCCTGCAGTTGTTCAATTACCAGGTCTTCTTCATTATTTACCCAATAATCTTGAAATATTGTTTACCTGCAGAAGAACATTTCCATAATTTCATGCTTTCTATGAATCTTAATTATGTCACTCAATAAGATTGTGTAGTTAGATTATTTCCCTATAGTTTTCAAGGATCAGCTAGATCATGATATTTCTCACTACCATCAGGTATTATTACTAGCTAGGATATTTTTGAAGAACAATTCCTTACTAAATTTGGTGATGGTCATACTACTGCTACTCTTATAAATGATCCTTCCAATCTTAAAGCAAATACAGGAGAAAATATCAGATATTTTAACTCCAGATTTAATAACCTACTCAATAAAATCCCAAGCACATCTAAGCCTCGGGTAAATGTAAAAATAGAATGGTGCATATCCTCTCTTCCTTCTAATATTTCTATTTTTTTATATCCATCCAATAAGGCTACATTCGTAGAAAATATGAAATAAGCTCTTTCTATTGAAAAATGAATTCTTGCTTTAGACAATGTAACTGCACATGAGGAACTAAAAACTAAAATGGTTTTATTTAAGGATGAACCGAAAAAGAAAACATCTAAGGATCTATATGATCTTGAGGGATTACAAAAGGTTCTCAAAAATATGTTGAATGATATGGTAGAAATAAAGAAACTAGTAGTTGAATATTCTTTGAAGAAACCTTTCAAATATTTTAAGAAAACTCAAGCTTACCAACCTCCAAATGTAATCTCAAATGTTGAACTAGATCAAGGCAATGATCAAGATGAAACAATATCATCCGTAGAAGAATCAAAAGACGAAGAATTAGTCAAAGCTCATGGATTATGGGACTTTATCCTTCCAGCATCTGACACTGAAGATTAACATGAGGCACTTTCAGTTAATACTAGAAGTAAAAATTCTAGTGACCTCCCTCGGTTTCCTCAAAATAAAAAGTCTTCATCCTCTATTGCTAAGGATAAAGTTTTTAACAAAATAACTCCTTCTCCTTAATCGAACCCAAATTCTTCTACTCTTCCATCTACATCCAAGACATTAGTGATATCTGATACTATCGAATATAATATAGTGGAAGACATGAAGAAGATAGAGAAAAATATCTACATACATGAGTTGAGAAAATTAAAACAGCACCAGAAAATTTTACTCAAAGAGATGACTCCAATACCTGCTTCATCCTTACATATGCCAGTTACTTCCAAAGTTTCAAAAGGAGTTGGTAAAACTCTTACTGATCCACTTAAAAAATTTGATGCAAGTGATGATATTTTAATCGAAGACAGATATAATATGCATACTCCTCCCTTCCTTTTAACTTTTGAAGTATTTAACAAAAATGTGCATAATTGTCTAATTGACTTTGGAGCCTCTTTAAATATCATGCCATATTCTATTTTTTTGAAGATGGACATTATTGATTAAATGTATGTAGTACACATTGTGCAATTAGACAGAACTAAGGTTAAGGTATTGGGTGAAATGAATTTAGTCCTCATCATACTAGCATCTGATTCAAAAGTTCATCAAGTGATTGATATTTTGGTTGATTATATCCCTGAATTTTACGGTCTAGTCCTATGTAGAGATTGGTCAGAAAATATTAATTGTTATTTTTCCACTTATTGGTCTGATATGTGACTTCCATATAATGGTAAGCCCAATGAAATCTAATTAGAACGTGAAAATCACATGAAATAATCAATGACCGAATTCGAAGATGAGAAGTAATCTATGCCTTTTACTAGTAACATTCTTGGTAATTACTCCAATGAATCTTTTTTGGGTAATTTTAATGCTGAAAATCCTCCATTTCTCACCAACTCAGTTAATTCTCAAGTCAAAAAAATTTCTCAGTTAGACTCTTCCAAATGTATAAATATCATAGATAAACCTTGTATTAATACCTTGTTCTGGACACTATACTTTGATGGATCAAAATATGGTGAAGGAGAAGGATTTGGTTGTATATTAATCAATTCAGAAGGAGAAAATACAATGCTAGAATGTAGGCTTGAATTTGAATGCACAATAATACCACAGAATATCAGGCACTCTTCCAAGGCTTATACAAAGAAATTTACCTTGGTGTCAAATATCTCCAGGTATATGGTGATTCTAAAATAATTGTAAAACATGTAAGAAATACTATACACTTTGTTTCTGGTAATATTAAGCATTACCATTCATTAGTACAATCTCTTACCTCAGATTTTCTAGCATTCAATATCTCATCACTTCTAAGAATTCAGAATTCAAGTGCAGAACTTCTACCTATCTCATTTGTTCTAATAATTCAGAATGTAAGTGAAGAACATCTAGTTAATGTAGCATCAATACATATTCCCTTTGAATATTATAGTCCAGATAGATTTTCTATAGTGTTTATTTTTCACCCCTCTATTCCTCATAATGTCACTAATTGGAGATTATTCAACGATGATGAATATTTTATAACTTTTATGACATTAGAATGGTTATATGATGATTAATTAATTGATGAAGATGAACATGAAAGGAAATTGAATCATAAAAATTAAGATAATTCCATACCTAGCTTTATTTTTAGGCGTGAATATCTCTAGGATATTAAGGATATGTTAAAAAAGGTTTCTAATTATAAACTCCAAATTTCAACTTTAAGGTTTGAACTAGTAAACCTTGGCACAGATCTCAATCCTCATAACATTAAATTAGGACTTGGTATTTTCACTGATGAAAGATTATCCTTCATTAAATTACTAAATAAATACAAGAACATCTTCGCATGGAAATATAAATATTTAAAAATGTATGTACCTCCATCATTCAACATATTATCCCAATGACATCCACTGCGGAGCCGATAAAACAAAAGTTAAGGAAAATTAACCCTGATCTTGAAAGTCAAATCAAAAGTAAAATAAAAAAAATCCTTAAGGAAAATATTATCTTCAATGTTAGGCATTCAAAGTGGGCATCAAACTTAGTCCCTGTTATTAAAAATAATGGTGATATTCACATTTGTATAGATTTTAGGAACTTAAGAAAATCTTGCTTAAAATACAATTTCCCATTACCACAGATGGAAAAATTTTTGCAATCAATTGTTGGATCTAAATTAATGTCTTTCCTTGATGGATTCTTAGGCTAGAATCAGGTTCTAATTTATTCTGAAGATAGGTTAAAGACTACATTTAGAACTAAATGGGGCACTTATGCCTACTAGAAAATTTCTTTCAGCCTAATCAATGCAGGAGCAACTTCTAAAAGAATATGGAAATTACTTTCAAAGGAATAATAAATAAAATTGTGGTTGTATATTTAGATTATATAACCATTTACTCCAAGGAAATAAGTTACTATTATCAGGAACTTAAGAAAATCCTTTAACGTTGTTTAAAATATGTAAGTTCTTTAAATCTAAAAATGTCTTATTTCTCTTTAAGTGATGATAAAATTTTAGGATTTATTTTCTCAAAGGAAGGCATTTACATAGATACAGAAAGGATAAATGAAATTTATGAACTCTCTCATCCCCATAAAAATAAATCCATTCACTCCTTTTCAGTACAGATAAATGTTTTCAAAATATTTGTTCCAAAAATTTCCCATATTTTTTTACCATTGAAAGTAATGATTAAGAAAAATACACTTTTCAAATGGGGACATAATGAAATAGAAGCTTTTGATCTAATCAAGAAAGCCATCATCAATGCTCCTTCTCTGAATAAACCATGTTTTTATTTTCATTTCATTTTATATAATTTTGCATCTGAAACATCTTATGATGTTGTGTTAACAAAAATCAATGATCAAAATATTGAAGCACCCATTTCTTTCTTTAGTTAAAATCTTCAAGGTGATGAACTAAATTATTAAGAAGTGGAAAAACAAGTGTTTGTTGTTTACAAATATGTAAAGAACTTTAGAAGATTTCTCCTAAAAGCACGCACTAACATAATATTTCCATTTTCGGCATTAAGGAAACAACTTATTCAAAAGGAACTACAAGAAAAGAGAGAAAACTGGGTAATTTCTCTGTAAGAATATGACATTGAAATAAGACTAGCCAAAATCATTAGAGGGAAGGGTCTCTGCAGATTACTATTTGGAGCATCCAACATATCCGATGATGAAGAGTTAGGTAACACTGTACACATTGTTGAGGTAAGCCTGAACGAATCTAAGTCACAGTATAGTGATCTTATATTTTATTTTAAAAATGGAAATGCTCCTACATAAATCAATTTCAAAACAAAAATATGTTTAAGACTTAAATATAGTCAATATCAGATCATAGAAAATGTTTTATTTAGAAATAACTATTGCTTTGTACTACTAATATGCCTTGAGAGATTTGAAGCACATATGGTTTTGCAGGAACTCGATGATGGACCTACGGGTGGATATTTCAGAGGACATACCACCGCACATAAGATCCTTCATGCAGGATATTTTTGGACCGCGTTGTTTAAAGATGCGCATGCATATGTGAGAAAATGTAAAACATGTGAAAATATTGCTCGAAGACAAAGAAAACCAACCTTACCCTTGCAGCCAGTCAACATTGAGTAACCTTTCGAACAATGTGGATTGGACATCATAGACGAGATTGTTCCTAGCTCATCCAAACAAAATAAATACTTTCTCACTGCAACATATTATTTTACTAAGTGGGTGGAAGTTGTTCCGCTAAAGGTATCCAACTCTGAGGCCATTATGGAATTTATATACCAATTCATTATTACCAGGTTTGGCTTAGCTAATGCACTTATGTTTGATAATACATATTATTTTTCAAGAAATATTATGACTATATTTTCTCTCAAAAGAGTTTTTAAACTTAAATAATCTGGTAACTACTATCCCCATGGGAGTGTTTTAGCAGAATCAACAAATAAAAAACTCATAAGAATCATAAAAAGATTATTGATCAAGTCCAGAAAAATTGGCATAAGTCTTTAAAATTTGCACTATGGATAGATAGGATTACTCAGAAGGCCTCTATAGGAAGTTCTCCATTCAATCTAGTCTTTGGGGAAGAAGTTAGAATTGTTGATTAGTGGTTGTCATTGACATCAACCCAGTTAGCAGTAGGGGCTACCCTGATCATTCATAGGAATTTTGACTTGAAAACTTACTCTATTCCGAGTTAAGGATAATTTGGATGGTTTCTTCTTGTCGAGATGTTTCCGTTGATAAATGTCACACCACGTAATTCTTCATGGTTTGAGATATATTCGTGTTTGAAGTTAGTAGCCCTAGTTAGTGGGCTAAAACCCCATGGGGTTGTGGAATGACACTAATCATTGGTTGTGGTCATTGAATTGTCAATAATTAATAATTTTTTAAGCTCCTAAAATCCCTCCAATGTTCACTTGTTGAATACCCTCTCAACCTAATAATTTATATAAATTGTGACCCTTAGATCCTCCTCATGTAAGGATTTGGCAACTTATTACAGGTCATCGTGGAATTTTTGTTATAACCTTTTTTATGCAAAGCTTTACATGATGAAATGAAAAATCCATTTGCGTGAAATCTTGATGAAGCTCATGTCTGAATTTCAGATATTGGTTCGCTATATTTTTAGAGATATGATCAGAGGAAGTTCGGGTTTTTGCGGGCTCCCAAATTTCATGTCAAACTGATGACCTTGGGAAAATCGTCATAATATTCTCTCTAAGAATTGGATTCAAATTTAGGAAAAATGACAGAAAGAGGACAAGCTGCAGTTTGTTTTGTATCGTTTTCAGGACCAAAGGTTGAAACAATGACACTTGGCACTTTGCACAAGTTCTCTCTACTGAACCATTGTATAATCAGGTCATCATAAGATATTGGGCATAACTATTTCTTCAAGAATCCAATGTTGATCATACCTAAGGGGTCTGAAAGAGGGCTCAAAGGGCTACCATAGTATGAAATTTTAGACCCTGGAGATCTAAAATTACACAGATACAAGAGATTCATTATCGAGCTTCTAGAAGGAAAGAAAAATGTGCATTCAAGGATCACTGCAGTAAGGACAACACATCAACAATCAAGGGTAATTTTGCTACAACAAGGTATTTATCATTAGTGTTTGAATTTGAATTTGAATATAATCTCTGACATGTGTTTTTGTATGACAGTGTTAGTGTTTTTTATGTATGTTTAGTTGGGTTTTGTTCATAATTGTTGAACATATTTAAATTTGAATTTTGAATATCTCTCACATATGTTTTGCCGGACAGTGTAAGTATTTTTTTTGTATATTGGTTTGGCTCTTTCATGTATAGGAAGGAGGAAAAACTAGGAGAACTCAAACACATGCTAGAAGGACTATACAGTGCCAAAGTACCATTACTTGACGCAAGAACAACAATACCTCAACAATTGCTAGTGTTTAAAGAAGCAGTGTCAAGTCAAGTATCAGGTCGTGTGAAAAGTCAGTATTGTAAATATGATCATTGTAAAATTGTGAAAGAGTCAATATTCTAAAAGAGTCAATCTTTCTAGAGATGGAGAGGCGTTGTTGGGAGGTACAAGTGTTAGTGTTGGATAATGTTATGGTTGAGTTGTAGTTCATATTATGATTGGGTGATTGGTCTAGTTAAATAAAATCATTGTGAATCATGTTGTATCTTTGACCATTGTCCTTGGTACAGGAGTCCACACTCTTGTCTTATTTCTTATCACTATAGGGTGGCAGGGAGGTGCTAGGTTGGTGCATGAAGTCACGTACAGGTGGGAGCCCGTGAACACTTCAGGGTGGTAGGTTGGTCTAGGATGTTGGGGCATCCATTTAGTTGACTACTTAAGAAACCATGGTGTTGGGGTGTCCTTCTAGTCAGAGCTGAAGAACAATTCTTTTCTATAATTCTAGGAATTTGTACGTTTCATTTCAGCTGGGGCTAAAGATTAAATAATTTATTAGAAAATCATTCTGTGGTTTTTTAACCGAAGGGGGTTTTCCACCTAAAATTCATGTGCCTATTGTGTTCTATTGTTTACTTTTTCTACTGGATAAACATCAAGAATAATTGAAGATTAACTAATGCTCTGAAAAAATTTAAAAATTGGTAATTGATAAGAAAAATTGATTGCCCCCCCCCTCTCATTATTTCCAACAATTGGTATCAGAACTTGGTTCCTTCAATAGAATTTTAACAACTGGAAGGAGGTCATGGAGTATACTAAGAATATAGTTCCTTTGTTCAATGGAAATAATGATACACTTTGGAGTAGAAAAATGCAGGTTCATTTGTTGGCGCAAGGATACGAAGTATGGGAAATTGTTAAGAAAGACTTTATAGCGACCTAGGATGAAAAGGGAAAGAAAAATATGGTATATGATGATAGGGCTAAAGATATCATTATCAGTGGTCTTATCGAATCTGTCTATCTTAAGGTATTGAGTCGCAAAACTGCTAAAGAAATATGGGGCAGTCTTGGGAATATATATTTAGGTGACTCAAATGTGAAAGCATAAAAGCTTCAAATTTATAGGGAAAATTTTGAGAAACTCAAAATGAAGGAAGATGAAAATATTAATGCATAATTACAGTGCATTGATGAAATAACAAATGCATTGGAAGGTTTGGGAGAACCCGTCGACATGAAAATTGTTGTCTGAAATATCTTAGAACCTTGCCTACAAGATTCACCCCAAAGGTATCTGTCTTAAAATATAGTTCAAATATATCCAATCTCAACAAAGATGAATTTCATGGAGTGCTTATGACATATGAAATGAGGATTGAAGAAGAGGACGACACATCTCACCTAGAGATAGCATTTGTCGCATCCAAGAAAACTATTAAGGACAAGCATACTATGAAAGTGAAAACTTGTAGTTGTAAGGAAGAATAAAAGGAAGAAGATGAAGAATAATTTTCAGATAAAGAATTTTCCTACTTTACGTGAAAAATGAGAACAGATATGGGGAAATTCAAAGGTAAACTTCCATTGATATGTGTCGATTGTGGTGAGGTTGGGCATTTTCTGGCCAAGTGTCCTCACAAAAATGAGGTTGTTACAAAAGGAAAGAAGGGTTTGAGGAATTTCAACAAGAAAGGAAAGAATAAATGGTTTAAGAAGAGTTTCTTATCCAAAGAAGATAGCTCCTCATCTGATGAAGATAGTGATAATGAAGAAGAAATCAATGGAAGAGTATTGTTTATGGACAAGCATAATAATCAAGAAGGAGATGAAGAAGAAGAGATGAATGAGGTTGAATTTCAAAACGAAGTGATCAAGGTTATCAAAGAGCTAAAGGTTGAAAAGAATCATGTCAACACTCTTAAAATGAATTAAAGATATAAAGGGAAAATGTCCTAAATATTAAAATCAAGGTTGAAGAATACAAACAAGTTGAAGAATCACTCGGGAAAGAATTAAAGGAAAAAAACAAGGAAAGAGAAGCATTGGAAGCTAAAATAGTTTCTCTTCGAAAGCAAGTAAAAAATGGAAAAACTCTTGAAAACTACACCAGCAGCTCCAAGGAATTGGAAGAAATCATCAACAATCAACAATCAAATAGTGGCAAGAATAGTCTTGGTTACAAAAAAAAAATATGAAAGGGAACCAAGTCCTTCTATGAAAATAAAAGAAGATGGATATGAAAAATCTAACAATCAGGTAGAACTTCCAGCCAACTCAAGAGATCAAGACTCGCAAGAAGAACCATGGAATATAATTCCTCTAAGAATATTTCCTCCCATCTGTCAACCTATATACTATGGTCAATGTTATTCATGTGGAAGGTTTGGACATAGAGATATAAAATGTCACATGTATGTTTGGAATAAATAAAGTTTCAAGAGATCTTGTAGAAATGGGTATTTCAGAACCCAACAGAATATTAATAGATTTAATCATTTGAGAGATGATGTCGAATGTTACAAATGTAACAATTTTTGACACCTAGATAAATATTGCATACTTTGAAGTTCCTCAAAGGAATTCTCGCAAAATAAGAATGAAAAAATATGGAAAAAGAAGACGAAAAAATGTGTTATCTCTTTCAAGGCTCAAAGCCACAGAAAATTTTGGTATGTTGATAGTGGTTGCTCAACTCATATGACTGTAGATAGGAATAAGTTCATATCCTTGAAGGAAAAGAAGGATGGAACAGTGTCTTTTTGAAATGATGGGTATTCAATCGTCATGGAAGTATGTATAGTCACACTTGGAGCAAGAATGCATTAGATAAATATGTGTTGTTGGTTGAAAATAGGAATCACAATTAGCTCAGTGTTGAACAAATGTACGATCAAGGGCACACGATGCTATTTAAATCTAAGAAATGTGAAATAAAAAAAAGTAAGTTTGGTAAAATTGTGGCTAAAACAAGTGGAGCTCCAAATGACATATATATTTTGGATGAAATGCCTAAAGGGTGATTTTTGGCAAAAGAAGACGAAAGTTGGTTATGGCACAAATGAATGGGCCATAGAAATTGCGACAATTTGGTCAGTATCAACAAGAAGGAAGCTAGTCAAGAACACTGTTACCGATGAAATAGGTAACCTGACCTCAAAACGAGAACTCTAGCCCAAAAAGACTCAAAAAACATGAAAAAACACCCCAAAAACAAAAAGTGTGTATTCCAGAATGCACTTCGTTTTTTTTTAAGGTCAAATTTTAACATTTTATAAAATTATGGTAAAAACAAAATTGTTTCTTGAAAAAAGGATTGAAAAAACACCCTCAAAACAAAACAAGTTGATGCTGGAATAACAAAAAAAAAAAAATGTGTCATACTTTTGGCATTTTTAAAAATAGAAATAACATTTTTTAATTTTTAAAATTCAACCATTAAAAAAAAAACCTAAATTTTAAGAAAAAAAATAAATTTAAAAAATAAAAACATTTAAAACCTTAAAATTTAAAAATATATGAAGATAAAAAAAAATAAAAATAAAAACAAAATAAAAATTTTAATTCAAACATTAAAAAAAACATAAAATTTAAGGGAAAAAAAATAAAATAAAAAAAATTAAGATTAAAATTTAAAAAATATAGAAATTAAAAAATAAAAATAAAACCAAAATAAAAATATTAAATTAAAAAAAAAAAACAAGTTAAAAAAAGAAGGAAATTATAAAAAATAAAATATAGAAATTAAATTTAAAAAAGAAAAAGAAAATGCTTATTAAATTAAAAAAAAAAAAAAATTAAAACAAAAAATTAAATTTAAGGAAATATATTAAATTTTAATAAATTTAAAAATTAAAAAAAAAAAAAAAAAAAAAAAAATGAAAAATTAATTAAAAATAAAAAATAAAAATAAAATACAATGAAAATATTAAATTTAAAACAATATATATTAAAAAAACAAATAAACTATAAAAAATAAATTAAATTTAAATTATAAAAAATAAAATATATATATATGAACTTAAATTAAAATATGTATATATATATCAGATTTTATTAAATTTAAAAAAAAAAAGTTCATATTAAAATAACAAATTAAATTTAAAATATAAAAGAAAAAAGAAAAAAACATTGTTAAAAGAAAAACCTTAAAAACTTTAAAAATAAATTAAAAATAGAAAATTGATATATATATATATATATATATATATATATATATATATATATATATATATATATAATAAAAAAATTAAAAAACAAATTAATTTAAAAAAATTAACTTCAATTAACAAAAAATCTAATTTTAAATACACAATTTTAATCGAAATAAAAAAATATAAAAATTTTATGTAATTAAAAAAAAAAATTAATAAAAAAGTAAAACGTTTAAAAAACAATATTAAATCTAAATAAATTTAAAAAAAATACAAAATTTATTAAATTTTATAAAATTATATTAAAAAACTAAACGTAAAACTTAATAATAAAGAAAAATTATGAAATTAAAAAAAAAAAAACAAAAATTAATAAAAATTATTAACAAAATTAAAAAAAAAATTAAAACAAAAAAATAATAAAAATAAATAAAAAATAAAAACAAAATTAAAAAAATAAAATAAAATTATATTTTAAATAAAAAAATTAAATTAAAAAAAAAAAATTAATTTTTTGAAAAAAAAAATTAATTTAAAAAAAAATCAATTAAAATAGAAAAAGAAAAATTAAAAAAAAAAATGAAACGGGTGGTGGTGGTGGTGGCGGCGAAGCGTTTGGGCCGCCCGGTCGCGTGCGGTGGCCCCGGCGCCCAGCGGGCGGGCTCTGCGCGCGCAGCCTACCCGCTGGGCGCCGGGGGCCGGCCGGGCGGCCCAGCGGCTCGCCGCCCCCACCACCACCACCCGTTTCCTTCTTTTTTTTTTCCTTTTTTTCTTTTTTTTTAATTTTTTTTTTTGTTTATTTTTTTTTTCAAAAAATTATTATTTTTTTAATTAAATTTTTTTATTTAAAATAAATAATTTTTTTTTTTTTTAATATTAATTTTTTTGTTTTTAAAATAATTTTTATTAAATTTTGCATTTTTTTTTTCGTTAATAATTTTTATTAAATTTTTTAAATTTTAATTTGATTTAATTGTTTTTTTTTATTTTTTCGTTTATTTAGTTTTTCATTTTTAAAATCTATAAATTGTTTCATTAAAAAAAAAACACACTAAATTTATGTATATTTGTTTTTTAACTATTGGCACGTGGTTTTTTTCATTTTTTTTGTTTTTTAATGACAGTTGTCTTTTTTTTTCTTTTTTTTTTAAATTTTCTTTTTCAATTTTAATTGTTTTTTTTTAAATTTTTTTTTTATGTTAATTTTAAAATTTGTATTTTTTTTTCTTATTATTATTATTATTTTTAATTTAAATTTTTAAATTTTATTTAATTTTATTTATCTAAATTTTAATTTTGCAATTTTAATTATTTTTAATTTTTTTTTTTTAAATATATATACATTTTTTATCATATGGTTTTTCTAATAAGTTAGAAAAAAATGTTTTTGATGTTTTTTTTTTTAAATTTTTTGGGTCAATTTTTTCTTTTTTTTCTTTAAATTATGTGTTTTTTTTTCAAATTTTGTCATTTCCTTTGATATAATTTTCAAATATTTTTGTTTTTTTTTAATTTATTTATTTTTGTTTAAATTTTTTATTTTTACGAGCTATTTTTGTTTTTTTTTACATTTTTATTGGCTTTTTTTATTGTTTTTATATATTCTTTTTTATCTAAGTTTTGTGTTTTATTACCAACATGAAAATCACCACTCTAAAAAAAAAATGTTGATGCAGCATCAATACGTTTCAAAATTACCATGAAAATCACCGCTCTAAAAAAGAAAAGTTGACGCTGCATCAATACATTTCAAAATTAGCATGAAAATGACTAACATTTTAAAACAAATATTCATACTTCATAAATAAAAATATTAGAGTGTCAAAAATGTACACAAAAAAAAAAAATGGTGATTCTGCATCATTCAAAATCGGATGCTTTTTATGCTACCAAAAAAAAGTAGGTAACATTGCGGTTACCTATTTCATCAGTAACATTGTTCAAGATGAACATTGGGTAGAAGCTATGAATGAAGAACTGGATCAAATTGAGAAGAACCATACTTGGGAATTGGTTGCATGACCAAAGGATAAAAATGTTATTGGAACCAAATCAGTTTTCAGAAAAAAAATTGAATGAGGATGGACATGTTACCAGGAATAAGGAAAGGTTAGTTTGCAAAGGATATGCACAAGTTGAAGGAATTGATTTTGAAGAAACATTTTCTCTCATTGCCAGAATGGAAGCTATCAGAATGTTTCTCACTTATGTATGCTTGAGAAAAACGAAGGTCTACCAAATGTATGTTAAGTCAGCCATTCTAAATTGTGAATTGGAAGAAGATGTTTACATTGAACAACACTAAGGTTTTCTACTCTCTGAAAAGGAATACTATGTCAAAATATTAAAGAAGGTACTATATGGTCTCAAGCAAGCTCCTATAGCTTGGTATGCTCATCTTGATGGATATCTACATCAACAAGGATTCATGAAAGGAAGCACCAACAACAATATCTGTGTGAAAGTGGATCAAGATAACCTAAATATTATCGAGGTACATGTAGACGATATAATTTTTGGAAGAAATGATGACATATTAAGTAAAAAATTTGCCACAAAGATGCAAAGTGAGTTTGAGATGTCTCTACTTGGTGAGCTAACATAATTTTTAGGGCCTAAGATATCTCAGTAGGATAAAGGATATTTATATATCAAACCAAGTACATCAAGGAAATGTTCAAAAAATTCAAGTTGGAAGATTGAAAACCTGTCCTTACCCCAATGGTAACCGGTTGCAAGTTAATTTTAGATGATTCATCAAATGATGTGGACCAAAGGTTGTATAGACCTATGATTGGAAGTATTCTATATGTGACAACTTCTCGGCTAGATGTAATGCAGGCAGTTGGACAAGTAGCAAGACTCCAAGAAGCACCAAAAGAATCTCATATGATTTCCGACAAAATAATTCTTTGATATCTTAAGGGCATGACAAAATATGTTTTATGGTATCCCGAAGGAAATAATCTAGTTATCCAAGCTTATATAGATGCAGATTGGGTAGCAAGTGTTGATGATCGAAAGAGTACCAGTGGAGCAGCATTCTATCTAGGTGGTTACATTGTTTCGTGGTTAACTAAAAAGAAGTATTCAATCTCGTTATCCACAGAAAAAATAGAATATATCATGGAAACAACCTGTTGTGATCAAGTTCTCTAAATGAAGAAAAATTTGCAATATCTTCAAGACAGGTTTGATGAGCCTATTCCATATTTTGTGATAACACAAGCACCATCAATATCTCCACGAATCCTATGATGCATTCCAAAAAAAAAGCACTTTCTGATCAAATATCATTTCGTTAGAAAGAAAGTCGCTGAAAACAATATCAAGCTTGAATATGGTAGCACAAAGGAACAAATTTCTGACATATTTACCAAACCATTACCTCATGAAGAATTTTAGTATCTTCGCCTAAATATTGGGATTCTCCCAAGTTCTCATTAGACTTTTTTTTATTATTTAACAAAGAAAAAAAATGGGGGAGTTGAGGTGTGTACGAGTCGACAAGATGACGATTTTCAAGGTGAATTACCCTTTGCCATTGATGACAAAGGGGGAGAGAATGTTGTAGGAAAATGTGTCATGATCGCAGGGGGAATGCTTCTGTTGTGATCAATCCGAAAGGGGGAGATTGTTGAGCAGTGGTTGTCATTGATGTCAACCCAAGAAGCACCATGGGCTACCCTGATGGATGGTTTCTACCAATCTAGTTGTTTTCATTAATATATAGCATGCTACAAATTTTTGACAGTTTAAGAGATATTCCTGTTTGAAGTTAATAACCCCAGTTAGTGGGATAAAACCCCATGGGGTTGTGGCATGGCACTAATCATTGGTTGTGGTCATTGAATTGTCAATAATTCATAATTTTTTAAGCTCCTAAAATCCCCCCAACTTTCACTTTTCGAATACCCTCTTAACCTAATAATTTTTATAAATTGTGACCCTCATATCCTCATCGTGTAAGGATTTCACTACTTATAACATATCTTCGTGGAATTTTAGCTATATATTTTTTTATGTGAAGATTTATATGCTAGAAATAAAAACCCATTTGGGATAAATCACCATGAATCTCCTGTCAAAATTTGAGATATTGGTTCGCTATATTTTAGGAGATATGATCTGATGAAGTCAAGGTTTTTGCAGGCTCCCGAATTTCATATCAAACAGGTGACCTTGGAAAAATCATCATAAAGTTCTCTCTGAGCATTGGATTTAGATTTTGTAAAACCTGACAAAAAGGGGACGTGTTGTAGCTTGTTTTGTATCGTTTTTAGGACCAGAGGTTCAAAAACTGACACGTGACACTTTGTATAAGTTTACTCTACTGAACTAGTCTATAACCAGGTCATCATAGGAGATTGGGCATCACTAATTCTTGAAGGATCTAATGTTGATAAGACCTATGGGGTTGGAAAGAGGGCTTATAGGGATACCCGAAGACGAAATTTTAGACCTTAGAGATCTGATATTAGACAGATACATCATATTCACTATCAAGCTTCTGGAAGAAAAGAAAAAATGTGCATTCAAGCATCGCTGCAGTAATGACAAAACATCAACAGTCAAGGGTAAGTCTGCTACAACAAGGTATGTATGATTAGTGTTTGAATTTTAATTTGAATACCATCTTTGACATGTGCTTTTGTAGGACAGTGTAAATATTTTTTATGTAGGTTTGAATGGGTTTTGTTCATAGATGTTGAACATATTTACATTTGAATTTTGAATATTTCTCTGACATATGGTTTGTAGGATAGTGTAAGTATTTTGTTTATATATTGGTTTGGGTCTTACATGAGCGGGAAGGAGGATAGAATAGGATAACTCAAACACATACTAGATGGACTATGCAATGCCAAAGTACCATTACTTGAAGTAAGAAAAACAATACCTCGGCAGTTCTTAGTGTTTAAAGAAGAAGTGTTAAGTCAAGTATCGGGTCGTGTCAAAAGTCAATATTGTCAAAATCATCATTGTAAAATTTTGAAAGAGTCCTTATTGTAAAATATTCAATATTACTAGAGTTGTAGAGGTATTGTTGGGAGGTACAAGTGTCATTCTTGGATAATGTTATGGTTGGGTTGCAGGTCATTTTGTGATTGGGTGATTGGTCTAGTTCAATAAAATCATTGTGAATCATATTGTATCATGCATCATTTTCCGTGGTATGGGAGTCAACACTCTTGTTATATTTCTAATCATTATAGGCTGGTAGGGAGGTGCTAGGTTGGTGCATGAAGTCACCTACAGGTTGGAGCCTTTGAACACCTTCGGGCGGTATGTTGGTCTAGGATGTCGAGGCATCCATTCAGTTGACTATTGAAGAAACTAGGGCATTGGGGCATCCTCCCAGTGGGAGCTAGAGAAGAATGTTTTTCTAGAATTATGGGAATTGGTGCCTTTCATTTCAGTTGGGGCTAAAGATTAAAGAATTTATTAGAAAAGAGTTTGTTGGTTTTTGACCCAGAGGGTGTTTTCAACCTAACATTCGTGTGCCAATTGTGTTATATTGTGTACTATTGTTACTGGATAAACATCAAGAATAATTTAATATTAACTAATGCTATGAAAATATTTAAAAAGTGCTAATTTAATAGAAATAATGATTCACCCCCCTCTCATTATTTCCAACTATAATTCCATAAAATTCAGCTCTTCCTTCATTATCCCTAGTTCAATTTATTGACAAAGTACCTTATTCTTCCCTACAATTAAGAATGTATCAGATCCTTAAAATGGAAGAGGAAAGAGAAAAGTCCAAATTAAGTCATGCTCGACACCAACAAATAGTAAAAAATTCGTTTGATGCAAATTTTATTTCCCCAAAAACATTCCAAGCAGGAGACCGTGTCCTTAAGTGGGACAAGGCACACGAGGAAAAAGGTAAGAATACCAAATTCCAAATAATGTGGCTTGGACCATTTCAAATCATAGAACAAATTGGTCCATCACCCTTCATGTTACAATATCTTCAAGGGAGAAAATATTTTCTTCATGTCAATGGGTTGATTTTGAAAAAATTCTTTTCTTAGAAGAAAATTCTCTTCTAAATGTACTATACTTATACTTTTACATTTCTAGGAGAATAATGTTTGATTACATAATTTTGTTTTTTCACAACGCCTATGAATTATTTTACATCTTTTTATTGTTGAAGAATAGAAATTCTTGCGTAAATAACTACAAAACTTGAAAAACTGAATGAATGTTATACAACTGTGAAATCTTTTTCCATTGAAATTGTAAATTTTATAAACTTGAAGTTTCTAAAGTTTTTTACTTTATTATCAATAAGAAAAGGTTCATCCTTAAAAATTAAAGACTTGTTGTTACTAATCATATTTAACTCAAAATTTTCATCTAAAACTCTTAAGGAGTAATCGATTCTCCCCATCCATGAAAAATGCCTTTTTAGAGTGTAATTCAAAAATATAAAAAACTTAAAAGGATAAGGGGTCTCATCACGATCCTTCTTACCATGATCATAGCTAAATAATAAAATCACATTACCACTAATACATATTAGACCAGGTTAATGGCTCATGATTATTAAATAATCATAAGACAAGGGGTCTCATCACGAGCCATCTTGTTCAGTTCAATTATAACCAGTAAATGACATTGTCACTTTCTCGTCATCAAGCCACGACAATGAATTTTTAAGAACAAGAAAAAAAAAGTTATATGATTAAGGATTTATATAAAAGAATTGTAATAATAGATGCATGGGATACTGAATCATTGATGGTTAAAAGGTAACCTTGTCAAGGCTATGAATGCTTGCTGGGAGTAGTGGCTCTATCTATGACAAAAGGAGTAAATCAAAAGGCTAAGTTACAAAGAGACACTTACTTTATCTTTTAAACTATTTGACGATTGATATATAGGAATGAAGATATTTATTTATTAAATATTTCTGAAAGACTAAAAATAATGATGAATTTTTTTTAATTCAGAGTAATTTTATTCAGTCAAACATTTCACAAACTACTTCTATTTCCTTAAATTATTTTTACTTATTTGAAGATATTAGGAAATTATTTTTTAGAGATAACTAGTTCTTCGAGTGAATCGCCAATTGTTGTGCTCTTCAACAAACCCCATTATTTTAGCTTATTTACCTTAGAAAATAATGGGGACCCTTTTTAAAATTTTAGAGTAAGAAAAATAAGAGCATTTATTGATTCATTAAAACAGAAATAGGAATCAAACGGGGGTAAAAAAAACCTTGAATTGTGGCCTTAAGAACACTTGAGTAGAGTATGATCTTAAAATCACAATCATGATATCGTATTGAAACACATATAGCTCCTAAAATCCACTCAACACATATTGCGAAGTGATATATATCAAACCACATTAATAAAGGGAAAAGGGTAGTTTCCAAACAAATTCTATAAGGAAAAGCTTACGAGACCCACTTCTGACACGTAGGTAAATCGCATTTCGCAATTCTACCCTGACGGTGTTAATGTCACCCTCCACGTTTCCCTGATGTGATACACTCTATAGTATCTCACTTTCGCTTCATGACCACTCCTTCGCTTCATATATTGTTGTCGATATTGTGATTGTGATATCACAATCGGAAAAACGTAGCCAATTAACATTTTAAAAAGATTCACATACAAGTAACACCATGATGTGAAATGTCTTCTTTTAATGCTGGAATGATTACACAAGAAAATACCCATACTAACCATTAATTCCATAACTTAATGGTTTTATATCCCATGCCTCTAAAAATTATTTGATTGCAAGAAGCATTGAATTTATGTATTAACAATGTACCAAATTTCATTCAATTGATAGTTTCCATTATTATGCTACTTGCACATTTGTAAAATCGAAAGTTCCTCTTTCTAATTTTTCATATGCGAGCCAAAATAAACATATCTCTTTGGAGATGTCAAAATATGTTAAGAAAGCTAACAAACCTATGGCACTTGTGAATCCTACACGAACTGTAAGTGAAAGAACATAGATGCTTCATTTATTTACATGCAAAACATGCAGGATGCAAAGTGGTTTTTCGTCTTGGGAAGTGATGTACAATTTTTTTGAGGATGAGAAACCCCATATGGTTCAAAGGAAAGTAACTGATGATTGTTATGATTCCTTTAAAGATATTATAGAAGAAGTGGCCAATTTTTTTCTGCATCGAGTTGTTGCGTGCTATAAAATCCTACCATATACTGATATGGTAAGATGCACAATTGACAACCTAAGAATTGGGTACAAGACTTTATTAACCATCAGAGGAACAATGATATGTTCCTTTAAAGATGAGGACATGAAGTTGGTGTACCACATCCCAGAATCAAAAAAATTCTACGACAAGGAATTTATGGTGCATTTCGCCAACGAGAACGAGCTAAAGTCAAATCCGATCAAGCAATGGAGAAAAAACCTGAAAAAACACAAAAATGATGACAAGGGTATGTATTCTACTGAATCCCTTGCTAGTCCCTACTATTATGTTGCTGCAATGATGTCTAGGCTCTTTGGTCAGCTTGACACTACCAAATTTTTAGTTGAATGGGTTCCCCTAATGGAAGCTGTCGCAGAACTTTATATTATGGATTGGGGAACCATTTTGTCCAAAAATATTGCTAATCAAATTTTGGAATATAGGAAAAATTATTCTATTTCTTCCAAAAAATTTCCCTCGTTTTATATGAGTGGTTATATCATGGACGTTGTATGTTTCACTTCATATTTTCCAGCCATGGGTTGGAAATGGACTACCCAAGACCCTCTCCCGAATCATGTATATCATAGCATGTTATTGGAGTCAAAATATGAAAACCATTTTTATATAGTTTGCTATGGAGTTATGCCCCTTTGTTTGAAATTGTGTTCAATGAGAAAGCCCCCAAGTTGTCAAAAGAAGCTCAAGCTAATGGAAAATGGTTTGGAGAAGAATTTTTTACCTATGTTAGAGTTTTTGAGAGCTTGGCTTGGCCACATGTTTTACCATTATATGTTTCCGATCAGATTCTCGCAAGAGAAGTAGGTTATAAAAGTGTTGGCAAATGATTATACAAGTTTCTTAAGGAAGATAAGAAAGAATTATGGACCTCCTTTCCAATTCATTTTTCTGTTTATGCCTTGGAAAGTTATAATAATACAATATTAGAGGTCAGCCAGTTTGAATGTTTGTAATTGTTAACAATTTCAAACAACAATATGACCCGAATCAAATTTCCAATGATTTTACCACCCAAGTTAAAATCATAGCTTTTTTACATGAAGATGATGAGTTCGATGATTTATTTGAGTCAGTAGATAATTACTCTACAATTCAGAAGTTAGCAACCCTATGCCTCCATCTACAACAATTGTCAAAGTTTCAATAGTATAGGAACAATAGATTGGAAGGAATTTCATTGAAAATTCTAGAAGTCTCCCAACCCATAACACAGAAGGAAAAGGAAAATAAACTGGCACTTAAGGATACTAAAGTCCTTAGTAAAACTGAAGAAGATAAATCTGCTAAAGTTCAAATCATGGAATTATAATTCCCATGTAATTTTAATGATGTCTCGAAGGAGTTTAAAAAAAAGCTCCAAGGAGACCAAGAAGTGATGATTAATGGTCATCAACATATTGTGTAAACGCATCAAATTAGGAACAGATCAAGTGGAATTCATCCCAGCCTTCCCTACTATATAAATTATACTAAAAAATGAGTAAACCCATCCTCTGGATATATTATATAGTCCTAAACATAAATCAGTTATGGGCAGACAAAGAAAAAGAAGGAGAACAAGCTAGTCTCAACTCCTTGTCCCATGAGATGTTCCAATGGAAGTTGTATGGAAAGATTTACAAGCATATCCTTCTCAGGATGTAACTTGTCTGACCTAGTTCACAATAGCCTATGTATCTACAACCATAGATAAATCTTATGATGTTAAAAAATTGATGAAATAAAAGGGGGAAGAATAATCCAATTAGAACATGAATTATGGGAAGAGGACTAGAAAATTAACCAACAACTACAGGTACAGGTAACACAATTCCAAGGGAGCATTAACCAATTGAAATTACGGCACCAAACTAAAATCAGGTCAAAGGACACTCAAATTCATCAATTGCAGTTTACTCTAGAGCAATTGAAAGATAATCCAAAGATATATAAATTTAGAAAAGAAGCATTGGAACTAAATACCCTACTGGCACAACAACAAGTTATTTTTTGTCAAAATTTGTCAAATATCCTTGAATTATGTGAGAAAAGTGATTCATTGATGAATCACATATCAAACCATAGGATCAGTTTCAAGGATATTGATTATAAAGTTTCAAAGTATGTCACCTTGCAAGATACTGTTGATGGCCGAAAGGCCAACCTGCCCAACATTGAGGACTCTAAAAAGGAAATATTGTTTACTGACTGGGACATATAATTGAAACATGTTCAAAGAACCATCTGCAGATAAATATATTTGGCTAATAACATTGTTGAAACAGTCAGTCAAAATCTCATTTCTTCTATTATTATTGATATATTCCCTCCCAGTTCGCTTCCTATTGTGAAATATTTGATAAGGAAATGGAAATAAGTTTGAAAGGTCAAAGAGGAAAACATCAGAAAGTTGGAAAAACTGGATTGGGATAGGTATTGGAGATACTTGGTAAAGATACATAGCCAATGGCTCATGTTCCGCAGTCTTGCAGATACCTCCTCCTATATGTTTCCTCCACATTCAGATGTGGTTTTCACTAGACAGCTACGCATCAGACCAAACCAACATCCCGAGGTTAAGCTTACGCTTAACATCCTTCAACTCAAGGAGCGAATGGCTGATGAGACATAAGGATAACCATCAAACAAGTCACCCCTTTCAATTTTGTTTTTTTTTTTAATTTTTACTTAGTTTAAGGAGATTTTTTTAAACCTCCTCGGATTTTATTGTAATTACTGTTTTTAAGAATTTATATTTTATTTTATAAACCTGTTCATGTCTTTTAAGAAAGGGTCCTAAAATTTTGAAAGGAAGACTTTACAGAAGTCACAGTTTTGTACTCTTAAGGTTTTCTTAATAGAAAGGATTGGACCAAATACTATTTCTCAAATGAGGAGAGTTAGCGTATACATCGTACTTTTATCCTATATGTTATATTTTTGTTCCATATGAGAAATGGTTATTTTTTCTTATGATGTTCAGTTTTATGTATCTATTTGAAAAACAATCGGCCATTAACTCACTTTTGAACATGTTATATTGTTATCTTTTGGTACATATTCAATGCATGCGGCAAAAAGTTGTGATATATTCTTATCCAATTGATTTAATTAACCATTTAATGAAATCAATTATCTCAAATTATTTTCATATCTCTAAGTGTTTGTATAATCTTTATTTGCATTCACTGAAATATGATCTTATTAAATCACACAAAGAATATATTGCAACCTGGGATAGGTTTAGATAGGTATATTATTTATTTCAAGATTTCTATCACTCCCATCTTCCATGTTACAGACAATTATAATACCATCCATTCACCCAATTATATTTCACTAGGAAATGGGTCCCATAAATCCAGTCAGAGCCACTATACCAAATGTAAAAGGGACGGTTTTTATGTCCTCGACCAAATTGTTTTCCCCGATGTTGTTGCAATGAATTTCAGGGCACTAGCAGCTTCCCTTATCAATTTTTCTCTTTAGCGCCTAGCCCCTATGACATGAAGCCCTAAGTTCCCTTATCATTCTCTAATGATAGAATTATAGATCTAAGTAAATGATGCTTGAACCTCTCAATTATACCCATCCATGCTACCCTTATGTCCCATTTCTTTGTTTAATACACCAAAATATCCCCCTCCCCCAGAATTCATCAGAATTGAATTTTTGGAGGCGGTCATTTAACAAGAACCTATAAATGTTTAATTCTAATGAATTTTTTTTTTAGGGGGGAGGGGGGGTGGAGGGTTATTCAAAACTATCTGCAAAAGTTACATTGTCATGACTTTTAAGGGGGTTTGTCAAAAAACCTCCTTAAAATTCATAAGAATTGAACTTTTGGAGGTGGTTTTCGACACTTCCCCCCCCCCACCATAAATTCATGAGAATTGAACTTTTAGATGTTGTTATTAAATGGTCGTCTCCAAATGTTCAATTATAATCACATTTTTTTGGTTGGTGGGGGGTTCAAACATTGCCTCGAAAACATAAATTCTAATGAATTTTAGGGGGATGTCAAAAACCACCATGAAAAATGGATTTTCGGGCAATCATTTAACCCCCCTAAACCAAATATCATCAGAAAATACTTTTAGAGGCAAATGTTAGAAACCCCCACAAAAAAGTGTTTATTTTTCATGACTTTTGAGGGGGGGTGGGGGGCTTAAAAACCACCATGAAAAATACATTTATGGGAATTCAATTGAACCATTCGAAAGAAAATATGTGGAGGAAATTTGGGGGAAATGTGACTACTCATAAAATGTAGATCGGATTTTGGTACCTTGTTGCTCTTTTATTTGGACCGTAGTAGTGCTTGGAGGTTGTATTTGGAGGTTATAGCAGACAAAAAATTATTACAATCAAGAATAATAGTGTTGGAGCACTTATGGTTTTTTAGAAATTCCTGGGGGTTCTAGGAATTAATGGTTCTAGGGGTTTATGATTGAGGCATTAAGGGTAAATGGTAAAGTGTTAGGGATTAGCGGGTTTGATGGATTACGAGGTTGGGGGTCAGGGGCTTGAGTTATAGGGGGTTTATAGGTTATAGGCTAATCGCTTAGTGTTTATGGGTAGTAGGGTTAAGGGTTAAGCACCAAGGTATCAGGCGTAGGGGATTAAGGGGTTAAATGAGTAAGGGCTATGGGATTTAGGTGTTAAGGGGTTGGGAGATAATGGGTTCAGGGTTAATGGTTAGGATTTAAGAGGATAATGGGTTAGAGACTAGGGGGTTCATGGATTCTAAGTTAGAGGTTATAGGCTAAGGGGCTAGTGGCTTAGAGTTTAAGGGATCAAGGGGTTAATGGGTTATAAATTATGAATGTAGGGTTAATATATTATGGATTTGGGGTTAAGGGGATAGGTAATTTAGTGGTTGTGGGTTAAGGACTTAGGGTTTGTGCTAATGGGCCCCCTAATTCCCTTATCACAACTATTGGGGGTTACTCTATCAATTTCTTTCGTTTCCTTCCCTCTATCCCTTATGCCATGAGGTCCCTAGGCCCCTTATCATTCTCTAATGCTAGGATTAAGATCTCAGTAATCCATGCTTGAACCTCAGACTTCTACCCATAAATTATACCCTTATATCCCCTTGCATTGTTCAATACACCATAATATCCCCATCCACTAAAATTCATGAGAATTGAACATTTGGAGGTGGTCATTTAAAAAATACCACTAAAATTTTAATTCTAATTACTTTTGGGGGGTGGGTGGCCAAGACTACCTTCAAAAGTTACATTTTCATGAATTTTATGGGTGGTTTGAGGATTATAAGTTAGGGATTAAATGGTTAATGTATTAGGGTTTAATGGATCAAGGTGTTAATGGTTTTATGAGTTATGATTGTAGGGGTTATGGGATTTTGATTCGTGGGTTAAGGGATTATGGGTTGGGGGTTAAGGGAATAGGGAATTCAGTGGTCATGGGTTACGAGCTTATGGGTTGTGATAATGAGGTCCATAATACCCTTATCACAACTGTTGAGGCTTAAGGTCTTGGGAAACTCTAGCATTATTGTGAATTAATTAATCAAGAAAATATGTCTAGTTGACCATAGAATTACCTCAATTATGACATTAGCATAAAATGTGATAAGGATCCATTATCACCAAGATGACTCACTAGTTAGCAAGAGAAAAATATTGTAAATTGGGAGCTTTAGATAATGGTTCTCTAGCCACCCCAAGATATTCCATAATTCCTCCCTTACTAATTAAATACTGGGTACATAAAATGTATCAAGCCATGTTTCCTTCATACACAATCCCATCCATCATGGAAGAGAAATAAACATGAACATACATAAAGCCCCCTCGTACATGTCCAAGGTAGGGGGATGAGTGGTAACGAAGGTTTCCATTTAATTCACCTTCTGCCAAGTGGGATAATGGAAAACTCATCCTAAATCCAGTGGGAGGAAGATGGGCATCTCTACATGAATTCAAACAACATTCTTTAGGTTTGATTTGGTTTTCACTTTTCACGTTGTTTTTTATTCTTCTTATGTCAAGTACATTTTGTGGTCAAAAGTTGGCTTCTGATACCTCTAATATCTTGGGATATGTACATACTAGTTTTGAATTTGAAATTCAGAGGATTGGAAATTTCAGTTTAAGGATTTATACTTTACTCCCTGTAATTGGGATTATACGTTTATTTGGCCTCTACAACCAATCTTGAATTTTAAGCACATAGTCATTATTATCAACATACATTTCACACTTTATCTATTGATTTTTGTTTTTATTCAAGTAATGGAAGTTTTCCTAAAGTTTATACTTTGTTTCTGGAAATATGGATTTGTTTCTAAGCCCCTGGGAAATGGTAAAACGAGATTTTTACTACTCAACCTATTTGCAAATTGTGGTAGGTTGTGTTGAGGAGTGCGAAGGTGTGCTATAGAGTGCTAATGCATGTTAGTGAGTGTTATGGAATACCAAGGAAACATAAGGGAGAAGCAAGTCAAAACGCATAGAAATCAATGGATAAGAGGGAAAGTTAATTCCTCCAACAAGCCTGGTAAAGCCAATGTTTGGTGAAATTCTTGTGGAAAAAATTTAAATTAACTAACAAATTTTTTTACATTAGTTATAGAAAAAAATTATGATATTTGCATTGAAAATTAATTGATCCTATGAAAATTCAAGTGAATGTTTTCTTTGAATTGGTGAATCTGATTATGGAAAAATTATAAAATTCAATCAATTGGAAGATATTAATTGCTAAAATATCCTCTCACTCTTGTGGTGATTTTATGATCCATTGTATTTTCAATAGATATAAGAAGCATATGAATTTTTATGGGCCATTCCATTATTTAACCACTAGAAACCAAATTCAAGACACCTTGTAATTGCAAAGTGGTAATATATTCCTTGGATAGCAATTATCATCAATCATGTCTAGTCCAATTTCTTGTGTGATGGAGTGTTATCCTCCCTACCAAGGTTCTCATAAGTGACATGAAAAGGCTTTGTGCTTCTATAGATTCCATTTTTCCCTAGGTACCATCCTTGGAATGAGGGGAGGTGCCCAATGGGCTTCCTAGGGGAGTACATTACAGAATACAAAAAAAAAAAAAAAATATTAACAACTATTGAACTCTTGAATTCTAATAATAGAAGATGGCACACAAGTGGCTTAGGTCTATTTTAAATTAGCATATTTTATGTCATGTAAATGACCATTTTGAGACTCATGGGGTCATGAAAACAAAAATGAAGACTAAATATGAAATTTCCCATGTAGGATGGATTTCATCAGGGTCACTACTTGAATCCACATCAACATGGAGCTTTGTGGGACTTCAGAAACCTTATCTCCATCCAAAACAATATATACATGATAAAAAAAATAAAATTGAAAAAACCGAAGATGATAGACCGGATTAGAAGAAATGGTAAGATTGCAACGATATATCGATTACATGCATTCAAGTTAATAAAAAACAAAAAAGAATATTGGAAGAGTTTCTAATTAATAAAGAGAATTATTGTGGCTTCTTTGATGGGGCAAGCTAGAACCCATATAACATTAGTAGTGTTGGATCTCTCCCATTCCCATCTGAATGTCATTTTGTTAAGATGAAAGAATGGATGTGTGCAAGAACTCATAATTATGTAGTATTCATGGAACTAAGGCTCTTCAAATATGATTAGAATAATAGGGTATCCCATTCTTAGGTATTTTGAGATTCAATATTTCTTATGAATTGGATGAATATAATTGATTAGTTGTAGAATATCAACTCAAGGTGTTTCAATGAGGAATTAAAGAAATATGAAAATTTATTTAAATCTGCTTCAATCACACGTCTTTGGGGAGCATAATGTGATAGGAGATTCTCTATCTAGAGAAGGGTTACCAGTAGTAAGGGGTAAAACAATGTGAAAAATACATGGATGAAATAATAATTATTTCTAAATGTAATGTTTAATGTCATGTGCAAACATGCTCAAAATTGTTGGTTTTTTATTAGAGTAGCTTGTCCTTTTATCTTCTAAATATGGTGGAAAGCCTAGGAGGCTTTGATGTGTAGTGCCAGATAACTAATTATTATGATGAAAATTATGTCTCTAAATGGTAAGAGGTATTTCTTTCAGCATGCTAAAGTTGAAAACAGAGGAAGTTTGGCTCACAATGATGACCAAAAGCAGGAAGAGGTCCAGAAGGATATCAAGAAACCAAGTGAAGCACTTGAGGAGGCTGATAAGAAGACCATTGAAAATTTCTGAGTCATGTAGAGGACTTTGAATAACAAGAGGAAGATTTGGTGACTAGATCATCAAATGAGACAATTGGGTCTTGTCATTTTGAGATTGATAATTTGACTGTGTTTGTAGGTGTTGCAGAAAGAAATCAATATCTTGGAATTGTCTTGAATGAAGTGGATAATTGTCAAGAAAAGTACGTTGATGATTATCTTTTACATGAAGATCAAATTGAGTTATTGTAGCAGAAGGAGTTCATAAATTCCTTGCTTAGTGAATGAAGTATCTCCAAGGAAGATGAGACAATTATGTCTCATATGATGGAACCTGTTATTGTTGAGGACATGGAGGAACTGGCTTATCTGATTGACCAAGAGAAGATTGTTGGACATACATCTAAAGTTGTCACAAAGATAGAGGATCAAAAATTTATTCTGATGAAGAATGAAGAAGTAGTGTCACCAAGAAATTGGATTTGTGACAAAGAAGGAAATAGCGAGGATTGTATATAATTTTTGGAAGAAGGTCCAAGCGAGTTGACAGATTTGTGGCATGATTTAAGTCTTTTGGAGGATAGACTAGCAAGTCCGAGAATGAATATTCCGAATACACAACTGAAATTGGGTAAAGGTGAGGCAAGCATGTCACATGCTAAATAGTAATCAGTCTTAGAACTGAAGGAAGTTGAACTAACTACCATGAGTAGTCAAGGAGTTGAAGGAAAATAACTAAGGGTTGTTAAGGAAGAGGAAGAAAAATATGCTGGAATTGATGAACAACATAGTGATGAGGCGTTTGAAAGGAATCAGGTAGAAAGTGAATTTATAAACTGTTTACTAGAAGCATCTGAGTATGATGTTTTTATCAAAGATATTGACACTACAAGAAAAAAGGACATTGGTGAGGGGAAAAAAATGTCACCATAAGCTCATTGGTGAGGGTCAAAAGGGCCTTCGTCACCAAAAACTAAACATCACCAAAGGTGACGTCGCCGAAAGTATAGGCATTGTGGTGACATTCAAGGTCCGTAACCAATAATGATTTATAATGACGGATAGTGACTGTCACCATTTCATATGAGCAATGGTGATGGACAATATCCTCTGTCACCAAAAAATTGAACGTCACCAAAGGTGGCGTCGCGAAAATTATGTGTTGTGGTGACATTCAAGGTTTGTCATGAATATTGATTATAATGACGAATAGTGATCGTCACCATTTCATATGAACAACAATGATTTTTTTGTGATGGACCTTTCATGGCCGTCACTATTGGTGCATATATATGGTGATGTTCATTGACTGTCACCATTTCATATTTGGTGAGGGTCAAAAAATGTCATGATAAGCTCATTGGTGATATCAAGATCCGTCACGAATAATGACTATAATGACAAACAATGACCCTCACCATTTCATATCAACAAAAATGATTTATGGTGACGAACCTTTCATGGTCATCACTATTTATGTGTATATGTGGTGGCGTTCATTGACCGTCACCATTTCATATTTTGGTGAGGGTCGAAAAATATCACCATAAGCTCATTGGTGATGTTCAAAAGAGCATCCGTCACCAAAACTTGATCGTCGTTATTCCCTATGAATATCAGGGCACGATGGAATCGAACCACCAACCTCCTGCTTGTAAAGCAAGTGCTCTTCCATTGAGCTAGCACCCTTTAAATATTAGACTTTAAACTATCAATTGCCCCTAAACGTGCAAAGATACACCAAAGGAATAAAAGATATAGGAAGATAAAAAGTTGCTAGAAATAACATGTTCAATATACATAATAAAAAGACAATAACTCAATTGATTAATTTCCTCTATGATACCTATTATTTACCAAAAATATTCATGATTAAATACTTAATATTTACCAAAACTACTAATGATTAAATACGTTTATAATTTTAGGAAGGAACATGATTTCCCTGTTACAATTTTGTTGTTCTGTCATGTCATGATTTAATACGAAGAATGGTTAAATACATACTAATAGGGATTTAATCCAAGGAGTGTTTAAAAACATGTAAATTTTAGAAATGAACATTTTCATGTTACAATACAATTTTAAAACGGCCAAAGGCCATGATTAAGCTTGTACGAAATAACCATTTATGACAACAAGATAATGAGAATCTCATGCAGCAACCACTAAAATCATCTTGATTTCCACCTATATTACAATGAAAGCTTCAGTGTTCTGGTTTACAATTAAATGTTTGTGCCCAAGGAGAGTAGAGCAAGAGGAGATCGATAATAAGATAATAACATAGATGATGATAACAATGGTATCGATTTGTGCTTTCCTCGTGGTGTTTAATAGAGAGCAAAGTCTATGTCTTAGCCAGCCCACCACAATTATTAACTTGGAGGGTAGATTTATCAAAAACACAACAACAAAATGGTCCACGATTAGGTAGATAGATGCACCCTCTAACCATTGGATTGACATGGGGAATGATGCCCAAAGAGTTACAGAGGCAAGCTTCTATTTTGGGTATTAGTATTAGGTCAGATTCAAAAGGTTATACATGAAAAAACCTAAACAAACTTAGAAACTACAAAGTGGAAGTAAATATGGAGGCCATGTAAAGAAGAAAATTCCAAAGCCAAATACAATTACCATCATGCATATACAATTCAAATTGTGGGTTCCATGTACTAGTGAACTATTTTTCATCCTTGGCAATTGCCTTGGCCTTGTGCTCAGTATTGGCTTCCTGGAGCAAATGTACTACTCTGTTCATTGTTGGCTAGTTGATGGGCAAGGTGCTTATGCAAATGATTCCTACTTTCAGAACCATGGTCATTTCCTCGTTGAAGCAATCTACAAACTCAAGATACAACACTTCAAGAAATCCATTATTTTTCTCTATTTTATTGCACACCCACTTCACAAGACCTTCATCCTCTCCAATTTCTCGATCTATTGGTTATCTTCCCATCACGAGCTCCAAGGTCACCACTCAAAAGCTATAGATGTCACTTTTTTCGGTCATTTCTCTGTAGAATTTGTCTTCCTAAAATCCTTGCAATGGGGACTTTTTGTGTAGTGTCTCCTTCAAGTTCACTCAAAAAAAGAACACTAACAAACTCCACCATGTTGATAATGGTAATCTAGGAATGGAAGGAACACAATTAATGTCAACCATAATGTTGAATTACTGAAATGTACAGGATCTAAATAATGAAGCTCCTAACATATATTGACTTTGATGAAGTAAGTTTACATCACTAAGGAAATTAGATAATAACATAAGATGAGCAATAAAATTTGGAGTGATATTTATAGTGAAATAGGGTATGAACCTGTGTTAAGGTTGGCCACACTATATTGAAATTTTAAGTCCGTAATGTGCACTGATTAGTGTATGTAGGCTATGAAAACAACCTTGCCACATCCCAACTAATCATTATCTCATGGAAATACTAGAACAGATGGAAAAGTATGAAAGGTGAAGCACTAGAGAAGTATTCAAAGAAAATGATTAAAAGCGTATCTAGAAAGAACTGAGAACCCTCTAAAGTAAACCACACATTTATCATCGTGACTAATACACTTGCAAAAAAAAGAACATAATAAATTATGAACTATTCCACCAAAAAACAGTGAATTTTTCCACTAAATACAGTTTCAAATTAATCACTACCATGGTTCTAACTTTGTTAGAGGTAACAGATAGAAGATTGAAGTTTAAAAGACAATAAAATCTGATGAATTAGGGATTACCATGGCATTAGAGGGCACATGCCAAATTACATTATCATCTCCAAATGCACCCCTATGTAGTGTCCATCTGACACTTTGTGACTTGAACCTTTAAAATGCTTGCTCAGCCACTTCATCATTCAAGATTTATTGTGAGAGTATGATGGTAAAATGTGACCTACATGTCCCAAATAACATGAGCCAACAATGAAAACCTTAATTAAATTATTAATTCCTTACTAATTTAATCATTGAAAAGACAAAAGACATAAATCCAAGAAAGAAAATGATAAGGTTCTCATTAACTAGCTATTATATTTACAGATATGGTAGAATTGTTGATTGGTTATTTCAGAATTTAAAGCATTTTACTTATTCTCTCAAACATATGAAAAGACACTAAAATTACCAAGGTCATATTTCAACAAAAATCTTGCAGAAAATCAGATTGCAACTATGAAGATATTGTTCTAAATTTTAAAAATTATAGTAATAAAATCCATCTTCAACATGACTTAACATTTTATATCATGTTAGAAAAATTTTGAGTCAGGGAACAAGTACAAGGTTCAGAGTTAAAATATTTGCATCAAGGACAAGGAGATATCATATACAACTTTCTGAGTTGAGGTTATCACTAGAGAACATAGTCTTGAGTCTTAAACCAATACTTAATTAGGGACTTGTGGAAATAAATGGGTACAAAATCTGAATTCATCCCTCATGAGTCATGGAACAAACACAACTCCTAAGGCTTTACAACCACTGCAGCTGCACCCATCACACTACCTTTTTAGGTTTAATTTTCCACACCTGAGGATTTGCAAGTTGCAACCACTGCAGATGCACCCATCACATCACCTTTTTAGGTTGAATTGTCCACATGTCCTAATCCACAGAAGATGTAGTTGAATAGTCTGTTGTGCTGAATTCCACAGCTTTTGCCCACAATTGATCATAAGTCCTTGCATGTGATGAGTGCACCAGACATGTATCATGGGAGCCACAAAACCTGAAAAAAAAATTATCCATAAGTCCAGAACGGGGAGGATGTAACTGGCAATAACAAAGCTGAGAAAAATTCTCCCTTGCAATGAAATTCCAGATGTGACTCCTCATGAACAGAGAGCCATTATTATCAAAATATTCTAAGAGAAACATGTTTTAAAGCTAAATGTATACAATTCATTAACCGCCCTACCATCCTACCATGTCATATCACCTTGAGCACCCCCCAACACCTTCCCCACCAGATTGGAATTAAGACAAATGTAATCTCTTGGAATTAAGGTATTATTTAAAGCCCTGCCTTTCATGATTAATCAACAAACTGGTTCTAACACCACTGTTTGGTTCCACTTCTATCTCTCCACTTGAAACCTACCTTATTTTATTAGTTTATTAGAGAAAGGATGTGTAGGTAGGCTTGACCAAAGTGACTCCCTTGGTAGAAAAGGCCAAATAACTAAATAAGTTTGCTCAAAAATATAAAAACAACATCCATATATGGGAAGAATACAACAATTCCCAACAGTCATGGGACTAGTAGTTAGTAGCAAGGAGTTTCACACCTTTGGTCAAGATTCCATTCTCACAGGCTTCACCCATGGGGGATAGGAAGGGATTGAAATTATGGCATTGGGAGGTGATGAACCATGTGCATATATTTCAAACCCAAGCCTACCCTCATTCTCCTTGAATCAAACACTACCGACCAAGTTCCATTCACATAGCTTTTACCCAGCACGTGGAGGTAGTCATTGAACTTACACCATCAGGAAGTGATTACAGTTGTGTACATGTTATGGACCCAGGGCCACCCCGTGTTGTCCTTGAGGCCTGCCAAAATATGTTTGTCAAGCGGGTTTTGATCAAGTGGTAAATCAAATGTGCTCTCATCACGGAGACTCAAGTGTAATCTCCCCTCAAGAACATGATGTCATGATTTAATGCTGTCAATTTGTGTTATCATTCGATATCTCATCTATAACTAAGCCTAGGCAATGTCCTGCATAATTTTGATGAAATAGATACACCTTGGTCATGGCATTTAGGCCAAAAGTAGGCCCACTTCGTTAACAAAGGCTTGTTTACTAACCTGAAAAAAAGGGGATGAATATGTCAAGGAATAAATAAATAGGAGCAGGGATAATAACATACGAAGAAGGTTCAAATTTGACACATATTGCAAAGTATATTTGTTAGGCCTAAAATCATTCAATCCATGCATAGAATGGTATACCAAATAAAGCATTGGAATAGAATGCACATCATACCATGTTTAAGCCTAGGCAAGTGAAAAATCCTTCCTGTTCTTATCTAATCAAGAGAGTCCACATCTTAAAGAGCTCCCCATTGATTTTTCAGATAATGTTATTCTAATGGGAGTGGATGTGAAGAAACTGCCTTGAAAAGCATTCCAATGAGAAGACATACATGTGGCACAACAAACCCTATCATTTGGTCAAATGAGAACATTTCATGGGAACATTTTGGCTAGGAGGATGACAAAAGGCATCACGCAGAAGCTCTCTCCATTGTAAAGGCATGGATGGATTAATGGGAAATTCCCGTGAGCCTAGTTGAAGATCTACTGCAGAAAGAAAGTTCAAGGATTTCTTTTGTAATATCAGGTTCATCATTGCATCCATATTGTTGTTTTTCTATCGCTAGAAATTCATTAAAATTTTCCCACAAAATTAGGCTTCATATTAGGGAAAAGTATGTCATTTGAAGAAGGGCTTTGGTTTAGGTGTTCCTATCAATTTCCCTTGCCGATTACTATTAAGTTAGACAAATTATTGTTGTCATTTCAGTTCATGGTAGGACACATTTGCAGTTTCTAGTACAATCAACCCTTTTGTTTCCATGAATGTGTATTAAGGAGCACCTTTGTAAGGGCCCTCCATGTAATTTCTACAATCTGGAAAAAAAATTCATAGGTTGAGTTTTTGGCATGTTGTAACAGCACTATCGTTCCATCCACATTCACAATTTCAAACCCTTTGAAGGTTGTTGCTTGACTCCATTTGCCCTAATTGGATAGGCACTAATCCCCACTGATCCCAGTGGGGATTACAAAAGGCATCATGCAGAAGCTCTCTCCATTGTAAAGGCATGGATGGATTAATGGGAAATTCCCCTGTGAGCCTAGTTGAAGATCTACTGGAGAAAGAAAGTTCAAGGATTTATTTTGTAATATCAGGTTCATCATTGCATCCATATTTTTGTTTGTCTATTGTTGGAAATTCATTAAAATTTTCCCACAAAATTAGGCTTCATATTAGGAAAAAGTCTGTCATTTGAAGAAGGGCTTTGGTTGAGGTGTTCCTATCAATTTCCCTTTCCGATTACTATTAAGTTAGATAAATTACTATTGTCATTTCATTTCATGGTAGGACACATTTGCAGTTTCTAGTACAATCACCCCTTTTGTTGCCATGAATGTGTATTAAGGAGAACCTTTGTAAGGGCTCTCTATGTAATTTCTGCAATCTGGAAAAAAAATTCATAGGTTGAGTTTTTGGCATGTTGTAACAACACTATTGTGCCATCCACATTCACAATTTCAAACTCTTTGAAGGTTGCCGCTTGACTCCATTTTCCCTAAATGGATAGGCACTAATCCCCACTAATCCCAGTCTTACATCACAATCTATGTCTAAATCTATCTCATATTTTAATTAAGGAAACCCCCCTTGTTCTAGGCGATAGACAGTCAAACGCAAGAGAGGACAATATTGTGGTGGGAACAAACAAACCCTCTTAGTTCCCCTAAAGGTTATACATGAATTTTAAGGATTTACCACTTAAAGTGTAGGTTTGTGAGGTAACAAGAATCATCAATGTATATTAGCATTTTTATAAATGTCAATGCTGGGCATTGACGTAGTTAGAAACAAGAAACAATCAGTCTTTATGTTAGATAGAAAAATAGCTCAGGATAGTAGCTGTGGATTCACCTCGTCAATCTTTTAAAATATTAGAGTTTGTGCTTTGTTTTTGGTTTACGGTTTCATCATTACCATAGATCCATTTTAACAATATATGATACCAGTGCTTTAATGGGGTAAATTCAAAGAAAATAGATGACCACATTGCATGGATGTGATCTTTCAAATCATATGACATCATCTTGAAAAGCAGAGGCAAAATAAGGATGGGTATGAGAAATGTCTTCTTTGTAATAGAATGGGTGAGACAGAATGATGGCCTGCAAAAGTAAAAAATTTGAAAGAGTTGTAGGATGCTCTGCTTACACTTAAGGAGATACACATTTTCCTTGATAGGGATCACTACAATGTGGTCCTTCAAGGGGAAATGACAGTTTGTAAGGAAAGGGACTGCATTACAAGGGGTGCCAGGGTGCATTCTCAACTATAGTGGATTTTTGAAGGGGACGAAGGATCCAAATTCCCAAGTCTACTTTGACTACTTGAAAAGAAAAGTGACAGTTACAAGATTCTTCGTTTGCATTAGTGGTGTTGAGCCCCAAAGATGTCCTTTCCCTTCACCAAATTTCACTTCATTTCCTTTTTCCCTTATAAATTATAGGCTTAAATGGTCAATAGGATTGGTTAAAGACACTTTAGGAATGAATACAATGACTGACTTGCTATATTTTCATGGTTTTGTTGTTGTAGTAATTTTTGACTAGACTTAGCTACAGAATGCAGCCATTTTGTAGCTAGTTGCCGATTCCGCAGCTGTCTTCATGTTTTCACAGGTTCCAGGTGTCACCTCAAAGAGAAAAGCATATGGGTGAATTCTAGACTTCATCCACATAATTCCTTGCTCCCTACGAAGTCTGAGCATAATTCTACAAGTGGTTATGCACGTGGGAAACCAAAACTAAGAGATAGACTTCTAATAGGACAAGGACTATACAGATGTCTTTAATCACAGTACAAGACCTCCACCAAAGTTCTAATTTTATTTTAGTTGGGAAAGAAATTTATTCCTATTTTATCTGAAGGGAAGTTATGTAATTTTCTTATAAGAATGACTCGGGAGACCGAGAAACATCTAGCTAGATTTATGTTTTGTTGCTAGATCTCAAAAGACCATAATACCCTGTTTTTGAAATACTTTTCCCTTAATGAAAGAAGCACCACTTTATTGCAAGATCTGAGGCAATCTTGAGGAGATTTTTATGCTAATCCAGTGATAGAGGGCCCCTACTGCCCGAGAAGCTCCGTGCACCTTGTTTAGATAAGTAATTTTAGCCTTGTTTCATTCTTAGCTCAAACAATTTTCTGCACTTTACGTTTTATCTTCACTTGCATTGGATGCTACAGCCAATCTTATTTTTACGAATTATTCCAACATATCACTAACACTGGATGAGATATAGCTGTGGTATTTTAGAGCTTAGTTGCATTTTTTTTTTAACTTTCTGCTTTTATGCTCACTCACACCAAGTGTTACAGCCTACCTTGTTTTTATGAAATTATTCCAAAATATCACTAATGCTGAACAAGAAAGGGCTATAGTTCTTCAAAGATTAGTTGCATTTTAGTTTAGCTTTAACACTCCGGAGATTAATGGCACTCTAGTTCAGTTTTTGTTCATTGTATTTCAAATTAGACTAATGGCACTCTAGTTCAGTTTCTGTTCACTGTATTTCAAGTTAGGATAATGTCATTCTAGTATAGTTGTGGTCACTGTATTTCAGGTTTGAATGATTGCATTTTAGTTCAGATTTATCTATTGTATTTTTAGTTTTATTAGTTAGTTGTATGCTATTTTTTTTCCATTAGAATTCAAGGCCTTCATTATTTACAAACTACTCTTGTTATTAATCTCTTCCAACACATCATCATATGCACAGGAATTAGTGATATCAGTTCAAGGCCTTGACTATTTTGCAAACTCTTATAATTGTACAAATATATTTTTTCCCAAAACTATTCCAAAAGACTTCTAACATCCGAATAAGGCTTAGTAGTGCCAATTTAAGTTGCAAAATGGATTAATTTCAGTGTCATAGGTTAATTTAGAGTAGAGTTCCTCACTGTGTTGCAGACTATCTTTTCCAAATATGGTCCAACAAATTTCTAGCCATGGATAAGATTTTCTCTGTGATCTTGTAGGTGTTTGTTTACTTAGAAGAACCTCATGGCACTAACTTATCCTTTTCTCAAGCTATTCCAACATATTTCTAATGAATGAATTGGATTGATTTCATGTTGTGAGTTATTTTCTTGTCAAAGTTTTGCATTTTCTAAGTGCCATACATAATTTAGAATAGGTTGCTCTCTGTTTTAGTGTTACCAACAACTGCTCTTTACCAACACTTAGTTCTTTTCCTTTTTAACAAAAAAACATAAAACCAAAAACATTGGAAAAACACTAAACACAATGTAGTGAGAAACAAATACCTAGGCACATATAGTGCACTTCACTTCAACAGTTTACTAGCCCTGGTTGACAATTTATGACCTCAATTTAGGAACACTAAGTTGAGCAGACATTTTGGCGCTGTTTCCGGGGAAGTGTAACTAGGTAGCCTTGTTTCTTACCTCCCAAAAAAAATGATATGCGTAGAGAAAGAGACTCAAGGGGTAGATTCATAAGAGGCAGAAGCTTGATTCCTAGAACACCACTTGTTTCACCAAGACCAAGAACTATCACACCTTCAAACAAAACCCACATTCCATCCTTTACTGATCCTAGACTTCCATAGGACTTAAGATCAGATATTCCATTAGAAAGACCTTCCACTTCATCCACTGAACCTGTCTTAGAAGAAGATTCAAGGATCCCTGCTAGAGCCACAAACTCTGCCACTTCCACAGAAGAATCAACTATGGCAGAAGAAGGGGGAGGAGGAGTCTTTAGTTGATAACACACACTATTTGGAGGGGGTAGAGGTAGAGGAGAAGGAGGAAGAGGTGCAAAAGGAGGCAGAGGGAGAGGTATAAGGGAAATGGGAAGCTCTTTTGGGTTTCCTATAGTAGATGAAGAAACCAATGCAACTATGAAAAACATTTCACCCTCTGTCCTTCCAAACTTTTATGGACTTAAAACTAAAGATCCTAAAACCTTCATATTTGAATTTGAAGTCCTATGTAAAACCTATGACTACTTACAAGATTCCCAGAAACTTAAACTGTTCCCTTCAACATTGAAAGGAGAAGCATTAAAATGGTTTATGAGTTTTATCAACAGTTCTATTAGGACATGGGAAGACATGAAACAAGAATTTTTAGAGAGGTATTTGGATTAATGTATGTCAATCAACCATAAGGAGAAAGTGTTTAAAATGTTACAAAAAGAAGATGAAAATCTGGAAGATTTGTTGGAAAGGCTCAACTATAACATCAAGAGGGAAAAAATGGAAAACATAGATCAAGACACTTTTAAAGCTCTCTTATTGAAGACAATTAGGGATGAATGTTTAGATATCCTTAACATGATGGGAAAAGGGGATATATCTCAGCTCACATTACCTGAAATAGTTGAATTATGTATCAACCTTTTAAGAGGGAAATCTAAAACTATAAAAGGACCAAGAGACCCTGCTCTTGCAAGGGCAAGTAAATCTGCTTCTGGGACAGTAGGTAGGGCAGAAATAGGACATATGCTTGATGAATTCAAATCTGATATCTTGGGGAGTCTTAGTGAACAAATAGACACCCTTAAACTACAAAACAAGCAAAAAGATGAATCTGATGCCTTAGCAATCTTTTGTCCCAAATTTAGAAAGAAGCATGCCTTGAGAGAGTGCCCTCTGGATGCAAAAGTAGTAGAGACCTGTGTAATTTGTTCAGAGAAACATGAGACCAAGAGTTTTCCTTCACTTCCTGGTCTTAAAGTTGTTTTTCAGGAGGAAAATCCTACAAATTCCACAGAATCTCTCAATTTTGTCTCTAGGAGACCTTGGCAAGGACCTCAAACACAAGGATTCCATGATCAATTGTATAATCAACCCCTACCAAATTGGAATTCTTAGCAGCAACCTTGGCCCCAATTTCAAAATCAATCTCAAACTTGGGCACAAGGAGCACAAAATCCCTATGGAAGATACTCTCAGTACTATTAGTATCCACCACCCTATTCACCATATTCACATTTTCCTCCTCAACAAAAATTTCAACAAAATCCTCAAAATCCACAACATCACAATCAACCACATCCATTACCATTTCCTCTGAAAACAAATCAGTTTCCTACCCAACCTATACCAAACTCCAACAATAAAATCCCTCAGGACACATACATGATAGAAGGCCAACAGTTTCCAACTTATTTGATCACTCCTGTAGACCTTAATGATGTTCAACTTAGGTCTGGAAGAATACTTGAAAAGAGGAAACCTTCTATAATCATACAAGAGCAAGACAATTCTGAGGAATATTCTTTATGGATAAATAAAATTCTTGAAGAGAACACATCTTTCCAAAACCCAAACATCGAAAAATCAAAACAAAAAGAACCAATAATTTCAACTCCTATATTAGAGCAGCCATCAACATCCACTTCTACACCTCCCTTTCCAGAAAGATTACAAATTGATAGGGGTGTAGAAAAAAAAATTATGGTGCCTAATTATGATTTCCTGGATGAGATGAGAAATGTTTGTATTAAGATCCCATTATTGCAAACTATCAAGGAAATTCCAATCTTATCAAAGACAATAAAGGAGTTGAGCATGAAGAAAACAGGAAAAAGAATAAGAGAGACAAAGAAAATTCAACTGGCAGAAAAAATAGTAGATATCATGATGGGTAAGATTTCTATTCCAAAGTGTCTAGACCCAGGAAATCCAGTTATTAAAATACACATCAATGGAACTGAAATTCAAAAAACACTTATTGATTTAGGAGCAGCAATCAATATCATGAGTAAACAAATCATGGATAAACTGAAACTTCCTAATCTTCTTTTTACACCCAAATTATTACAATTAGCAGACAGATCTGTGATCAAACTTGATGGGGTAATAGAAGACATTCAAGTGTCCCTAGATTCTTGGGAGTATCCTGTGGATTTTATGATCCTAACTCCTAAGAATAATCTAGGAGGGCATCCTATTATATTAGGAAGACCTTGGTTAGCTACAGCTAATGATTTCATTAGTTGTAGATCCGGTGATATGTACATCTCTGATGGTAGTTCAACCAAAAAATTTATCTTGTATCCTCCAACAAAAAAATTTACAGAATTGGATGATACTCAATGGATAGAGGATGAAGAAGACCTACAACCTCTCTTCACAATTTCAGAAATTAGTGAAGATAGCCAGATTCTGAATACCTTAGAAAACTTTGAATCCTCTTCGGAATACAAACATGAAAAATTTCAAGAAGAATCCAACATTGAGTTTTTATCATCAAGATAGATGTCTCTCTATTCGATGGATAAATTTGGCAACTCTACAATTGAGATATTTTCAGGAAAAACTTTAAACATAAACAAGAACCTAGAGAAATCTCAACAAGCAGAGCTAGTCAAGATATTACAAAGACATTCTTCTGGATATGCATGGGAGTACACTAATATGAAAGGGATAAGCCCCAAGACTTGCGCTCATCACATCTATATAGAGGAAAATTGTAAACCAATCAGACAACCTCAAAGACAGATGAATCCAAATCTTAGGGAAATTGTTAAAGAAGAATTGCAGAAATTGTTAAATGTTAACTTTATCTATCCCATTTCAGATAGTCAGTGGGTTTTCTCCAATAAATTCATTGAATATATCATAAAAAATATTGTTCATTTACATAGAAGAGATTGGGCAGACAGGCTTCCTGAAGCTTTCTGGGCCTATAGAACTACATGGAGAAGCACAACAAGTCATACTCCCTATGAACTTGTTTATGGAAAACAAGTTTTGTTTCCCATAGAGTTTCAGATTCAGACTTTTAAAATGGAAGTTCAGCTAGGACTTGATCTAACAGAGGCACAAAAGCATAGATTGGAGCAGATTAATGAATTGGATGAGATCAGACAGGATGCAGTCCAGAAAACAAGTATAGTCCAACAGCAAAGGACTAGATGGCATGATAAGTACATCAAGGAAAAGAAGTGCAAAGAAGGTGACTGGGCTCTCTTGCTTGATTCAAAGTTCAAAGACTTTCAAGGTAAATTCCAAATACATTGGCTTGGGCCATATGAAATTATGAGAATTTTTGACAATTGAGCAATAAAAATCAGGACAATAGATGAAGAGAAGGTCACTTTTCTTGTAAATGGTCATAGATTGAAGTTGTATCATAAGCCACTTTCAAGAGAAGAATTTGTCAAGAGATTGAAGGAAAACAGTGATGTGAAGTTAATGAAGAAGAATTTTTCTTCTTCATCAACTTAGTTGAATTTTCTGAATTCAAAAGCATAAAAATAAAAATAAAAAAATAAAAAATAAAAAATAAAAAAATAAAAAAAATAAAAATAAAGTATAAACATGAAAACTAATCACTAATTAGCATGTTTATACAGAAAAGATAAAGTGAAAATCAGAACCCTTCTGACACTTTAGCTTTTCAAATTTGTTTTTTTCAGCAAGAAGTCATTACAAAATCATAAGTTTCACTCCATTATGTCTCACTTCATTCATATTTCATTCGCTCCATTCATTCATATTTCATTCATTCCATTCATCCATACTTAATTCATTCCATTCCATGGCCCATTTCATTTCCATCTCAGATTTCTAAATTTGATCTCTTTCTGCAGATTGAGTGTTACAAATCATGAGTTGCAGACCACTTTTTATGTTTCATTCCATTTCACAATTGTGATTCATTTCATTCCATTACATTTCACTTCACTCCTGATCCATTTCACTATATTTCATGATCCATTCATACAAAATTCCATTCCATGTTTCAAAGTTCCTACAGGTACATTATGCAACCAGTCAGACATTCTGTAGCCAGCTAGACATTCTGCAGCCAAATATCTAGAAGGCAACTATCCAATAATCATTTGATTAGCAGCAAATTGATCCTGCACACCTATGACAACAAGAAAAATCAAAAGAGTTATAAATACTGAAGAATCAATGATTTTCAAAGGAGGACAAAGCATATCAAAACCACAGAAAAATTAAAGGAAAGGCAAAGGTAAAGTTGTAAAATTATTATGATGACAGAGTATGAAAGATATAGTATAGTTAGGTCATGTATGATTCAAAAAGTTGTTTTAACTATTCGTGTTGATCATGCCTATTAAACCTATCATAAAAACTTTGGACAAAATCCCTTCCACTCCACCATTTCAAATCATCATTTAAAACTTAATGGTTAAAGTACTGAAGTGACCTATTCGGTCACGTCACCAGCCGAAGTATTCAGTGATGATTTTGAATTTTTCACGAAAATTTTCCGCGGTATTTTCTCCCATGATGGCTCTCAAACTTATTAATTTGTGTAAATCACCCTCACCACATTTCACTCATTCTATAACCTCTTCATATCATCCTTCTGTAGCTAATTCTTACTGCATAAACAGAGAAAGCACCTTTGGGGTAAAAACAACTCTTTAATAGTCATTTTCACCGTGGATAGAAGAGCAGTAAATTGAAGGTTGAGAAGAGAAGCCATGGGTCTCATAGTAAGATCCAAACCAGTTGGAACCAAGTACTTAGAGGGTTACCCACAAATTAGAGAAATGCTACAGCAGGGTGGGTGGTTACAATTTTTGGAAAAATTCAATGGTTTTCATAAAGAGGTAACTAAAACATTTGCACGGTCCTTCAATGGAGCAGAAGTCGAAACAGAGGATGTTAAATTCACTATTATAGAAGTTTTTAGTGCAGAAGCAGTGGAATTACCCAGGAAAGGAGAACGGTGGTTCAAAAATAGGGAATTTCATAATGAGGCATGGAGGCAAATGCTCAAAACACCAGGTATGGATGTTTCCATTTTTAAGAAGGGCATTCATAACTCAGCATTGAAGAATAAATGGCGGAATATGTTGCTCATTTTGCAAAAGTTTATAACTTGTGAGGGAAGGTTTGGTACCCTCTATGTTTATCATATTCGGTTAATGATGCATTTCTTAGATGAAGAAATCAATTTACCCTTTTTCCTACTTCATAGTCTGAATAGAATGGCCTCTAATGTACAAAAGAGGGTTCAATTCCTGGAAACCACTTTGTTCCACCACAGCCTAGTTAAAATCCTAATTAAACATAATTTGAGAAAAGTGGGAGACAATTGGAATGAGTTTCTAGTGAGGAATCACTTTGAAGAACCCAAGGAACTTCCATCTGAACGCAAGCCTACAAGAAGAAGCAGGAGAAGGAAAATTTCCGAAGCTCTTGAAACTAAAATTGGTAAGTCTATACAAGAGGACAATGAAGAGATAATTTCTGAGAAATTGACTGAAATTAGGAAACATATTAAAAAGGAGAAGATGATAAGAAGGTATGCCAAGGAGAGAGGTGAAGGACCATATCAATCAAAACGAAGCCACAAACTTAGAGGTATATTGAAGAAAACATGGATTAGACAAACAGGAATCATAAACATTGAGGATGAAGAGACACCAACTGCTAGATCACTTGAGTACCAATATGAAGAGGATCTTGATGAAGGAGCTCCGGAGATAGACCCAACACAACAACAAATTTACAATTATGTTGAGACATTAGAGAAGAGAGCCTCAGAAAGTAGAGACAGAACTCCTATCCCACCAAAATCTGCAATTGATATACTAAGAAGAGATAAATATTAGTTAGAAGTACTCAATAGGCAGATCAAAAATGAGAATGACATTTTAAGGGAGCAGGTTAAGCTGAAAAGTGATATGAATACAACTCTCTCTCTGCAAATGGAAAAGTTGTACAAGGCTAGTGAGAAATTGAAGAAGAAAAAAAAAAGTTGAGCAGGGCACTTATAAATTTGAGATTCAATTTGGTCATAAAGAAGCCTAAGAGGCCATTAACTATCAGGCAAAGCAGAAGAAGGAGCCTATATGTCCTAGTAGAAGTCTCAGAATATATGATTTGATTGCATGAGGACATGCAAAAACTTTGTAGTGGGGGTATGTTGAGCCCCAAAGATGTCCTTTCCCTTTACCAGATTTCACTTCATTTCCTTTGTCCCTTATCAATTACAGGCTTAAATGGTCAATAGGATTGGTTAAAGACACTTTAGGAATGAATACAATGACTGAATTTCTATATTTTCATGGTTTTGTTGTTGTAGTAATTTTTTACTAGACTTAGCTACAGAATGCAGCCATTCTGTAGCTAGTTGCCGATTCCATAGCTGTCTTCATTTTTTCACAGGTTCCAGGTTTCACCTCAAAGAAAAACGCATATGGGTGAATTTCAGACTTCATCCACATCATTCCTTTCTCCCTACGAAGTCTGAGCAGAATTCTACAGGTGGTTATGCATGTGGGAAACCAAAACTAAGAGATACACTTCTAATAGGACAAGGACTGTATAGATGTCTTTAATCACAGTACGAGACCTCCACCAGAGTTCTAATTTGATTTTAGTTGGGAAAGACATTTATTCCTATTTTATCTCAAGGGAAGTTATGTAATTTTCTTATAATAATGACTCGGGAGACCGAGAAACAGCTAGCTAGATTTATATTTTGTTGCTAGATCTCAAAATACCGTAATACCCTGTTTTTGAAATAATTTTCCCTTAATGAAAGAAGCATCGATTTATTGGAAGATCTGAGGAAATATTGAGGATATTTGTATGCTAATCCGGTGGTAGAGGGCCCCTACTGCCTGAGAAGCTCCGTGCACCTTGTTTAGATAAGTAATTTTAGCCTTGTTTCATTCTTAGCTCAAGCAATTTTCTGCACTTTACGTTTTATCTTCACTTGCATTGGATGCTACAGCCAGTCTTATTTTTACGAATTATTCCAACATATCACTAACACTGGATGAGATATAGCTGTGGTATTTTAGAGGTTAGTTTCATTTTTTTCTGAACTTTATGATTTTATGCTCACTCACACCAAGTGTTACAGCCTGTCTTGTTTTTATGAAATTATTCCAAAATATCACTAATGCTGAACAAGAAAGGGCTGTAGTTCTTCAGAGATTATTTGCATTTTAGTTTAGCTTTAACACTCCAGATATTAATGGCACTCTAGTTCAGTTTCTGTTCACTGTATTTCAAATTAGACTAATGGCACTCTAGTTCAGTTTCTGTTCACTGTATTTCAAGTTAGGATAATGGAATTCTAGTACAATTGTGGTCACTGTATTTCAAGTTTGAATGATTGCATTTTAGTTCAGCTTTATTTATTTTATTTTTAGTTTTATTACTTAGTTGTATGCTAGTTTTGTTCCATTAGACTTCAAGGCCTTCATTATTTACAAACTACTCTTGTTATTAATCTCTTCCAACACATCATCATATGGACAGGAATTAGTGATATCAGTTCAAGGCCTTGACTGTTTTGCAAACTCTTATAATTGTACAGATAGTCTTTTTCCCAAAACTATTCCAAAAGAATTCTAACTTCCGAATAAGGCTTAGTAGTGACAATTTAAGTTGCAGAATGGATTAATTTCAGTGTCATAGATTAATTTAGAGTAGAGTTCCTCACTGTGTTGCAGACTATCTTTTCAAAATATGTTCCAACAAATTTCTAGCCATGGATAAGATTTTCTATGTGATCTTGTAGGTGGTTCTTTACTTAGAAGAACCTCATGGCACTAACTTATCCTTTTCTCAATCTATTCCAACATATTTCTAATGAATGAATTGGACTGAGTTCATGTTGTGAGTTATTGAGTTCATGTTGTGAGTTATTTTCTTGTCAAATTTTTTCATTTTCTAAGTGCCATACATAATTTAGAATAGGTTTTACTTTGTTTTATTGTGACCAAAAACTGCTCTTTACCAACACTTAGTTCTTTTCCTTTTTAACACAAAAACATAAAACCAAAAACATTGGAAAAACACTAATCACAACGTAGTGAGAAACAAATACCTAGGCACATATAGTGCACTTCACTTCAATAGTTTACTAGCCCTGGTTGACAATTTATGACCTCAATTTAGGAACACTAAGTTGAGCAGACAAGCGGGATGGATCTCTTGCAGAGGATCAAACAAAGGTCAAAGGCATGTTCCAATTTCATTTTCAAAATATTTTCTCTTAATGCTTTTACGGATCATGTGGTGGATGTCAGGAACACTCATTGTAGAGTCATTCCATGCAAGATTTATATCTATTGGTGTAGTGATTGAGTCAAATTTGATAGTGACTTCTCGAAAGAGAGGGGTTTTTTTAGCTCTCAGTTCTATGAAGAATATCAAGTCATCAGAAATGGATGGCCTTTGTTGTGATTTTTTCATCAGGAATGGATGGCCTTTGTTCTGATTTCTACAAGGCCATGTTGAACACAATACAAGATTATTTCTATTGTTTGACAGCTGAAAATTTCTCTTCTAAAAGGCTATCTAAATCTCTCAATCAAGGCCTTAGTAAACGCATTACCAAGAACGTAGCTAGGGGGACTATTGGAGGTTGGAGCCTCATTACTTTCCTCGGTGTCTCATACCAGATCATGGCCTGCTAAAGCAATGGATCTCAATTGCATGGAAGGTAGTTCAACAAGAGCAGACAAGTTTTGTACAGGGTCCAATTATTCTAGACACATAATCTAGACTCGAGAGGACTTGGAATGGGCTTGAGATAGTGGCTACCAGACTTGTTTTCTGCAAATTGGAGCTTCATCACAGACATGTTAGTTTTTCTTGTACTACCGTCTGACCCCGCACTATTCGTTCCAAACTGTATTGCCCTTTGGCCTTGCTGTTACTTGCTTTATCTACAATGTCTGGTCCTTTAGACCTTACATGAATGACATTAATTCCACCAAATAGGTTGTGAGCACCTCCCAATATTTCCTACACAGATTTTAGATTGGCTATTTAAACATTAAACCTGACATACTATTCATCACGGAGAAGATGATTAAAGGTTTGTAGGATACCTGATAAACACCTGCAAGGAAGAATCCCATGTAGTATGGTTCTCCTTCACACAAATGGTGCACAGAGAGCACACTTTCAACCTTCCCACTAGGTCTAATAAAGTGTTCTATTTTTCCATCTCTGTCACATGTCAAATTAGCCAAGGTTGCCTGTGTATTTAGCTTCTCATGCAACCGATGCAACGGAATTATAGGGAAAACTTGATTTATGGCCCATGAATCAGGTATGGAATAGAAAATAGATAAGTTGATATGATATGTCGCTGCTAAGTATTTCTTAAGCTTATCTACTTCATCTGGTAACTCAGAGTCTCTACAAAATTTTAAGACACTAAATGAAATAGCATCATAGACATCTTCAACTTGTTCCCTATGCTCAAGGCTTAGGAAACCAAGCTTTAAATAAGCTATGGGCTTCTTTTTTTAACCAATTTGCATCATTGTAAGCTTCTTGTACATTTTGTTGGCAGATAGTTTTTTTGATATCATATAAAGTTGATAGTAGATATTCACCAGGATTGCAATCTTTCCGAAGCTTTGTGTTTGTATGATATTGAACAACTGAACCTGCATGCAATTCACTTGAATGCAGATCCTCTTGAACATCTGTACCTGAAGTTTGGACCACGATGTGTGGCCATGGTGAAAACACTACTCTCTGATGCGTCAACATTTCTCCTTGTTAGTAACTCATTATCCCTTGAAATTTTGCTAAATAAATCTATTTTTCAAGGGTGACCCTTTGCCCCAGATTTGTATATTTGACAATGGATGCCTTGGCTCACATATTTGAAGTTGCTGGCATTCAGGGGCAAGTGAAGGACATCTTACATCCTGATGGGCCAGACATGGTCAACAATCATTTTGCTAATGGATCCTTTATTTCTGTAAGTGTTAAGCAGAGCTTGGTTGATGGTGCTCATACTTGTTTGCACATCTTTGGATCTACATTAGATGTTGTGTTTAGTGACCATGAGACAATTTTTTAGTTGTTAGAGTTAGACTCTCAGCCTACTAGATTCCCACAGCTCAGACTTATGTTCGACCGAGGTTAATTGTGAGGTATCTAGGCATTGCATTTGAAATTTTGAAGTGGGGCTTTCACCAGTGGCTATCCAAGATTGGTGTACCGTGTCTTCAACAATTTTATAGAAAGCATTGATTTTCGTATCATAAGGACCTCTCATTAGATGGGAAGTTGACAAGGGGGTTGGACAGATACTCTATGCCTCACACGTTTATTATGTATCTAGTTGGTTGCCTAGTAAGACTCAATTTCAGCATCTAGAGCAGATCATGCAATCATACCTGTGGTAAAAGTATGGTGGGAAGGACAATATTACACGAGGATGGGGGGGCTCATCCCTCGCCCAATGTGTTGAAAAATAAAATTGCAACACCGAGGCCATTTTGCAGGGATGCGGGGTGGATCTTTGGACAGTCCTTGCAGTAGTATCAACCACAAAGGCTTTAACCTTTGTTTCTTTAGCAGAACCTATTAACTCTAACTTTCAATGCAAGATAGGTTGTTTGATCTAGAAGATAGGTGAACACACAAATTACACAATTTCTAATATGTTTGGAAAGATAATCAGGACCAGTATTTAGTTCTCCTTCAATGCCGCGGTCACTAGGGTGCTGCCTTGTTTGGAAATTGTAGCTATCTGGTCCACTCTTCATTGGGATTTGGTAGTGATTGAGAGTCTCTGCTCTGTTTTCCCTAGGAAGATTAAGTGTAAGTTAGAAAAAATTTAGTTATCTGTCTACTTTTTGTTCCATTTATCTGTTTACCTTTTGTTCCATGTGGTGTACTGAGGTACATGACTAGCTATTAAATGTGGGTGAATTATTGATAAGATATGCTCAATATTTATATTCGGTACCCTATACAGACTTCATTTTTGCTTTGCTAGTCATCATCAAAATGGAACCCCCAAAGGGAGGACAATTTAAGTCAAATTTTGATAGGGCTGCAAAAAGAGATCCCAGAAGAGTAGTTAGTGGAAGGGTAATAACGAGAAATAATGGGGAGATGATTTCAGTCTATATGGAAAAAATAGGAATCAACATCAACAATCAAGAAGAAATGAGGGATCTTATAGCGGAGTTAAATTTTTCCTAGGCCTAGCCTGGAAAGAGTGGAAATGGAATGGAGTGGAATTCTCAAATTATAATCAATGTTTTGATGACAGAATGCATTTCTTCTCGAATTTGGAAGTCTGAACCCCCAATGTCAATGGATTAAAAGGAGGTTTCAGCAGAAAGGTTAGAAATATAATTAATTATGCTACAAGAGCAGCCAACAAGGTTGTCGATTGGCTTTCTAACATGCCATTAAGTGGCAAGTATATGACATCAAGATTTTCAAAACCTGAGGTTCAAAGGAAGAATAATGAGTTATTGAAATTAATAGTAAGTCAAAATGTTGAGACCTAGAAAAAACACTAGGCCTTGGGGAGCTGACATAGATTTCCCTGTTTTTTCAATTAGAAATATTAACACAGGATACCTTAAGTTGAAGGACATCAAATTTATGGACTGATTTGCCAATCCCTCCATAATTTGCGACAATCGTGGCAGCCATTAGTGAGTAGTATAAATCATAGTTTAATTCTTATGAAGTTTATGTTTGTTTTCACACCTGGAGAAGAACTGGGCTTGTTAATTCACTTTCTCTTTGCATTATCTCAGTCTCTATTAGCCATTAGCAATCAAAAGAAGGATATAAAGGAGAGGAGCAAAGCCCAAATGCTCCCTCAAGGAACTGTGAGGGAAGAGGGTCTTGCCTGTCAATTGCATAATTAAAAATGATGGGAATCCTCTAAGGAGACAGTCCAGATTGACAAGCAATATGTTCATAGGCAGGAAGAGTCCTCCACATGGAATGATACTAAGCAACCCTTTGGGAAGTGAAAATTTTCCTTGAACATGTGTTCCTAAAACAATAAATTCACGAGTCACTTGTCAGTGTGGGTGAGAGATTTCAATTACTGGAGGATAATACTCTGTTTTTTAAGTTGGAGGTGAGAGAAATCATCAGGGAGGCAATGGAAAAAGCTATGGCATAGTTTTCTAAGTGAGTGTGGAAGCATGAGGAAGACAAGAGGGCTGCTGATATTGAGTTAAGGATAGAACATTGCTACAAGCTTGACTGCATTTCCCAGCTTTCCCAGTTCAAATCAAGACTAAGTTCAAATTCAAGGAGATTAGATTGTACACTGATGGTTCAAAGAGAAAAAGCAACTAAGTGGATGCCAACAAGGTGCTACTTAGCCACTGGGAGAGGTTCTTGGAGTAGCTACCTCACTTAATAATTCTGCCAGTGATAAGCTCAAACAACAATGATAACAACCCAAGGCAAAAAAACAAGGCAATCCATAAAATGTACAATAAATCCCCATTATGCTTATTATTTGTTAAAGGAGGGACAAACAATCTTTGTATTGTTACTTCTCTTAATAATGCTGAAAAAAAAATTGATGCAAACATCAAAAATACTCTGAAATCCACTTGTACATGTAGCTGATAACAATGTTTCCGGAAGCAAGAATGCGGAGGGAAAAAAAATTAAGAACTGGGAAGCGAGAATCCCAAAAAATAGAAATTTTCCAAAAAAAATGAAAACATGAAAGATAAAGAAGATATAAAACAGTATAAATGAAAATAGATTTCAATATTTTACTTATTAAATGATAAAGCATGAGAAATTACATCATGATTCATGGTTCATATGAAAAGGGTGAATACTTTTTTTTTTTCAAAGAAAACCTCCCAAGATCCTCCCACCCCCCCTTCCCCCAAATATCCAGATGGAGAGTAGGACAATCACCAACCACAACAGTAGTTGGAAACCCTGATAGACTTGACTGGCTTTGAACTTGTGACCTATGCCATCCCCATCAACAACATTCCTTTGGCAGATGGTTCAACTAATTGAGCCAACCCTTGGGCCTACATAACTATTATTTACTAGCCAAATTTTGGAATTTAAAATATGACTACACACCAAATTGTGGAAGCTGCAAAAATTGAGTTATCAAGATCAAATCAAAGCATTAGTTCAACTGCTCCACAATCTCATCATCCTTGTAAACAACCAAAGACCACCATGGAGAGCAGGACAACCACCAGCCAGAACAGTAGCTAGAAACCCTGACAGACTTGACTGGCTTTGAACCTGTGACCTATGCCATCCCCATCAACAACATGATTTTGGCATATGGTTCAACTAATTGAGCCAACCCTTGGGCCTACATAACTATTATTTATTAGCCAAATTTTTGAATTTACAATATGACTACACACCAAATTGTGGAAGCTACAAAAATTGAGTTATGAAGATTAGCTCAAAGCATTAGTGCAACTGCTCCACAATCTCATCACCCTTTTAAATAGCCAAAGACCACCCTGTGTTCATCATCCAACTTCTTGTTTACTCTACAGGCCAGAGCCTACATCATAGTGGAAAGCAGAGTGCCTGAAGAATGGATGGATGAATTAGCTAAAAGGGTTTTTATTCCATTATTTGGCATTCGAATGCACATCCTAATTTATACATTTTTTCAATGAACTTTCAACTTATGTACTCTTTTATTTATTACCTCATTTTACTCTGACATAGGGAAATGCATTTTTAACTTCGATATGTTCACTACAATAATTCTTGGTAGGGTCATTATTTTCTGATATAAAAAAAAAAATTTGTAAACAATTCTCGGATGATGTTTTTGAAAGATATTCTAGACAAATTCCGCTAGGCCAGAGAAATGCTACTTCTTTTATCTTTTTTGCCATCCCTGATGCCCTCCCTTCATACCTGACTGTCGGCATCTTCAAATTTATCTCAGTTACCAAGATAACAGACATTACTTTGACAATTCAATTGGTTATATTTCCTTCTCCATAGAAAGCTCTACTAGTGATGTTCCCAATACATCATTCTAAGTGAGACGGAAATGGAGATGGATAGATTAAAGAAAAATGAACCTCGATCGTTGAAATAAAAATTATGGTCATTAAACAATATATACTTAACAGGGAAGACAAATTAATAGATAAAGATAAGATAATTTTATTAATGTCCAACGAATAGCCACAAAAAGGTTAATGGGACTGCTGGTTACAATGATTACGACATACTAGCTGGTGGACCAAACGGTCCCCTTTCTTTATAACAGCAGGAAAAGAAAAACTACAAAGAATATGAAAGTAAAAGTCTGGATGACTGAAACATCTTGACAATGAGTTGTGGTGAAGAAGTCCTGGAGGAGAAGGATGAGCCTCCTGAGTGGGGGGAGACTCCTTCTCCTAGCATCTGAGGCCGTTAGAAGAGGACTGAAGGAAACTTGTCAATGTTTGTTGCCCTGAAGCAGAGTTGAACTGTTGTTGCTGCCGTCAGGAGGATTTGGGGTGCCCCATGGAGGTGGGGGGGGTGCCTAGTTTTGGATCGCTAATGGGGTCTAGTGGGACGAGATTCCTGGATCCGCACTGACCTGGAGTCATGGTCTAAGGATAGATCGGTGGTTCTCTTGGTGCCCTGCGATGCTGGGAGTGCTCTGAAGAAGTCAGTGATCCTCTGTGTGGTGACCGAGGTGAATGCAGGCTGGAGTAGAGTCAAACGGTGTCTGAAGGTCTCCTGGAGGTAAAGTGCCAAGCATCTCTGGTCAGTGTATCTAAGGAAGCTAGTTGATAAGCAATAAAAGTGCCCGTAGATCCCATAGTAGACAGGGCATCTGAAGATGAAGTGTGACTTAGTTTCCACCTCCTGTAAGTGACAAATTTGACAGATCCTCTCCGTCCTATCAATATGGTGGTTTGTTTCCACCCGAAGCTTGTGCGATCCAACTCTGAGCTGCCCAAGGGGGATCCTGATGGTATGCATCCAATGATGGAGGGTATAAGGGGTCGAGTGATGAGTCCATCTCTGATCTCCAGGAAGTGCTCAGCATAGAAGGCCATCTTTGGGCATAGACCGCCCGGAGAATTGACCCATTTAGTCCCTTAGTTTAATAAGGGACTAAGCGATGAAGAACAAAAACCTATATAAGACCAAGAGTGAAGGATAGTAGATATGAAAAAGAGAACCCTAAATATGAAGTACACAGCTCACCAAAGAGATAAGGTTGATAAGGAAGCCTAGCAAACTGGAAAAAACCGAAATATAGATAATCAATAATGTACAAACACAATAATTGACCAAACAACACAGAATTCCACTTGAAATCCAAAAAATGGGCACTCCACGTAACATTCTTCTATATGTCACATAATAATATCTACTTTGATATTTGCTAATAAAAACCACATCATAATATCTTTCAAGATTCGTTAGTAGATGTTGTATAACAATATCCTTCTAGATGTGTTAGTCATTCAAGTCTCCATTAAGAAAAACCTAGGAAAAGGAAATATTGTAGGGAAGCACTCCCCTTGCTCAACTTTCAAGCAAGTATCTACAATAGTGCACTCCCAAAATACTCTCGATCGAGTGTTTTCAAGCAAGGTTACTTGGGAGCGAAAGCGAAAACGGGGAGCAGGAGCGAGAGCAGGAGCGCCATTTTCAAAAGCTCCCGGTCCGGGAGCGTTGCGAGTAGCGTTTTTTTAATATATATATATATATATATATATATATATATATATATATATATATATATTTTATATTTTTTATATTTCGATGCATATATGTCAACAAAAGCATGTAGAATGATGAATTAGACATAAAAAAACATAGATTGAACCAAAGGTATCTTTGTCATTACCTCTAGATTCGTATAGGGATCTTTGTCATTAATATCACTCTCTAAGAATTGGCTCTGGGAGCGTGCTCCAGGAGCGGGTTCGTGGGAGCACGCTCAAGGAGCAGGTTTGATAGGGGGGAGGCACTCCCCCGCAACCTTGTTTCCAAGAGCACGCTCACAATCTGCATATTCATGTTGTCTAGAGAATGTTGAACACTCCCCAAAGAGTAGGGCTAGTCCCAAGACAATTGGAAAAGCTATTTTTACTTTTTTTAAAACAAGTTGGGGCCTACGAGAAGGCCCCAATAGGCCTCATGCGCTCAATGAAGGGGGTTTAGAGCTTTTTAAATGTCTAATTCCTCTTCATTTCTCCTTGCATTTTTCTTTCCAAAAATTAAAGGTTTTGATTGTTAAAGGTCAACAATTTTGGTAGAATATCTACCATTCAAACCCAAGAACTAAGCTAACAGAATTCCCTCATGGGAAAATTTCTTGCTGTAATTCCTATAATTAAACAATTAAAAAATTGCAGTTAGCTACCTCTTGAGTGGGTTTAGTAGCCTCTAGAAGCTTCTCCTTTAGCATAGAGGCTTAATCCTGCTTGTCTGAGTCCGCGTCATTTCTTCAGGATCCAATTTATTTGCTTTGGGACCCTTGGGAGCATGGGTCCAAGCAAATCCGAGGCCATTTTGCATTATGATTCAGTATGTGTGGTTCGATGCTACCACAGCAAGAGCTTGCAGTACACCATGGAGTCTCATAAATCTCAGCAAAGGTCTCAGTACTGTGTTAATAAGAATAATACTCTATGCTACGATGTTGATCAGTGCTAGGTGCTATATCATAATGTATAACCTCGGCACTTCTAGGTACTGTGCTCACTGATGTTATGATGCTAAGATGCTCGAAGCTACTTGTTGTTGAAAAGTGTAACTAGGATCGGTCTTCATATTGACTATGTAATTATGTATTTATGTAAAGAAGAAAACAAAGATAATAAAATGTATTTTTGTTGTACTTGCTTCATGGGTTTCATGAGAAATATTTTATTAAAGGTCAATAGACTTCTTCTTGATGTCTATTAGGATTCGTCTTCTAGTTATAAATGTAATTAAGGGTCATAAATATGAAGAGTCTAGTCATCAAAATTCTCCAAGACCTTGTCATGTTCACCCTCATTAAACGTTGGAATAATTGCACTATATGTCGGCCTATATACACAGTGATCTAGTTGGCCTCCAATCAGCTTGAAGGGTCAGCCTAAAAATAGTGACATGATGCCTATATATACAGTCAACTCAGTGGTCATTTGAACCAAGGAATTGTGAATCTCTGGACAGGAAACAGTGCAGATTTCAAGAAGCATAAAAGTGCAGATTTCAGGAAGGAGAAAAGTGCGGGCTGAAGGACAGAATTGCGGACATTCCTGTGATAGTTACCTCATAATAAAGTTTGGGTTAAAATACAAATTGAAGCAGTAAGTGCAGATTTGTTCTGTGTAGCATTCTGGAGCCGTGAACGTGGATTAGTATGAAGAAGCTACGGTCAAGTGAAGTGCGGTCAAACTTGTAATGAATTCACTAATAGTATAAGGTCAGTTTTCTATGTATTGTAATGATTGTAAGCATTCAAATGTTATGTTATGCGAAGGGTTAAGCTCAATGATCATGTTGTGATGATAAGTCTAGGGCTAGTATAAGTATGGGAAAAGGAGGAAGGTAAATCTATGATTTACCTTCCTACTCTCAAAAAGGTTACACATCTCCAAATGCATGACAAGTGAATGATGAGACTTCAAATGATCTGGTCTCCTATATTTGAATAAGAAATAAGAAGTGACTGAAGACGAACTTAGAAACCAATTTCTCTAAGGTTAATGCAAAGCAGTGCAGGTTGATGAAGAAAAGAAGGATCAATATTGAAGGAAGACTTAGAAGCAGTGGCAATGTCTTGGAAGCATTAATAGGTCAAGTTTCCATGTCTTGGTCATGGTACTTGTCATCTTGAAAGTCTATAAGAAGAATTTCTCATGGGTTTTCCTCTCCAAGAGGGAGAGGTTTTTCCCTGGCTCGAAGAGCCTAACTTTGTGTCTTTTGTATTTTGGTAATTGACTTGATGAAAGACTAAATAAGCTAAAGAAGAGAAGACATAAGTAACTCAAATAAGCTCACAAGTAATTATCAAGAAGATAAATTGAATTAATCACCAGCCCCCTAAATTCTCAACACTTGGTGCTACTCGGTGTTGTAGTGATAACATGAAGTTCAGTGATGAATCACTATGTTTGGATGTTGCTATAGGGATTATGATTTGAAGATCAAAGGATCAAGGAAGACGACTATGTCTTGGTCTTAGAGTGGCGAAATAGGTCAAGGGCCTTGGTCTTGGTATTTTTCAATTGGAATCTCTATAAGAAGAATTTGTGCAGCTTTTCCTCTCAAAGAATGAGAGGTTTTGGCCCTGGCTCATAGCCTACATGTTGTGTCTCTTTTCTATTTATGTTTATGCATTGGTTACTGTTTGATGAAGAAAGAACACTAATAATCTAACAAGAAAAAGATCTTAATCTAAAGAAGTTAAAAGGCATTCACAAACAGTCACTAATGAAGAGAAATATCTTAACACTAAATCCCCTGGATTTCTCAACATTGTAGTGGTCAAGGGCCTTCTTTTAAAAGGCTTGGTGCAGGCCCGCCCTTTCTCCAGTCATAATGAGCGGCAGATAGTTTTGGAGAGTTGTATGAAGCCGAATCCACCTTCCCCCCCAGTTGTAATCAAGGATTCATTTCTTTTGTTTTTCTGAGTTCTTGTGAGACCCCTCTCGAGGGGATACTATGTTTGCAAGTGCGAGCTACGAATCTAGTCTCCTCCCTTGCAGCCAAGATTCAAGAATGGACCGGGATCCCCTCTGCCTTATGCATCTCCTTTATGAGGGCCAACAACTTTAGGATACAAATAAACTAAGTGAGCACAACATAGTAAACAACACAATAATAAATCTAGTTTCTAGATTGTGAGGCAAAGCTCAAGGAAGGGGTGGGCCCTCTTCCTCTCAGCCCAAATATTTTAAAAGAAGCGTTAAAGCTAGGAATTGTGAACCAGCCTCCTAAGGAGCTCTCAATGCCAGCCTTTCTTGTGGATCAAATCGAGAAAATCCCATCCATTGGTGTGCCAAAAAATTAATCCGACTCTCTCAGTGTTGGCTACATGGAGCATGCTCTAATTTGTCAATTTAATGGATTTTGGCCTTTAGCATATGTACTTCGAGATTGGGTGGCTAAGACCTTGTCTAAGCACAGTTATCTGTTCTTCTCCTCAGAGGGATACTTTATAGTATATTTCAAGAAACAGAGGGATCAACAGGGGGTCCTTGAGCTTGCAACATGGTTTTGGGCTGATTAGGGCTCTCCATTCAACCATGGTTTGTAGATTTTAACCCCTAATAATGCCAGATTTGGCCATTCTTATTTGGGTTCAACTCCCTAATTTACCTCTTAACTTAATGCACCCTGATATTTTAGCCGATATTGGTAATGCCCTAGGCCAATTCATTAATATCAACACGCACAAGCTAGCGAAGGGTATTGTAACCTTTGCACGGGTATGCGTGGAAGTTGATTTCAACAAGGGATTACCCGATAAAATCCTCCTGAATTGGAGGGGAGCTATTTACTCACAAGCACTAGATTATGAGAACACAGCCTTCCGTTACAAGTCTACCAATTGCCAGGTCACCTCCAAAATGTATGTCCTTCTTCTCAAGGGTCCTCTCCACCTCACCAAGAATTTATTGCTAGTGTTCAATGCAAAAGGAAAAAATGTAGAACAATAACACTTCACCCTTTCCTTCTTCTGGTCATACAGATAGTCTATTCAGACACACATTTCTTTGAGAAATCTAAAACCTATACCAACTTTTCTACAGATCCATTGGAACAAACCATTGTTTCATTCACTCCTTCGTATGCCTAAAATGTTGATGTTATGTATTTGACAAAACATCAAGTAGTAGGTCTGACAGGTCTCTGACTTATCCTTCCAATTTAATAAATTTCTTGAATTGCTTTCTCCTTTGACTTTGTGATTGTTATATTTGAATTTGGGTCAATCTTTCCAAGTTTTACAATCACTGGATTGTTCAATTTGAGTTTTCTATACGACAAGTTTCTTGAACTAGATTTGTGATGATGTTTGTTTCTCAAACATACGCTTTTATTTTGAATTAGACTTTTCTAATACTTTTAGGATAATAGTAACTTTCATAGCTAGGTTAAGTGTTGCCTTGACAAAACGGGCATCTTTGCAGACTAACTTTTCAATGTGGAAGATCTATTTAGGAGGGTTTTTCTCCATCGTTTTCTGAAATATTCCTTTACCTAATAACACAGAATTTCTAAAATGGTCTTCAACTTTTCACCATTACACTTATAACAAATTGTATTCTATAAGAGTTGCAGTCTAAATTTGTCTTTTCTTGAACAGACATTGTAATTGTAGCAAAGAACAGATAAACATGAAACTCTAATGTGTTGGGAAGAAATTTGGTTCATGCTTCTAAGAAGACTCAGAGAACATTGTGGCAGAGAACTAACTGTTATTCAAGAAGCTCTAGCATTTGCTGGTGACAAAGATGAGGAAGAGGATATACATTCAGGTTGTGCTCGCCAAAAATATTCAACCAGAGAAGCAAATAAAATAGTCCACTGTAATTAAAATGAAAAAACCGATGAAAATAGTAAAAATTAAAAAACAAATGCTAGAATGGCCTTAATTATTTTCTTAATTGCAGTATCCAATTCTTGAAGAATTCAAAGCCAAAGCATAGAATGGCTGGTGTAGTAGTATCCAAGGTTGCACTAATAGCTGTGAGCATGCTCATAGTGCTTCAATTACAGCATACAACACTATGATCTCTAAAAGCCTAAAGGAAGTGGTAGCAACAAAAGTTTAAGGGTTGGAAAGAACACTAGACATTTAAAAAGGCAAGAAGGACATACCAACATTGAAGATCATTTTCCAAAACATTCAGTAGGTGAAACGACAAAGCTTCTTGGACAATACAATTTCAAAAATTTAGATGTGTCAATTGGTAGGAGCTGGCATGCATTACAGGTCCCCTTATTTGTTGTGACTAATCAATCAATAACTACAATCACAGCCTTAGTACATGTCAAGGGGTTATGTATTCTAAATTTTTTATCCTTGTTACTTGGTATAATGGCTTTCATTCACATTGTAGGTGGGAGGCTTTTGAAGGAAAGGGAGATTCATATTTAGTGTGGTTTCTGTTTTTTCAAACACAAAAGTTTTGCAGAATTCCAGCATAGATTGTGAAATGTGTGGTATATGAATTAAGTATATAGTGCTTCTTAATAGGGAAAATTTCTAAGATAGTGTAGTGTGGTATTTGAAGATGCCTCATACAGTTTGTCGAAGGAGGTTGTCAACGACTATGGTCTTTTACTGGCTGATTGACTACTCTTGTACATCCAAAAGTTTTGCAGAATCACTCTAGGTTTGATTTTCTCTTTTACTCATTGAGTGATTACCCCTTTACATCCCAAAGGCTTGTGAAATTGCTTTAGGTTTGTGGAATTGGGCCTCGCAGTTTGTGAGAAAGAGTAAAATGATTGCAGAGTATTGGCTTATTTCACTCTTTGCAGAATATCTAAAAAAAATTAAGTAATTTCTACTTATGAATCATACTTTTTAAAAATAAATTCTACTTATTTTCATAATTTAAGAGGTTTCACCGATCTAGAAATAGAGAATAAATAAATGAAATAGAAGCTTATTGATGGTGACATTGTTGTTGGGGTCTCTGAAGCATCTTTTCTATTCCCTTGAGGATGAGTGAGGTGCAGAGGATTCTCACAACAACTCAGAGGATTCTCACAGCAACTTTGTTGGCCACAATGTTGGCCTTCATCTAAACCTCTCATTTAGGTCTTCTATTCTTGCTCCTTTATTATGAAAAATGGCCTCCCAACTCATAAAAAGCCAATGTCATCCCTAAAAATAGTAACAAAATGCAGCACATAGATTAAGCCGAAACATACAAGCATGGATGCGAAAAAAATAGTAGAACCAGATTCCTGAGGTGTGTGTACTCCTCTCTGTCGAACACTAAAAAATTGTGGAAAAGCAGTGAAGTTAAAAATAGAACAAATGTAGAGCCGTCAATTGTCAATGGACTGAAGATCCGATGGTGGGGTTGGAGATCGGATATCCGGTCTGCCACTGGTAAAACCCCAAGTCCCAACTCTCTTCAATCTAGTTTTCGGTCCCGCTCCTGCCTTGTGCAAAGGGAAAAGATTCTACTAAGATACTTTGAGAGTAAAAACATTCCCGCCCCTCTTAAAACCAAAAAAAATATACTTCGGAACATTTGGGTTGCCACAGATTTTGTAAATCATCCCGCCCTGTGCAAAGGGAAAAGATTCTACTTAAATACTTTGAGAGTAAAAACGTTCCCGCCCCTATAAAAACCAAAAAAAAACATACTTCGGAACATTTGGGTTGCCACGGGTTTTGTAAATCATCCAAAAAAACAAAAAACAAAATCCTATAATTTTATTTCCAAATGTTTTTTTAATAGTAGTTGAAAAACTAACGCTTTATTGTATATTTTTGGTTGTGATGGAAAGCATTTTTTTGTTATATTTTAGCATATTTATTATTAAAATAATAATATATTTTTAAGATTATTTATTTTATGTAATTATTTTATTATTAAAATTTGTTAGGATAGAAATGTCGTATTTTTGGAATTTTAATGTGAAAGTACTTTTAACTTAGTTATATTGAAAATATTTAAGTTTTCTTTTTTATATTGGGTGGGTGTTAACAAAAGAGATTTTATGGTAAGTGGGTTTAATAGTTAAAAAGTGTTAGTCTCTTAAATGTCATATGACAAATTTGGAAGGAGTAGGGTATATATTCTTCTTTAGGTTAAATATATTCAAATGGTTGTGTTAATGGGGTTGTAAGAGACTATGTTTTCATCTTGAGAAAATAGAGTCATCTCGAAGTCACTCTCATAGTTTAGGTTGTCATAAGTAGAATATGTTTTTTGTCTTAAGACGTGAACATTTAATTTTAGGGAGCGTGATAATGTGGTTTTAGCGAGGCATTAAAAGATGGAACGAGCATGCACATTTGGTATGCTAGTGTTGTGTTCTTCTTGAGGCATGAGTGCACATCTAAGAAGACTCTAACAAGGGTTGAAGAGGTGGAATACTTAGAGAAGTTTTAGCGGGTTGTAGACTCACTTAGAGGTGTAGAAAAGCAAGTTAAGCACCATGAGAAGTTTTGAAGCAAACTTAAGATATTTGACAAGTTGCACAAAGGCAAATTAGCAGTGGTATTAATTGAACATTCTTTGATCGAAGTTGATAACCTCTCCTTGGCACTACCACTTTGCAAGACAAAGAAGAAATATGAAATATATGTGGAACCCACTAAAGAAGTTCGCAAGGTTGTTGCAACATATATAGGTGGTTTTTTCGTGTTGCAAAAGCAGTTATTGGAACTTAGAAGGTGACCATTGGAGTAGATTTTTCATGGAGTATCAGGGAGGTGCAAGGGTGTAGGCCACATCTTACAGGTATCTTGTACTTTTGGTGTGCGTTAGCGATGTTAGTGCATTGTGTTTGATGGGCACTAGCTATATTATGTTTCATGAAGGAAAAAACCCACAAGTTTGAGATGTCTTAACCATTTCGCATTGTAAGATGTGTTATGCCCTAGTTTTGAGGAGATAATTAGAACCCTCTCAGAGTATGATGGGTTGTACCATGGACTTAGGTCCACTTGCATGGGTTGAGGTGTAAAGCTGTCCCATGAGTTGAGGAAAATGATTGTAATGCTTACCTATATAAAGTGTTTATGATATAATATTAATGATTTTTTTTGGAGAAAGGAAGAGGAAGATAAGAAAGGAGAGGAACTAAGGTTTATTGTAAATCAATCAAAAGGAAGGAAAAATGTCTCCTATTAGAGATACTTTTCAAGTTGCCTCTTCAATAGTATTAAATTTCGTTGGAGCTATGGAGTTAGCCTCAAAAACATTGATTGGGTACTTGAGAAATCCAATATCTGACATATCCAAGCTAGTCCATTAGATATATAGATTCGTCTTGGGCAAAGGTTGCAAATTCTAAGGTGAAAATCTCCCATTTTTAATGTGGATTTTAAACCTTCCATTTGAAAATGCTAAAAGCAAGGTCATGATCTTGAAAGGAGGTCCTTAATTTTACCAAAACTCAATGCCAATGTTTAATCCATGGTGTCATTCTTTCTATTTGGGTTTTGCCTTGAACATTGAGATCTATCTTTGGGTCTAGCTATTAGTCTATCGTTTCAGTTATGTGTTGAGAAGGTCTTAAGGGTTGTAGGGGATGCGATGGTTATTTTCCAATACCCCTCCCTTGAAACCTTATAAAGAGATAGTGTGCCACATTTTGTTGTCATAATATTTCAACCATGAGCTCTTCTTACGAGTATGCCCTTGAAGGGAGGGTATGTAAAGGAAGTAGAAAAAAACAAAATTTCATGTTGAGTCGAAGGAGGGGTATAGATTGTAGGTGTCTCTAGAGGTCTTGACAAAGGTGATGGATAAAGGAGCTTACCTCTTATTGAAATGCCTTACATTCCACCATTTGAGTTGCTAAAGGGCACCGACCTTAAGGGTCATAGGTGAGTTCTCACGAAGATCTTAAAAATAAGAAGGTAGGTGTGATTTAGCATAGGATTTAATCTTCAACGGTTGAATTTTAGGGTGAGACTTCCTAGCAAAAATACCCATGTATTGAAAACAAGAGAATACCCTCAAAGAATTAAAAAATCCTAACATCAAGACTAAACTTTAGTATCTGCCTATCAAAATTTCAGATTTTTACAAGCAGAAATTGAAGGATTTAAATTCAAGAGTGCAAACACAGCATGTACAGTGGATTAAAACAACAAATATATTAGGCCCGCTCTACAAAAATATGCAATCTGAGAATTCAGGATAAAAAGAGCAGGCTCCAAAAACAATTTCATAGAAGCCTTTATTACTCAAATAAAAGAATGTCACAGCAAGTTGTCATCTCACAAAAGCTCCTACTACAACCTACAAGCTAACAGTACTCACTCTTATTATCTATTTCTACAAATGTCTAACTAGTGTGCCCATCCTTTTCATTTATAAGTTAAGATAAGGTGTTGTTAGAAAACAGGCTAATGATAGCGTTAGTGGTGCATCTCCCTTGAGCATGAGAAACTCCCTCATGACTTTGCCTTGTATGCAAGGATTTTCTTTTAGAGTAGTGCATTATCATAGTAGATATAACTCCTCTCCTGAAGGTGCCTCATTCCATAAGTGTGCACTCATGAATGCACCTTAGATGATGGTGTTAATCTCCTCAACTAGTGTGCCATACTTGGTGGGTGTGACCCAACAACTAATTCGTCTATCCTCGAAGGTGTCATTATAAGCTTCTAGCTGTATTTAAAATATTTTTGACTGGTGTACCACAATCTAGCTCTGCAATCCTGGTGCTGCTCAAATTCTCAAGGCTGAGGTGAGACCAACTCGGACCAACTAGGTTATCTAACACTCTTGAGATTTTTTTTTCCAATAACCCAAGATTCTCCCCCAACTTGTCAAAATTCCCCTTTGTTAGGAGCTTTGTCAAACTATTAACCATATGCAACTTTGTCAGAATGTGGTCCAACAATACCAACTCCCTAATGAACTTGGAATCTTAGGAAATTATATTGAATATTAATGTGTTTGAAATGATCATGACACATTGGATTTTCATAGAGCTTGATGTAACTTTGGTTCTCACAAGAGACAATATTGGGCTTCAAAAACTTATTGGTTTACTCTACAATCAAGTTGCAAATCTAGATAGCTTCATAATAAGTATATGAAACTGCCATATACTTTACTTCAATGGAACTGAATGCATGAATTGTTTCTTGCTTCTTGTTCATTTAATAAAAAGGATTTATAAAATGATAATAATGATGTTCAAAATGAGCCTTGTGATGTTCTACTTATACACATTGATTGTTCACGAGGTGTAGGGGTATGTTTATAGCATCACTACCCTTGAAAGCTTTATCTTGAAAGCACATTAATTAGAATTTTCTTTAGTTAAGAACATTTTTGTGGTGAAATGAAGTTTATCATATATATATTTATACTTTGTAGAGGTTTGAATTTGTTTTTCCTGAGTGTTGGTGAGGTTTCTTTGTATTTTTTGCATCATAGTCTAAAGTCTTTTGACCTGATTGTTTAACATGAAAGCTTTATGATTATTGGAAATATATCTGAAATACCTGCATGATCAATAAACTATTATGGTTAATTAAATTATTAATTAGGTACTACAGAAAGAGGATGATGCTGAGAGGGCTTGCTTGGGTGACTCTAGGAGCAACCCGGAGGTGGTCAGACAAAGCTCTTCTAATTTACAAATCTGAAGAGAAAAAAATGGTGATGTATATGTGGTTGCTCAACCTGGGCTATATGGAAAATCTTGGCAGAGAGTATTTACCTTTCCATGTCTTCACAAAAGTAGGTTTTCTGGTCACAGAATAAGATCACTACATGTAGGTGATGGTTCTGCAGTAAGTTCTCAGCCTTATCTTCAGAATGGCTAACAGAGAGGATCAGGTTAGAATATAGGATATAATTTGATGAATTTGGAGATTTAGAATTAAATAAAAAATTGTGGTGATGTTTGGATGGGTGCTAATTTGTAGGTTTTCCATTTTTATAATTTTCTTTGTTGTGCTTTCTGCCACGCTACCTAGTTGCTTTCATGTTGCCCTAGAATTTTAACTTTTTCGAAGTCTATCTCTGTATTGTTTCTTGCCCCATTTGAAATTTCATCCTTATTTGGTAGGTGTTTTCTTCAATATAGTGTGAATATTTTTCCATCACACAACTTCTATGGGGTTTGTCTACGCAAATAGCTTGTAAGGCCCATTCATCAAGGTATTTGATGAAATGAAATGATTATCGATGATCACCAACTGATGGTACCTGCAGAGATTTACTCTAACAATTCTACAGTTTTCCTGTGCCAACAATTATACAACATTTTAACCTCATGAACTAGTCTCCTTTGTTCTCTTAGCTGATGCTATAAGCACTTATTGTTGTTGTCAAAGCTTTTACTCTCTAGTCCCATTGAGCTATTTCAGTTATTTGTGGACATTGATCTATTTTCATTTCATTTCTTCAATTTTTCTAAATGTTATGCGTTACCTTTGGCCAGTGCCTTCTTTCTTAGCTATGCTTTTTCTGCTTAAGCATTCCAGCCAGCTAGATCAGCATGGGCAGCAGGAGCCACGTAATCCAGCCAGAGCCCAACAGGGGCAGCGTAGAGGCAGCAGGGGCCACGCAAGGCTGATGCAAGCCCAGTCAGGGCAGCGCGGGGGCAGTGTAAGCCCTTCAAGTGTGACACAGGGTCTTACTGAGCAGCGCAGAAGCTGATGCAAGCCAGTAAGGCTGACGTAGAGGGATTCAGAGTAGTGTATTACTGCCATATTTATTTCTCTATTGGGTGAACCAGTTTTGGTGCCCAAGATTGTTGTACTTAGAAACTTCATAATAATGAAAACCCTCCAGAGCTCGCTGCACCGGTTTCTCGCATTGGGTTTTTTCCGGGGACAGTTGTCCAAAAAATCCATGTGTCACTTTGTCTATGAGCATGTTATTCAGTATTTGATCTATATGTGTAGGTTTCTAGTTGTATTTACTATTTACTTCGCTAATTTATTGAATATTTTATAAATTAACTTGTAACTTAATTCAGGTAGGAGAAGTAAATCAAGATACTGCAGTAGGGTTTCTTAGATTAAGAAATTTTCACATTCCCTAGGTCTAGCCCCATTAGGTCACCTAGGGCAACAATTTCCTAGGAATCTGGCTAGAGGAAAACTTCTATCTCCTAGAGGCAGTTGCGTTGCTGGGTGCCCTCAATCTCCTCAGAACTTGGGCCAATTCCGACGGTGGAATCTCGAGATACCTCAAGCCCTAGCTCTAGGATCAAGTTTTTCCTAAGTGTTCCCAAGGATAGAACCTATTAGGATCAATTTGACCTATCGAAGTAAAAAATCTTGTCTGGTCCTTTCCCATCACCTTGTCTAGGATAGGAACATCATTAGTTGGTAAATTCCATCCCCAAACCTAGGCTGGGTCCACTTGGCCCTGTGTGGTCCCATTTGGTGTGAAAGGCCTTTCATCAAGGACCATTTGGGAATCCAAGTTCCCAAACGATTTTAGGGATTGAGAACTTCCTTCGTAAGTCTTATTCTTCCCCCTCAACCCTTCAATCCCCCTCCTCTCTCCCTAGAAGATAAATTCCCTTGCTTAAAAGGAAAGCAAGTCCCACTCTTTATTTTATCTCAGGGAAACGGTTTCGAGGGTCACTTCCCACCTATTCATTGACCTATACTCTACAAGTGACTTCCTAAACTACCGGGACTCCACCCATCAATGAAAGTCCGCGAAGAGCAAGGAGCCTTAGCTCTGGTGACAATGGGCTAAGCCTCCATCGTTTCCCTTGTCCTAGCAGTTTCCCTCTTAGGAACCCCTTTTAGGTCCTCTACTAGTTTGAGTGGTAACAATTTGTTCACAATTCCATTTGTGAATAGCTCTTTGGTATGCCTAATTTCGCCATACTACAACTCCAAGATGAGAAGTCCAGGGCTATGGAGGTTGCCCTTCTTCTCACTGAATCAATCCTCTACAATATAGTGAACTAGGGCTAGTTGGTTGGCCCAGTTGACTGTTACTTTAGTCCTTCAAATTCTTCACATTCTTAGGCCGTATACACCTTCCCTTCTACCAATTTTGTTGTCCTTCACCAGAATAAGAGTCAGGGCTCTTCTTTAACAGTAACCTAACAACCCTCCAACTGTACTTTGACTACCATCAATCTGCCCAACCATAATCAATTCTTTTTACTGATCTAGGGCCCACAATATTGTCTTCATCTAGGGCTCTTCAAATCTGCCAACTAACAATGGTTTGAGTCCTCTCAAGATCATTTTTCTTGTGTATCGACAATTTGATCTTTGTTGTCCAATCTATGAAAAAATATGAACTACTCCTCTTATCATACTTCTAACAATCTATAGATGACTGAACTAGGGTTACAAATCAACCACTAATAGTCCACTTACTAATTTTTTATAGGTTTCTTCAGATTTTTGTCTAAAACTCCCAACTGTACTTGGACTACCATCAATCTGCCCAACCACAATCAATTATTTTTACTGATCTGGGGCCCACAATATTGTCTTCATCTAGGGCTCTTCAAATCTGCCACCTAACAATGGTTTGAGTCCTCTCAAGATCATTGTTCTTGTGTATCGACAATTTGATCTTTGTTGTCCAATCTATGAAAAAATATGAACTACTCCTCTTATCATACTTCTAATAATCTGTAGATGACTAAACTAGGGTCACAAATCAGCCACTAATAGTCCATTTACTAATTTTTTATGGGTTTATTCAGATCTTTGTCTAAAACTCTATGGAAAGTCCACCAAAATCAACTCCTCTGCATGTCAATCCATTCTTCATATGGCACATTTCTTCTGCATGCTCAATCTTCTACTCAGGTTCCACCCTCCTTTGTATATGTTGTCTCCACACATACTAAATCTACAAACCATCTTCCAGATATGTGGTCTTTATTGTAGAAATAAACCTCGCTCTAAGGGTCACAACCCGTCTTCTTCTACGCAAATTTGTCACAGTATTAAGGGCATACCTTATGAACTAAACATGCTAGGAAATTGTCCTAACTAGGGCATCATACTTATGTACTTCTAATTGTCGTAGAACAAACCCTATCCACACATAGAAAAAACACGACTCTTGCCTCCATAAGGGACTCAACCTAGCTCATATGGATCCATAGATTTTGGGCATTTCTTTGACTGAATCTTGACATGAAATTCAGATCTCAATGTCGACCCTCAAACTAGGGTTAACTCAGTCAATATTATGCCTGCGTCGACTTCTGTTATGGCTCTAAATTACAGTGCAAGCCCTCCTCCATTTATGTTGGTATTTATCACAAACCTTGCAGCCTACTAACCACCACAAGGCAAGATGGTATCAACCCTCTCTTCTATTTCATGTAGGAAATCTAACCAACGGGATTCAATCTGATCTTGTAATGTACTAAAACAAGGCACTGATTCCTTCCTACAATTTTTGGAAACAAAACATGCTTGCACAATCACATATAAGTAAGAGAAACAAGTTATCAATTGCACAACACAAGATGTATCTGGGGAAGCAAATGCTCAAAACCCTCTGTCTATATTTTCTATTAAGTCAAGAAATCATGAAAAAATAAAAGGTTTAATCTCTCTTGAGATTCTCCAGCACTCTGCCAATTGTCTCCTGCTGATCTAGGCAGAATTGGTCTAGTACTTAGCCAATTCTTAGCCTTCCTTTAGCCTGCCTTTCTCACGCAATTCCTATGGAATTATCTCCATATTAATTGTTGGGGTTCCCATGTTTTGTCTAGATTGGCAAGACCAAAATATGAGACAACATTAGAATTGCTTTGGGGCCCTAAGATCTAGCCCTCCTGCACCCAGAGAGGGATCTCTCCAACAAAACAAAGAATGGTATATCTTTGAAGCTCAAGATGAGGTATTAGGCTAGGTATGAAGCACAAGGGGGGGGGTTTTAAGATGATTTGGTTGGTTGGTTGCTGGGTTAGTCATGAGATCATAGACTGAGAAAGCAATGAGAGGAAAGGAACAAAGCAACAGGATGTTTCAGTAAAGAGGATAGGTCAAGAAAGTGCCATCGATTGGGCTATGGAGTCATGAAAGGGAATTACTTGCAACAATTAGCCAAAGCTTTCAGAGGGCAAGTCATCTAATACTAAATTATCTTTTAGATTAGATGGTGGGATGGAACATTAAGGATTGAAAGTGAAATAATGAGAGTAACCTAATTTTTGTCTATAGATCAAGTCAGAGGTCATTTAACTGCAGACCTGCTTGGAAATACTCATAGGCAACTCTCAAAAGAGGGACAAAGGGGCAGCTTATAGATCGGACCAAAGGTCATTTAACTCCAGGTCAGCTTTAGCATGCTCCAAGCGAAAACAGGGATAAATTTAACAGAGAGATCTTAGAAAGGCCAGTTGGTCGCACAAGGATCCTAGTGGACAGGGAAAACTCTAATCCCCAGTGTTCCAAAATCTTCCAGCTCAAACCCAACAAGGAAAACTAACAACAGAAAACATTGAAGGAAAGGAGATTAGAGACATAGCGTACCTAACAAGGGTAAATCCTATGCTATATTTCTGATGCAAGCCAGCAGAAAATGAAACAATATGAAAATGTAATAAACAGCGTTAGGAAAACATCACCAATAGTAATAGACCAAGATCCTGTGAAATGTGCTTTGATTAATTGATGAAAAACCAGTCACATACACTGAGCTCAATGGCTGTTACAATCCAGGCTTCTCCTTTTAGCCTACTACATACAAACTACTCTGTTATTCCCTCCCAAGAATGTTCTAACAATCAAAATGAATCTCTCTAACTACAATCGGCAACAACCGAACAACAACCGTTACAATATGCTCTTCAGGATTCTTATAGGAGAAAAAACTAATAGGAGTAGATGTAATCTTAAATGCAGCTTTAAGTTCTGAAGCAATAGGAGGGCCGAGGCTCCATCTCCTTTTAAATTCTGAGCATTTATCTCTGGTACTCATTGGATGATGGAGTGGTCTTCATCAGGTTTCCATTTACTCCAGGTATGTCTCTGGTGTACTGAAAAAAATGCAGAATGATGATGCTATGGTTTTCCATACTGTGTAACTAATGCACTGGTAGCATAGAACTGTTGTCAGGGCTGAAAAATCTCCCTAGAACACGGCATAGAATAAAAGCAATATGGATACTGTGTCCTTTTATGGAAGAACGTACTGTTGATATGAAAACCTTGATAGTATTATTTTCTGTGCATTGAACCTTCTAATTGATCCTCGGGGTCTTCGATCTCGTACCTTCCCTTTGAATAATTTGATTAAGGCTCAAAATCTGCAATACAGGCCTTAAACGTGCTATTTTTCCACTGATACTCTTTGCTGCTTTCTCGATTTCCTCTGACTGCGAAATATGTGCTTTAATGGCGCCGGAGAGGTTTTGCAGAGCTTTAATTCTGTCCTTCACTGAATTTTATGCCGCAGACACCTTTCCGAACATTTCCCTGTAATACCAGGCTCTGGATTTAGCTTCCTCTACACACTGTACCACCATAATAGAGGATATGAATTATGGCAGTTTTTCGCCGCCTGTAACCCTTCAAAATACGCAAACAAATTAATAAAACCATGTACGGAGGTGGTGGATGCAGTGGGGATGACATGAACGGCCATGTAGACTTGTGAGATGTTTGAATCGTGCAGGATGGCGGAGAAAAATGTAGCGAATCAACAGAAGATTTTCATGGTGAAAGGTGGCGGACTGTGGCAAAGGCTTGAATGTAAACATTGGAATTTGACCTTTGCACGAAATGTATAAGGAACTGATGCAAATGCGACGAAAAATATATGAACACACATGGAATGATGACATGGTGATATGGAGTTGATGGTAGGCATGCGAATAAATCTGGACCATCCGATCTCAGGAGGAGATCGACGGTCGAAAGTGGTGGAAGGAAACAGATGGTGGGCCAGGGGTATGGATGCCTTGGATTATCACGTGCACAGCTTCATGGGACAACCGTTAGATGGGCGATCGCAGATCAGATGGCTGATATGCATATCACTCTGTGTCCTGTACCGAACGATAACACGCGATGAGTGGGCAGTTTTCCACCTGTACTGGCGCCACGCGTCAGATGCTGTATGGAATCGTTGGCCCATCAGAAAATACTGCCCACCCCTCAAAGGCGGTGCGATAGATATCGGTGGTTTTTGAAACAGTGCGCGGGCGGGGACCACAGGCGGATGGGAGAATATGGACCGTCGGATCATCGCTCAAATAGACAGCAGATTTCTGATCCGGTGGTGAACAGGTTTAACGATAGTTGCTACGGGGGTGGTGATCGTCATCCATTCTGTTTATATCAACGATTGAAAACGAGCCCGATGAACATATGAGATAAGCGCTTCCTGCCCTGGCGCCGGGTCATGGCGCTGGGTCACGTGGGGAAAAAGATACAGGGGGCTTGGCCAAAAGGGGCTAGGACCCATGTTATGGAGAATATGACTTTTTGGGCCATTTTAATGCAATTTGAGGGTGGAAAAGGGAAACGATAGGGAGAAAATGATTGTTTAAACCAAACAAAAAGTATTTGAAGGGTTTAAATGGGGTTTTGGGAGGATTAGAGGATTAATGAAGGAAGTTTAGAAGGGGGGAAAAAGGGTGGAAATGAAACTCAGAAAAGGGGCAACAGAGTGAAATGGGATATCTTGTAGGGGTACAAGGGATAAAAATATGTCCTTTGGAGCACGGCTTCTGCAATCAGAGAGGCTTTATAATGGGAATCATTAGAGGGGATTTATCAAAGGACAAAGCACAAGGAGACTTCAAGGGTGATGTGTTTTAAGAGGAAATGCATTCCTTGAAGGCTTAAAAACATTTTAACCCCCTATTTGCTTGTCAAAAATTTATAGGGGGCTAACATTAATTAGGAAAATCAACCTTCCTTGATTGCGCAATCCATCATGGCATCCCAATGACTTTATAATTTCACATGGGAAATTTTCTATAAATAAAACTGATAGTTATGTTCCTCTCAACTATGTTACAATAAGGATCAAAGGTATTTTTATTATTTAAAATATGATAAAACCCTAAACAACCAAAACCCTAACCGAAGGAGATGTAACACCAATGGTTTATGGGCCCCATTGGGGTTAGTTGTGCAGCCAACTTCCTGGGGTCGTAACTTGGTCATATGATCTTCGTTTGATGCACATGATACCTTGTTAGAAAGATCTCTCTGAGGACTACAAATACTAATGTGATTTCAAAGAAGTCGCCAAACCTTTCATGCCCAAAAAACGTTGTTTGGAGCCTCAAAACAACTCTGGAAGTTCAAGACCCGAAAAACTGCAAAAATGGTAAATTGTGCTATAATTAAGGAAATTGAAAAACTGAAAGAGAAAATGGCGATGGCCCAAGTGGAATAGGCAGGTGGCCACCAATATCCACCTCGATCACGTTAAATTGAATTTCTTGAGCTAACTCAATCATCATGACTTATTTAACTAACACAAGTTGTTATGAGATGAAATTACAATTTATTGTCCAATTTATTTAAGGGATAAATAAATTAGAGGCCTCAAATTCCTCACTCCTGGTACATCAAAACTCCTCAGCAGTGTGGGTGCATTTTTTTTGTCCTTTCTAGTTGCCAATTTCACTATTTCTTGTTGCAAATTTCAACACTCCCTCTCAACAAGAAAGGAATTCAATCTATCCTGATCTGGTACCTTTGGAATGCTCTACATTCTACACTTCTCTAGTGTTGTTTGCACCTGCAAATATTGAAACTGAATAACCTCTGAACAACTAAATAAGTATAATGCATCTGTCATCATATTCTTCTGACTACTACTAGCTACTGCACCTATCTGTAGTGGATTCTCTATGATGCTGCTGACATCTGCATTTGTGCCCTTTGAACTATTGCTAACTCTGATTTGTGCTCCAGTATTTGACATATGTCACTCTAATTTCTGTCTTGCTGACATCTAAACACATCAATCTAACTGATCCTTCCTATTACTATTGTACTGTGGGCTCCTTGTATCCAGGTTCGATCCATTCGACACGCCATCTCAATGGACCTTGCCCAAATTTCTTGGAATTATGTCTACACATCACCCCACCTTACACCTCGAGGTATGGTTGCTCCCTCTTCCCATCTAACTCGAAATTTCCCCCTCATGGAGGTCTCTGCTTGAGTGGACGCTTCCACTTGGTCTCCTCTCTGCTTCTCCAATTGTGGCAGCTACTCCACAACCTTTTGAGACTGCTTCTCATGAGGATGCATGTTGAGAGATAATTTATGCTCCCTCTGAACCACCAAGTCTCTAACTTCTGCGTTTCTCCTCAAAGGTTTGCATGCATTTGGTACCTCAAGTGAATATAGGTTCTTGACTCGTGCACAGTGTAATTGTCTCGAAGTTACAAAAAGTTTCTAAAAAAGAGTTGATTTTAAATCTATGATATCTCCCTCATCCAAGCTCCAATTCGACTGATTTGTTTTTTCCATTTGGGTAGATTTTCGCAACGAATCCAAATATTCTATTTATTTTTGAAAATTTTACACCAAAATCTTCAGACATTCTTTGCAATCTCGCCGCCCAAAAAATTCCTGCTCTGATACCATGTAGAAAATCTAACCAACGAGGTTCATTCGGATCTCATAACCAACTAAAACAAGATATTGAATCCTTCCTAAAATTTGTGGAAACAAAACACGATCACACAATCACATATAAGTAAGAGAAATAGATTATCAATTGCACAACAACATGATGTATTTGGGGAAAGAAAATGCTCAAAACCCCTCTATCTCTATTATGTATTAAGTCAAGGAATCATGAAAAAATAAAATGCTTAATCTCTCATGAGATTCTCCAACACTCTGTCAATTGTCTCCTGTTGATCTAGGAAAAATCGTTCTAGTACTTAGCCAATTCTCATCCTTACTTCAGCCTGCCTTGCTCATGAAATTCCTAGGGAATTAACTCCTTACTAATTAGGAAAATCAGTCTTCCTTGATTGCGAAATCCATCATGGCATCCCAATGACTTTATAATTGCACATGGGAAATTTTCTCTGAATACAACTGATAGTTATGTTCCCTTTAACCTTTGTCTCAGCTGGGTATTCCTCGAAACTAACATGCATGCAACTATTAATAGTGAATTATTAGTTATCTGATTGAGAACTCATTGTGAATGAAATCTAATTTAATTCACTGGACCTCTCACAATCTCATCACTCAGTTAAAACTAGTTAAATTGATTTCAACTCATTTAATTGAGTTAATTACACTTGCACCCCACTAATGCATCAAGTTCAACTGGACCCCAAAAATATTGGAATCCCTCTAGATGCCTCATCTTAGACCCTCAACTCGAATTTCTTGAGCTAACTCGGTTATCATGACTTAATTAACTGACACAAGTTGTTATGATATGAAATTACAATTTATTGTCCAATTTATTTAACGGAAAAATAATTTAGATGCCCCACATTCCTCACTCCTGGTGCATCAAAATTCCTCACTTGTGTGGGTGAATTTTTTTTTTTCCTTTCTGGTTTCCATTCTCACTGTTTCTTGTTGCAAATTTCAACATTTCAGAATTTGATGTGGCCTTCACACAAAGACACCATTGAAATCACATCCCAGATTCTCACGAGAAACCTCTCTTAAGCTCAATCCACCATAAGAGAAGAAACAATATGCCATCCTACTTCCTAGCGCAAACCAACCATTAAGGTATGCAACATTATTTTGAACCCTCACATGATGATATTGCTCTTGGAGGATGATCATGACCTCCCTTTAACAACCCTTACTCGACTCTCGTACTCGACCTACTTTAGGACTACATCTCTCTTCACCCCCCTTGATGTGCCAAATAGTGGGAATACATGTCAAACATGCTAATATGTGCCAAGTGATAAGGCATGCCAAGATGTGCAAGGGTGTGTCAATGCGTGTCAGGGACTGTCAAGAAAACAAAATGGAGAAAAAATTTAAACTACAAGGAAATGAACACATAAAAGGGTCAATAAGTCATCAATTTACCTTTTCCAAGAGGGGCATGCTAGACACACCAACACTAGGTGGCAATAGGTGCCAAGTGCAAAGTCTTAGTACATTCTAAGTGCGAAGTATTCCTTTGTTGCTTCTCATCTACATTCCAACAATTGATCATGACAAATAAATTTAATATTAAACCATGCCAAATCATACCAAGGCATCTCAACATATTCCATACATGCTAAGAATTTCCAAGCGCCAACACATGCCAAGCACCAATATGTGTCAGGGACTAATGTTATGCATGTTATGAAGTGGAAGGGAATGTTGAAGGGTGCTAAGGTGTGCTAGAGAGTGATAATGCATGTTGATGAGTGTTAAGGAGTACTAGGAAAAAAATCATGGAAGTTAATGAATATGAGGAACGTGTACTGCGAGAGACTAGTGTTAATGAGTGTTAGTTGTCATGCCAAGGAGGGAGTGACAAGGCATGCTAAGCATTGGTAAGGCATGCTAGGGAATATCAAGGCATGTCAATAATTCCAAAAGTGTGCTTGGGAGTTCCAGGGTGTGCTAATTATATCATGTGCCAATCAATAGTGCCAAGATATGCCAATACATGCTAGGTGCTAAGGATGTGCTGCAGGGTACCAGGGTATGTCAATATGTGTCAAGACAACAAAAGGAAGAACCAGTAAGAGGGTTAATAAGTCAGGACTTTATCTTTTTGAAAAGGGGCATGCTAGGCACACTAATAATAGGTCCCAATACATGCCAAGTGGTATTGTGTGCCAAGTGCTAATGTATGTCAATGCATTCGACCAAGGTGTTCCAGGGCATGCTAGGGACTATATTCAGCATGCCAACACATGCTAGGAGAGTTCCATGTTGTGCTAGTGCGTTCCATCATGTGCTTGGGTGTTAGTGTCATCACAAGATGTTCTAGGTACAAAGATGTTCCAAGACATGTGGGGTGCTAAGAAATGTTATGTGTGCCTAAGCATTAATTTAAGGTGTGCCCAGATTGTTGAGGATTGTTAGGTCTTTCCTATTAATAGAATTGTTAGAGATTGATTATGTATTAAATAATATATTTCCTACAAACAGTAGTGGAACTTTATCTAAAGGGAATTTGATAGATAGTAAACTTAATAGATATGAATCATGTGTTGACTCATAGGAAATCTCTATTCGACTAGTCATTATTTGAGGGAAATGATACACACTAATTACTTCGTAAAAAATTGACTGACCCTAACCCTTATGGCCTTGGACATATTATAAAAAATACTCCACAATAATGGTATTAAATCATTATCTTTTGACAAAAAATATATTAACATGCACATAGCGTCATCAAAAACTCATTAGAATGATCAATGATGACGAACATTTTTTGACCGTCACCAAAAGTAACAAAAAGAGTATTGGTGAGGGTCATTAAAAGTTCGTCACTAGAAGTGTCACCAAGAGAGAATTAGTGATGGGCCTTTAACGACCCTCACCAAAAGTTTCATTGAAAATTTCTTTGGTGACAGACCATAAAGGTCCATTATTGTATACACTTACAGTGACGGTTTTTTAATGATCAATGATGACGGACATTTTTTGACCGTCACTAAAAGTAACAAAAAGAGCATTGGTGAGGGTCATTAAAATTTCGTCACTAGAAGTGTCACCAAAGAGAGAATTAGTGATGGGCCTTTAATGACCCTCACCAAAAGTGTCATTGAAAATTTCTTTGGTGACGGACCATAAAGGACCATCATTATATACACTTACAGTGACAGTTTTTTAAGGACCGTCACCATATGTGACATTGGTGACGGACCTTAAAGGTCCGTCACAAGAATGACCCTCACCAATGTGCTTTTTTCTTGTATTGTGAACAGAGGTTGTTTGGAGATGAGATGAAAGTTCAAAAGCAACAAGACGGTAAGGATGTAAGGGTGGTAGTAAGAATCCAACAACTTCAAAGACAAGATAACAAATGGAAATTTGAAGACAATTGGCAGAGTGAGTACTAGTTAGAAGATAAACTGGACATGGATATTGAAAGAATAAGAAAGTTTATGGTGAAGGTGTCTCAGAAGAAGAGAGTAGCTAGGAAGCAAAGCAGAAGCAGCAAGAGAAAGACAACAGAAGAATGTGAGAGCATAGCCAGTGGGGAAATGCATCATAAAGTATGGAGACCTGGAGAACAACAACAAACAACAACAGTAACAACCAAAGACAAACTACAAAACATAGTTTGGGATCCAAGAGGAAAACTATTAAAGACACATGATCTGAAGATCATGATTATTTTCACTTGGGGCGTCTGATGCAAGAGAATCTCCTCTAAGTCAAAAGTCAAAGTAGAAATCAGACCTTAGGGTCTTGACATTTGTTCAAGGAGGAACCATTGTAAAAGAGACATTGTAAAACTCATGTAAAAAGTGTTTTATTTCTTAGTGAACATTGGTAGGGAATATGCTTAGTGATTAGGGGTCAATAAGTGTTGAGCCAATGTACCAAATCCCCTTAAGAAATGGGATATTAGAGATAATATTTTTTTGTTTATGCTAAGAAGATAGAGAAATCATAAAGTAGGATTTCCTTAGAAATAGAAATTAGTTACAAGTTTATAGGAGTTGAGTGAGGGATGGATAAGATCTAAATTGTGTTATAAGTTGAATTGTAAGCTTCGAAAAATGAGAGGCCAGATTAAAGAAAGAAGATCAGGCATAGACCGCGAGACACAGAGGGTTAGGAAGAGAATGCCATGCCAAGAGAGCAGCAGGCCAAAGATAGATTGTAAGAAGGTTTTATTTGTACCTGTACATTTGTTAATTAATGAAAAATCAAATTCATAGTGACTGTGTGTCATTCCTTTAGTTACAATCTGAGTGATCCGTAACTGAGAAATTATGGCTTCTGTGTAATAAAACATTGTTATGTGAATTTCGATTAAAGAGTAATAAGGACCTAGTGACTAGGTAGAATCATGTGTGATTCCATTCTAGAGAAATTATAAATTGAATGCAGGTCGAGAAGGAAACAAATCCAAACTTTGGATTCAGAGAAGTAATACAGAAGGGTGTTCTGTATTCGGCCTTGAGACAATGTAATGGTTATACGAATAACCAAAAAAAAAAATCTCAGGAGATATTAATGCTTTTAAATGCTTAACAAGCTCAAGAAGGATAGTGTGAAGGAAACGAAGACGCAAAGCGGTGACGTTCGAAGAAACAAAAGAAAAGACCTAGGTAACAAAGCCTTTGAAATATTTACAAAGGAATGGAATGGAAGGTGAAGATTAAAACCACAAAGATCAGTTTTGAATATGAGCAGCTAAGATTTAATTCGAAATTTAAATTGGGGAAAATTTGAAGTGGGCACGTGTAGGGCGGAGCAGTCAAGTGCACATCGCAATCGTCGATTTCAATATTTAAGTTTAAAACATCGGCCGGTAAATTTTTTTATTTGTGATGCGGTGAAGAGGAGCACGTGCCGGTGAGGTCCACTCACATATCTCACATTGCATGCGATATGGCACAAGTAGGTAACAACGAAGATTAAACTCTGTGAAGTGCGAATTGATAATTTCTTTGATATGCAAAGAGGTATAGCAAGATCATTAGATATGGCATAGATCAACGGTGGAGATTACATCGTAGCTAAGTGAAATTTTTCATCGGTAGAGATATATGGTTATTGTTAAGGTTGCATGTTATTTTGTGTGATGTATAATGTCATATTTGTTGTGATCTATGATATGAAAAGTGCAATGGAGATTTGTGATGCGGAATTTCACAGTGAAGAGTCTTGGTAAGTGTGAAGAATCACAAGAAAGAATAAAGGGGTAAGCTAAATTGTAAGCACATAATAGAAGGATTGGTTTGGGTTTCCACAAAGCTTATTTCCGCGTGTAGACTGGAGTGTATAATATTTTACGAGTATTAAATCTTGGGAATAGGCATAATTGTTTAAATTTTCTGCGTATGTGGGTAAAATCGTCCTTTTGGCTGAATCAACATCCTAAGTTGTCAGATGAACATTTTTACTATATTCACCATGCTTACAACTAAGCAAGTCACTCTTCGACTCAAAAAGCACCATTTGAGGCATGTTTTGGATACTTTCCTAAATATCCTTTATATTTTATCTTTGGGAAATATTTTTCTATTGATGGTCATAGTGACGTAGTCAAAGCTAAGAGATTCATTGAACAATTTCAATTGGTACATCAAACAGTTCAAGAGAAGTTGGAGAAGAGTCAAGTCAAGTAAAAGAAAAGACATGATAAGCATCATGTAGATAAAAATTTTTCAAGTTGGTGATGAGGTTTGGCTTCACATTATCAAAGAGAGAGTCCAAGGAGAAGGTAAAAAACTGAAACCAATTTTATATGGTCCATTCAAAATTCTAGAAAATATTGGTAACAATTCCTTAAGGTTGGATTTACCTTCATACATGCAAATTTATGGAGTTGTTAATGTTGATAATTTTAGATTGTATGAGCCTCCTTTGATTGAAGATCAAGGAAAGCATGTTCAAATGCCTTCAATTAAAAATTTCTATCCTGAATTTCTTGAAAAATTGTAGCAAGACACTATCCTTGACAGAAAAACATGGACTTCAAAATGAGGAAGCATGGAATATCTTCGTGTGGGACTCAAGGGTATAAATACAAGAAAAACCAAATGGTTTTATATTGGAAGGGTGAGGGAACTATACCCTCATTTGTTTGTAAACTGAAAGTGATATTTTTGGGTCCAAAAGCCTGTAGTGGGGAGGAACAATCTAGTGGATCAATTTTATGCTTGAAATTCAAAGTTCTTAGAATGGAACGAAACTTGTGTGCTTGCATAGATCTCATCATTTTGAATCCATCATAAATCATTTTGTAAAAAAAAAAGTTTGTATTATCCTGCAATCGTGTTTTGTCTGTTTTTGGAAACAACTAAAAAAAATGGTTTTTAGGATGCACAAGGTTGCCCAGTTAGCAGTCTCTACTATTGACTGGACCCTGAATATGCACATTTGAATTGATATTTTTTGCTATTCGCAGTGTGCTACTTGTCACGTTTTGGTTGGTTTGATATGGATTTATCTCATGGGTTGATTGGTATATGAACCAGGGAATGCCACGTGATCCAACCAAATGTTTCCATATGGCACCCTGGTAGTCGACCAAAACATTGATTATGGGTGGATAACACTCTGGCAGAATCGAACACAACACCTCTGGGTGGAAAGACCGACACTTTACCAACACGCTATGCATTGTGACTTAATCATATTGGTTCCAATGTTTTGTTTAAATGTTGTGTGTTGGCGTGTTTGGGGGTGGGCCGGGGCTAGCCCTAACCCTGGTCACTGCGCCCACAAAAATAAGGGGCAGGACCAGGGGCCAGGGCTTAGCACACCCCCCCCCCCCCCCCCAATTATTTTATATCAAAATAATTTGGCTTCCCATAAATAATAAAAATTCGGTCTATAGGATGCATTATTAAAATTAATGGTCCCACAATTTGCGCTGGTTGTTGGAAGAAAATTTGCTCAATTAGCACTTTTTTGGCAAAATTTTAGGGCGCTTTGTAGGCAAGTCTAAATTGTAGGATCAATTGCTGGAAACTTGTGGAGATCATAACTTCTTCAGTTTTTGGTCTTTTTGGGACCATAAAGAGGCTAGATGGGTTTTTTTACAGTGATGAAACCAATGGAGCTATCACCACAACCATTTGAGCACTATCAATGTAAGTAAACACCATGTTTTGAGAATAAAGAAAGAGAGCCAACCATTGGAAGCTAGACCAGGAGACGTGGCCTAAAATGGTTGAACTCCTTCATCAATTGTTGTTGTGTGTTTACTGTTATGGTGATATTTTCTCATGTTTTTCTGCAAAAAAATCTTTTAAATTTCATGTTTATGTTTTTAATAATTTCACAAAAGAGGCTTAAACCCTAATTTAATCGCTTGAAAATTTTTTCAAGCCTCACACAATTTTTAAATACAGATCATCACAAGGCCGTTGTGAATATGTCAATATTTTTTTCCTCTATCGGGATGTATTGTAGTAAAATTTCCCACCTCTTCACATAGTCCCGTAAATGATGATACCAAATATCTATATGATTGGTATGATCGTGAGGTACCATATTTTGAGAGAGGCTAGTGCAGCTCTGATTATCACAATAGATCACAGTAGAATCCATCATATGACCAAAAAATCCAAAAAGTATATTTCGCATCCAAATTGCCTCACATGTTGCTTGAATTACAACCATGTATTCAACTTCTATAGAATTGAGAACCAAAAATATTTGATTCCTATTGTACTAGGAAACCATTACAAAACCAACACTGGAAATTCCACATGGTTTACTCTTTCGTTTGGATGTACTCCTTGAAAAAAATGCATCTTTGAAGCTAGATGACTTCACTCCCTCTTTCCATCTATACAATAATCCATACAGGGTAGTCCCTTTGAGGAACTTTAAAAACATGCTTAGCTTCCTTCCAATACAATTTGGTCAGCCTAAGCATAGCTTGGCTCAGCTATTTGACTACATAGCACATATCTAGTCATGTGTCCATAAGATACATCGATGAACCCACTAACCGCAAGTAAATGGTAGCATCTGCCTCTTCACCTAATGTGATAGTCCTCTTTCTCCAGTTGGTTGCTAGAGGTGTCTTCATGGGCTTACAACTCTCCATTCATAATCTATGCAATATCTCATTGGCATACTTTCATTGAGACATAAACAATTCTGCATCGTCTTGCCATACTTCTAGCTCGAGGAAGTAGTGTATGAGACCCATGCCTTTCATCTCAAATTCCCTTGCAAGGTCATCCTTGCAAGATTTGATCAATTTCTCATCACTTTTTAATATTAAATCATTAGCATATAAAACAATGATAAGAAATTTAACTTCTACCAAATTAGGTTAGAGGTTCGCATCCACTTAATTTTTGGTGAAGCCTAATCTAGTGAGGTAACTATCGATCCTGGTGTACCATGGTCAAGGTGCCTTATTGAGACTGTACAAATATCATCTGAGTCTGCACACATGAGACTCCTGATCAAATGTCTCAAAACCTTCTGGTTTATCGTTGTACACCTCCTCATTAATAACCCCATGCATGAATATTGTTTTTACATCCATTTGGTGAATCTTCCATCATATTTGTGCAACCATTACAAGAATTGATTTAATGGATGAATATCTTGCTACGAGGGAAAATGTTTCCTCATAGTCAATTCCATAAACTTGAAAGAACCCTTTTGCCACAAATGTGGCCTTATAATTCTCTATTCTTATGTCTGTTGCATTATTAACCTTGAAGATCCATCTCAAACCCACAATTGATATATCTATTGGCCTTGGGACCACTTCCCAAACATTATTATTCATGATGGATTTGTATTCTTCCAACATTGCATCAACCCAAACTAGTTGCTCAAATGTATCTTCAAAAGAGGATGGCTCAGTCTCTATTATCTCATTGATTAGATCCATGTAGCCAGTGTACCTTTCAGGTGACCTCCTTTTCCTGGGGGAATTTTAAGGAGCTCCCACATTCTACCTCACATCTTGCATCCACCTATCAAATTCCATGGTTCTATTTATGCCTTCTCTAGATGGTTCTTCTTGAGTGAATGTATCCACTCTTTGGTCCTCTATTTTTGGCTTCCCCACAACTTCCTGAGGCTCCTCCTTTGGAGCTAAAATCTCCTCTTCTAATGGGATCCAAAGCGCCCTTTCAAGAGAGCACCACATTTTTTTCTCCTCATCAAAATTTAAATCCCTTTGCACAATTTTCATCTTGAGGGAAAGTAAGTAAACATGGTAATTGTGTAAAGTATTGGTGTAACCCACATAAAATTCCAACTTTTTTGTTGGCACAAGCTTCTTCCTCGAATATTTGGAGACATGGAAGTAAACAAAGGCTCCAAAAATTCTAAAGTGAGACACATCCAACTTTATCTTGGATAAATCCTCCTCTGGTGTAATCATACCAAGAATCAATGAGGAATATGGTTCTACAAGTAGAATTTTGTGTTACATGTATCTTCCCACAAAAGTAGTGGTAGGTCTTGGTCATGTAGCATTTCTCTCAAATCTCCCACAATTCTATGGTTCTTTCTCTCATCTACCTTATTCTTTTGTGGATTTTGGAGTGTTGTAAGCTCTCTTCAAATGCCTTCTTTCACGTAGAACTCCTTGAAGTCAATCGAAACATACTCACCTCGATTGTTACTCCCGAGAGCCTTCACCTTCTTTATAATTTGTTTCTCATCTAGTTCCTTGATTTCTAAGAACTTTGAGAATGTATCATGCTTCTTCTACATGAAGAATATCAACACTTCATTGCGAAATAATCAATAAAAATAACATTGTAATTATGCTTGGTAGTGGAGGATGTACAGAAAAGTCCACTAAAATAAAAGTGGACTCTTTCCAAGATGACTTGTTCTTTGTTGTCTCTTTCATGGAATGTGGATTTCACATACTTCTCCAAGGTACAACCCTTGGAGACATATTGTTGCTAAAGTTATCATTTAGGTAGGACAATGGTTATTTTATGCATAATTTTCAGGGTGCCATGATGAAAATGGCCCAATATCCTGTGCCAAAGTTCACCAACATCACACATCCACATTTTTTCCACCTTACTGCTTAATGCAACAAAATATTCCACATCCATATTTTATATGTTCTTCACCCAAACCCTGATCTGCTTTACACATCCATTAGTTATGTTTCTCGGGAATTATTTTCCTTTATTAATGATCACATCATAACCACGGTCTTCCAAAACTACTACAGTTATGAGATTCTTCTTTAGTCCTGCAAAAGATGTGACATATTTTAGGGGAAGAGGGGATCATGACTCCCTCTTTAAGGTTACTATACCAATATCGGTATCATTGCACTTTTCGTCATCCCCAAGCTCAGTATGCATATGGATATATTTCTCTTACAAGTCACTAAAAAACTCTCTACACCCTGCCATGTTGAACGAGGCACCAGAATCCAAGTAGCACACACTCCCCATCATAGAGATGGTTGTGCATCCGATAAGGGAAAAGTCTAGCATAAAATATGAAGCCAATGGCTCACTTATTGCTCCTCCTAAGTTCTTTTTCTTAGAATTTTTTCTTGGACACTTTGTAGCATAGTGCTTGAATTCATGAAAAATGAAGTATTTTATTTTGGACAAGTCTTTCTTCTTGCCCCCTTGGATGGATTCTATTTTTATTTGGGATTTATTCCCTTTTACCTTCTTTCCCTTTCCAACCAATGAAAAATTTTATTCATCCTCTCCCTTGGATGAGGTTCCATATCTGGTATTCTGCCTAATCTCTTCTTGAACCAAATTAGACCACAAGCATACCAAATTCAGAAATTTCTCCCTCCCATTCACCGAGTCCTGGTAGCTATGACATATTTTAGGAATTCCTACAAGAGATAGCCTCACAAGGTGATCTTTTGCAACATTCACACCAGCGCCTCCAAGCTCTTCTCGAACTTGTGTAAATGTAGGGAGATACTGTGGAGTAATATCATTCTTTTTCATCTTAATATTTTGAAGCTTGTCTTTGAGGGCCAATTTTATTTGGTCACTACTATTTTGGAATAGATGTGTCAGTGCTTAGAACATTGCGAAATGATTTTATTTCTCATGGATATTTGAGACAATGTGGTCTCACACTTCCTCTAATATTATTCTCCTCACCTTGGCTACATATGTCTTCCATTGGGCTATGTTCCCGACATCAGTTGATCTTGGTTTTGGAATGTATCTCATGAAATAATCCAACAGTCCAGTATCATAAATCACTTCCTCCATGTGGCCGTTCCATGCAATCAAATTCGAGCTTCCTTCTAAGGAATGCTCCAATCTTAGTCGGTTGAAGGTCATTTTCCTAAGCCTAGGGAAATCCCGTTGCGCTGAAGCTACAAATTCGAACAACCTGAGAAAAAACCTGAAAATTATCATTCTAATGTGAATATTGCATAGATACCATGTAGAAATATGGTGATATAATTAAAAATTCTCAAGAAATTTTAATCTAAATCAAGAGACACAATTATAATATACTAATATGGATAATTCGTTTCACAATTTAGAACAATAATCTCAGACATGTAGTAAGAAATAACACACATGCATAGTATTTTTCTAAGCGGACCCAACTAGGAAAAATACATCAAGCCTCTTTGCATTTATTAGATGAATAAAGATGTATTAAAATTGACTTCCTACACTGAACACAACTGACAAGTGAATAACCTATCTCTCTGCTCAATGAGAATCTTTGACCCAAACTTAGTCAATTTATTCCTCTACTTTATCCCCTATTTCCTTACACAAATCTCGAGGAATTAGGCCCCTATTATTTAGGATTTTTCCTCTTATTTATTTCACAATTCCCAATGTTGATGATTTGACTGAATGCAACACCTATACACTCAAACGAGTTTACAACTACTTCTTACACTCCCTTGGAATCTCCATCACAGTTAAGGAAATCGAATTCTATGAATTAAATAGCTATTATAGGTTGATTTATTAGTTAACTATATCATCACTGAGTTAAACGTTTTTCCCATTGCACAACTACCATCCAATAGTTCTATCAACAATTAGAACTAGTTTAACTAAATGAAACTTAATAAAACTGAACTAGAGTACTAAAATTTAGCAATCACACATGCTTTACTTAAATACAAGCCCTCTAACTCAAATCTACTGAGGTAAATGAGTTTCAAAAGATATGTAACCTCAGTTAATTGCATCCAAGTTGTCTGCTGATGTGGAAAATTTAAAATTTCTCAATTTGACCAAGTCAAAGTCAAATTGAGACTTTCTTGTTGCAGTTCTCAACATTAACAACTTTCAATATGTTCTTCAATGAGGATATTATGTGTTTAGCTAGATCTATGATGATTCATTGAGAGAGAGTTAATTGAGCCATCTATAATGTGATGAAAACTACAAGCATTTTTACATGATTGTTGCATTAAGTCAATTACAAAGTGTGTGGATTATTAATCCACCAAAGTTGCCGTTCATTATAATTTTTACCATTATTGTGATTTTCACACTTTCAATATGGGAAATATCTCAATTTAATTTGATTTAAATTTAAAATATAATTTCTTATATGTATTTTATGTTGAAAATGCAACCAGAAAATCTATTTGTGACTTTGCCTTGGTAAAACTAGTTAAAATTTGAATTTGAATTTCAACAAAATACTTGGAGGTAGTTAACTCGAGTGACATGGTTCTTTTCACTCAATTAACTTATTTAATTAAATTTGGAGACACTTGAGTTCAATTCAGTATGATTTGTTTCTAGTTTATAACAATCTATTTTAGTTAAGTTGAGCTATTTTCAATTAAACTAGTTCCAATTGTTGAAGAAACTAGTGTAAGGTCAAGTTGTGTAGTGTAACTCCAATCACACTTAGTGGGCATCCAGTTAAATGATCTATCAACCCAAAATAACTAATGCATGAATAGAATTCAAGTTACATAGTTAAGATTGGAGTTCAAGGGTATTGTACTATCAGTTTTAAAATAATCCAAGTTGTACAGATAGTGCATGCAGTCAAAGGATGGGCCTAGAGGAATTATGCAATAAAATTGAGGAATTTCCCTAAAAAATAGGGGCTAATTCCTCAATGAAAAACGAAAGGAAATAGGAGTTTGGAGGCTTGAAATTTTTTCTAAGTGTTGGCTAGGTTCAACTATTCATGAAAAGGATAGAAGATATAGGTGTAGCTTGTATTAAAGCTTCCGAAATCATATTGTATTCATCCATATTATTTGATTAATCCAATATAGATAATAAAGTTTTTTTAGCAGTTACTTTCCCCTAGATAAACCTTTGTTCATGTGTGATGTTTCCTTTTCATGTTAATGATTTGTGTTCTTGATGGTGAATTTACTTCCACAGATCAGTAGAGTAGCTTCTAGTCTTGTCATTTAGTAAAATTTGTTAGAATTTTAGAATCTACACATTAATATCTACATGGTATTAGAGCTAGATACACCGTAGAGAAGCAAGTTCGAAGTTTTCTTTGCAGGAGAATCGGATTTACAAGATCAATTCTTCAGAGCTATAAGGATGGATTTCTATGGACTAAGACTTAAGTATGTCCTTAACGGAAGCTTGAATTTTTTTTCTTGGAAGGACGACATGGAGGAAATTCTATAAGATAATGGGTTAAAGGAATTTGTTGAGAGTGACATTATGAAACCGACAACAACTGATACTCATAATCTAGAAGAATGGAAGAAATGTGTAGCCATGGCAAGTAGGATCATATTGGAGGGAGTACGAGGCCATATTGTCTCAAATATTAATAGAAAAGAGAATTTGTATGCAATGTGGGAATCATTGAAAGATCTATTCCATAATAATAGAGACCAAAGGAAGCAGGTGCTCAAGGACAAGCTTTGAAGTATCAAGATGCAGAAGAATCAGTAAATTAAATAGTATATTAGCAAGTTCACATAACTATTTTAGGTTCATTGATAAATTAAATAGATCATCATCGAGTTCAACTATTTTCCCACTGCACAACTAACCTTCCATTAGTTATATCAATAGTTAGAACCAATTTAATTGAATACAACTTAATAAAAATGAACTAGAGTACTAAAATTTAGCAATAACACATTATTAACTGAAATCCAAGCCATCTAACTTGAATTTACTGAGATGATTGAGTTAAAAAAACTATGTCACCTCAGTTAACTTCCTCCATGTTGTCTGTTGATGTGGAAATTTCAAATTTTTTCAATTTGACCAAGGCAAAGTGAAATTCAGACTTTCTTGTTGCACTTCTCAAAATTACCAACATTCAAGATGTTCTTCAGTGAGGTTCTTGTGTTTGTAGCTAGCTATATGATGATTCATTGAGAGAGATTTAATTTAGCCATGTATAATGTGATGAAAAACACAAGCCTTTTTACATGATTTTTGCATTAAGCCTATTACGAAGCATCTGTATTATTAATCCGCCACAATTACCTTTCATTATAATTTTTACCATTTTTATGATTTTGACACTTGGAATATGGAAAATATATCAATTTAATTTAATTGGAACTTAAAATATAATTTTTTATATGTATTTTATGTTGAAAATTCAGCTGGAAAATATAATTTTGACTTTGCCTTAGACAAACTAGATTAAAATTCGAATTTGAATTTCAAAAAAAAACTTGGAGGTAGTTAACTGAGGTGAAATGGTTCTTTTAACTCAATTAACTCCGTTAATTAGATTTGGAGACACTTGAGTTCAATTCATTATTATTTATTTCTAATTTATAGAAATCTATTTTAGTTAAGTTGAGTTATTGTCACTTAAACTAGTTCCAATTGTTGGAGAAACTAGTGGAAGGTCAAGTTGTGCAATGTAACTCCAATTACACTTAGTGGTCATCGAGTTAACTGATCCATCAATCCAACATAACTAATGAATGAAGAGAATTTTAGCTACAAAGTTGATATTGGAGTTCAATGGTAGTGTACTATCAATTGTAAACTAATCCAACTTGTACAGATAGTGAATGTAGTCAAAGTATGGGCCTAGAGGAATTGCACAATTCAACTGAGGGATTTCCCTAAAAAATAGGGGATAATTCCTCAATGGAAAACACAAGGAAATATGAGCTTGGAAGCTTGAAATTTTTTATGAGCATTGGCCAGGTTCAGTCAATTAGGAAAAAAATAGAAGATATAGGTGCAGGTTGTGTTCAAGCTTGAGATTTATTCATCCATATTCTTTGATTAACACAATAGAGATAGTAAGGGGTTTTGAGCAGTTGCTTTCCCATAGATAAATATATGTGCATGTGTGATGTTTCCTTTTGCATATTAATGATTTTTTCTCTTGATCATGAACAAGTTTCAGAGGCATAGGATCACTTCTGTAAGTGATTTTTACACTTTGAAGATTAATGAAGCCCAGGGCCACTAGAACAAGAGGCCATGCCTAGATCACTTGAAGACCATTTGGAGAGCCATAAGAGGCTACCTATGGGTTTTTAGGTATTCTAAATCTAATGGATTAGGTTTCAAAGACATTGGAGCATTGTAGGTGCATGTAATTAGAGAATTGAGCATTAATCCAAAGAGGGCCAAGCCATTGAAGCAGGTCCATGGAGATGTAGCCTAGGAGGGGTGAACTCCGTTATCAATTACTTTGTAATGTGTTTGTTGTTGATTATTTCTCTTCAATTTACTTGTTGTACATGGGTTTTAAACAGCTAAATTACTTAATGAATTTCTCATAAAAGACACACAAACTTGACACATAGACCCTCACATCATTTGCTAATTTGAGAAGATCCTAAACACATATACTTTATTGATGAGGAAGCTCGCACAGAAAAAATAGTTTGTCAATATATTCAGATCATACATTTTTTGAATTGGAAGGTATACTTAGGCAGGAAGAAGAGCAAAGAAGAAGCCTTAATAAGAAATTTCCCAACTCATGTTTAGCATTGATAGCTAAAGGAAATCAAGACTTCAAAGGAAAACAGTGTGAGAAAATAAAGGAAAAATGGGACATGTAAAATCATTTCAAGGTACACCTTCACCAAGGTAAAATTTCAAATCAATTAGAGATGATGTATGTTACTATTGTGGAAAACCTGGTCATTTTACTAAGAATTGCATGAAAAGAAGATCTAATTTATTTAACAAAGAATGCATACAAGAAATTATCTTGATAGAGATGAGGCAATTAGTCATGAATTTAGAAATCTGAAATTATTTATGTCCAATGTTGATTTATCTTTTTTTTTCTGAATTGAACTATTTCTATTAAGTAAAATATAGTACAAACAAGAGAGAAAAGACATCGGTCGACCGGAAATGATAAAACTATCAACCTTGGTCCCGGAGATGGACTGTTCCAAGCAAGGAGCTACAAAAAATGACTAGAATGCGAAAAGGACCGACTTCTACCTAACATGGGCTAAAGTCTCTACACGAAGTTTTTTCCCTTTCTTTTTATTGAATTTGACCCAGCCATCCTGGGGAGGATGAGCTAAAATAACTTGAAGACTGGATTCCTCCAACTGGGGAGTCTCCTTATTTGATTCTGAGGAGGAGGTCTCATGGACCCATTTCTGGTTGATGGCTGTGACAGGAGGATGCGCAGGAGCAACAGATGACAGGTCCATCGTCTGAGGCGGATGATCATGTTTTGCATCACTCTCTTCGTCTTCCGAGCTTGAGGAGTCAGAGCTCATAGCTGGTGGCGGAGAGAAAGGAGTCCATCACTTGGGTTTGGTCTTAGAGATGTTATCTTTTTTCATTTTTGCAGGGAGAGATGGGTAGGAATTTTGCAGATGCCCTGTTTGGTGACAATGGCGGCAACGAAAAGCAGTATTCTCGTAATCCAGGTTTTGAGTCCAAACAAAGTCGTTGATCTTGAGATTTATTTGGTCTGGCAGTCCCTTGCTCAAATCTAGTTCCACACATATTCTGGCATATGTGTAAAGCCCTTGATTTTCCCGCCAGTAATCCCCCATTAAAAAGCAGCCCAAGGTGTTGCCTATGCCCTTATAAACTGAAATATGCCATAGATGAGCTGGTAAGTTTGGTAGCCTGATCAATACACGCGTCCTGGTGATAACTGCAGTTGTTGGGTCAAAATCTGGGAACCATGGAGTTAAGAAAAGCCCAACAGTTCCCATAAACCAGGGGCCTTCTTCTAAGGACTGATTACAATGCTTAATATTTTCAAACAAAACTATGAAATATCCTTTTCAACAAAAGATGACCTTGCACTGGTGAGTCCAGTTAGCATGGATCCTGTCATAGAGTTCATTAGATCCTGGCCAGAGCCCATTGAACCTGCATATGATTGCCCTTTCGGCAAAATTTTGAAGATCATTTGCTAGGCCAGGATGGGAGATCTCAACAGAAGGAACCTCCTCTAGCTTGTCAACCAAGAAAGGCCTAGGTTTAGGGGCCTCAGGGGGTTTGGGATTCTCAGAGCGTACTGCATCTTTGTAGGAGAAAGGCGGAGCAGAAGATGACTGCCCTGCAGCGCCTCCTCGCAAACGAAGGGAAAACACCAAAGAATAATTTATATTTATGTTGTAAGCAGATATGGGAAGAAGGTCTTCGAGTTGTTTACCTCGAAAAAGAAGTCTCTAGAGGGCTGAGGTTATCTCGATCCGGCGATCCAGATTTACCTTGAGATTCTGCACCAGGTTTGAGGAGCAGACCCATTGCAGAATGTTTTTTCCTGAAAGTTGTGAGATTTGAATCTAAAAGGAGGCAGAGATATTTTTGAGCTCCTTCTGGACCGAACCAGTGCCAGATTCTTTTATATCTTCGAGAGCCTGACTACCTGGTAGCGGTTGAGGAGGTAATTTCTCCCTTGAAAGGAGACTGCCGCTCTAGCACAGATCCATTGCAAAGGATAGGGATACAAAGCTGTAGAAGGGCCAACAGTTCTTATGCTACATATAAACCCCTGCCTTGCTGCCTGTATGTTGTGATTCAAGAGGGGTCGTCGCTGCAAACGTGCCCAGAATCTCTGGCGTGAGAGAAAAGACCAGGATAATGTTATGCAGGGTTTCATAAACTCGGCTGGGGCCATCAACATGCCGAAGATATTTCTGGCCTTTGATCAGAAGCATAGGTGTCAATGCTGCAGGGAGGGGGCATTGCATGGCGTGAGGAACTAGTGCAAGATCGGCCGCCGCAGGGGGGAGAGGAGTCTGAGCCCCAGGCTTAGCCGACGTGGAAGCATTAGAGGAGAGAGCGATTGTCTGTGAGGAGAAGGAAGAAACCCTAGACGCCATTCCGATTAGCGGGATGCAATCTAAAAGACATCATATGCCCAATGTTGATTTATTAGCAGAAATCGATTATGATAATTCTTGGTATATAAATTATGGTGCATAAATGTACATGTAAAGAAAAAGAGATTGGTTTGATACTTATCATGAAGTTAATAATGGTGCACACATCTATTTATGAGATAATAGATCACATGAAATTAAAGGATATGGTGATACAAGTGTTACTATGCCTAATGGACAAGAAAAACACATTCAAATTGTGGTGTATGTTCTAGGATTAAAGAATAACTTAATTTATGTCTCTACTATTATAAATCAACATCTGAAAGTTGAATTTGTGAAATTACATTCTTTGGTAAAGGATATGTAGGAAAAATACAAGGTTGTTGCAAAAGGAATGAGAGTTGGAGGATTATACAAGTTAGATGTGACAAAGAATGGGCATCAAGCTTTGGCATCAACATGCATGTCAAACATAGAGATTTGGAATCAAAGGTATGGACACTTAAATCATAATGACCTAATGTTACTACAATATAAAATGATGGTAGAAGGCCTTCCAAATATTAAGGTTGAACATTTTCCATGTGAAGGTTGTGCAGTAGGAAAAAAAACATAGGCAAGAATTTATTTTTCATGAAAATATAAGAAAACATGAAATAATTCAACTAGTGCATGCTGATGTACGTGGTCTGATGAAAAATAAGTCACTTGGGGGAGAATATTAATTTCTTATATTTATTGATTATAGCACTAGATACACCTGGGTGTACTTTATCATAAATCAAAGTGATGTGTTTGAATGCTTCAAATAATTCAAGAATATGGTAGAAAAACACACAGGAAAGCGTATTAAAATTCTTCGATCAGATAAAGGTTGTGAGTCCACTTCCAAAGCTTTTATCAAATACTGCAAACAAAATGGATTTTTGCAACAATTTACAGTACCACATACACCTCAGCAAAATGGTGTATATGAAAGAAAGAATAGAAAATTAGTTGAATGTGCTCGTAGTATGTTGAAAAGTAAAGGAAATTTCTAATAGTTTTGGGGTTGAAGCCATTAATACAGCTGTATATCTCAAAAATAGAAGCGCTACAAAATATCTTGATCACAAAACACCATTTGAATCATTTTATGGTTTAAAACCTAAAGTTAATCATTCAAGGATATTTGGATGCAAGGCCTTTGCTCATATTCCTAAAGAGGATAGGAGAAAATTAGATGCCAAAGCTATCAAATGCATTTTTATTGGATATTTTACTGATCAAAAATCATATAAAATGTATGATACAAATACTCACAAGGTCTTTGCAAGCATAAATTTCATATTTCATGAGAATTCAGATAAACAAATAAAAGAGGATGATTATGTGTGGCATCCTACTTATGAAAAATTTAAAGAAGAAGAAGTTGTGGAATCATCTCAAGCTCAAGAAAGGATGGACATTCCAGAAGACAACTCAAGAATTCAAAGTCCACAAAGAAGTGATGAAGGCACTCCAAAGAGAAGAAGAAGACGAGAAGGAACTCCACAGTGTAATGAAACTATAAGAAGGTCAAAACGACAAATTCAAATTACTATAAGGTATAAAGATTATGCTTGAATGGCTCAAGTAATAACTGTTTTTGAGACTTTAAATTATGAACAAGCCAAAAATCATAAAGAATGGATGGAAGCTATGAAAGAAGAATATGACTCTATAATGAAAAATGAAACTTAGGAATTAACATAATTACCTAAAAATAAAGTCCCTATAGGATCAAAATGGTTGTATAAGACAAATTTTAATGCAGGTGGTAGCAAAGAAAAGTATAAGGCAAGATTGGTTGCAAAAGGTTATTCGCAAAAGGAAGGTATAGCATTAGGAGAGTTTTGATGTCCAAAATGAGCCTCCTAAGAAAAATGTACAACAAAAATAAACTTTATAAGAACCAATAGGATTCAATATGATGATGTCAACCATGGGGGATGATTAACCATTTTTTAAGTAAAAGGGTAAAAAGATTAAAAAAAATAAAATATAAAACTACTTTTTCCACTTGTATTCTCAAATTATCTCCCAAAGTGTTTGCTCAAATTTAGAGTAGGAGTAGTTTTTGGATGAATAATTTAATTTCTCATCCAAGGAGTACCCATGTTGCATACTTTCGATGGACCCTGCTATACGAAAAATGAGAAATTCATGAAAAAACATGATTGCAATCACATTTTTCATGTATTTATCATTTTTTGTCTAGTAGGACCCATCGAAAGTATGAAACATGGGTAATCCTTGGATGAGGAATTAAATTTTGCATCCAATGAGTACTCCTGCTTGAAATTTGAGTAAACAATTTGGGAGATAAGTTGAAAATACGAGTTGGAAAGGTAGTTTTTTATTTTTTCCCTCAAAACTTTGATGATGCAATCAAATCTTAGCCAATTTTAGACCTCAAAATTCCCCTAATTATTATGAAGATACCTTTTCTGTAGTAGAAAAAATGAACACAATTATAATAATGATAGCATTGGCCACTAAATATGATTCATTAGGGGAATTTTGAGGTCTAAAATGGGCCCCCTCAGAAAAATGTACAAAAACAATAAAATTTATAAGAACCAATAGGATTCAAGATGATGATGTCAACCATCACTACAAGGAAAATACCTTCAAGCAGATGTTTTTGACGAATCCCTTATAAAAATACCTAGACATTCGTTTGTAGCAGAGGTTACTAGAGGAGGTTGGCTAGTGGAGGTTTTTGTGGATGTTTTTTGTTTGGTGCGCTTATCATCCTAACCCGCACCGGTGCGTTCAATCAGAAAAATCACCAGTCCGCAAAAAACCTTGGCACACCGGACACAGTACACTCCGTACAAACCTGCCCCTGTGCATATTATTACTGTAGCACACCGTTGCTTTAAAAGGATTCTACACCAGTGCATCCTAAAACCTTGCGCCAAAACTAAAACCGCCTGATGCAGTCTTAAGAAACCGCATCGGTGCGCCTATAAAGCCCCACGCACCAGAATAGAGTAAATAGAAAAAAAATTACAGCAAAAAAACTGCATTTCTCACTTTTTAGTACTTGAGAGCTCTCAAGAATTAGTGCAAGTTATCCATGTTTGAGCTACCTTGACATTGGTGCTCCCATTGCACCCATTGCACGCACTGCTTCTCTGCATTGTCCACCAATCTGCATTTTGAATTTTTCAAAACGGTGGGAAAATTTACTTTTGAAAATTCTACAGCCAATATGCCTCCTCGATGGCCAAATGTACAACTATTTTTTTTTTCGATAATTAAGCCTTTTAGAATATTAGAATTGTAAATTAACTTAAAATTAAGCATTTAGAAAAAAAAAAAAATTCCCACGTGGTGTGCTCGAGCCTTTCGACTCACACCGGTTAGCGGTGCTGCCTATAAATTTATAGGCTGCACCGCAACTGGTGTATATGGTATCCACACCAGGGCAGTACCGAAAGGCACATTGTGATATTTTCAAATTTAAAAAAGGTGTCATGCAGTCTGTTACCCAGCCGCAATGTTGACCCTATGGAATAATGGTAATACGGTGCGTTGACTTAAATATCGGCCCCAGGTGAGTATTTTTGTCAGCGCACCGCATTATGGTTTTTTGACACGGTCAACAGCACATCGTGGTAAAATATCGCACCGTTGACTAATTAATGATGTCAGGAGGGCGGTGTGTTGACCAAACCATATGCCCCGAGGTGTATAGTTTGGTCAACGCACCGCACTCCGACACTGATCCATAGTCAACGGTGCGGTGTGTTTCTACCTCCTCTGGTGCGCGACAAAAAAAGAAGCATCGTTATTGTTGCATGCCTGTTTTTTGTGGTGCACCGACTTTTTTTTTTTTCAAAAAAAATTATATATGTATATTCCTAATGACAGATCTCATTTAATAAAAAAAAAATTATTTTAATATTTCAATCATTCAGAGATGTGGAAAGCCCGCTTCTATATTATGTTCATTCTTAATACAGGAGCCACGACTTGTCAGGTGGTCTACCATTTGTTTGCTGTAGATCTGTACAGCCTTAGATAGATGTTGTGGTCAAGCACAAGAGAGGGTCAAATTCCCTTTTGCTTCAGAGCTATTTTGTTTATTTTTTGAGAGGTTTCTAGAGACGAGGCCTACTTTTGTTCGATAGCCTCGTAGGCCAATGTTGCATGCACGGATGCACATGTGGGGAAAAATGATGCCCAAGAGGGGCGAGACTGAGTTTTTTGCGAGGATATCACATGATGCACTAGAGTTGCTAGCGAGTGTTGACGATCATCCCTTCGTTATGGTCCCCTGTCCTTATGCTATTTTGGATTGGCCAGGGTGTGCCAACATCCTCTCCACAGATGATGAGATGTCGGATGATAGAGGTAATATTAATCTTTCATTTAAATTTTTTATAACATGTTCTTTAACTTGTTTTTATTAAATTGTGTAATGAAATTGTCTAATTATTGTTTTTTACTTGTATATATTTTGCAAGCATTGGTTATTTTTATGGCGAGGACATGCCAGTGCACCAAATGATCTAGGTGTGGATCCTAATGACGAACAGGATATTGCAAATGCTGATGATTATGAGGCTGGGGCAGAGATACCTGCTCCTACTGGTGCGCTAGTACTGCCTTTTTCTAGATGCAGTAGCCTTGATAGCAGATTCACGTTGGAGTTGGGCGACCAACTCTGTGCATTGATTGTTGAGTCGGGACTCAGGCCCGCTACTATGACAGACATACAGGTTCATGGTAGGTTGTTACATATGTGGAGAGGTCTGTCGTGTGACATGCACTGCCTGATGTTGTAACACCCCCAATTTGTGTGTTGAATTTTTAAAGTTGGACATTTGAATTTTAATCCTAAGGGGGGTGGACCCCAAGGGATAAGTATGGTGTGAATGTAATTACATATTTTATTTGAGGAAATAAATAAAATGATTGTGCATTTTGACCAAGATGAGAATTAGAGATCACTTGCCAAATCCATGAGGATGGATAAGGCAACAAATCCCCAAATATCTTTCAAAAATCCTTGAAAGAAAATTAATTTAGATTTGAGGAGGAATCTAAATTTCCCCAATGAAGAGGAGTAGTTGGGAAGAGGTGAGAAAAAGCTGGAAAAGCTGAGGAAAAGCTTAAAGCAGCTTTAAAGAATCCCAAAATGGGAAGCCTAGGCTAAACAGGAAAGAAATCATCCTGCTATTCTGGACGCAGAATTAGAAACATGCTTTGGGGAAATATGAGCTTAAATAAGCTCCTCCTAGGCAGATCAGAGGTTGATCTGTTCTAGGAGGTGATCTCTGCTCGGGGGTGAGTCCTGGGAGACAAAGAGGACTCTAAGGTTGGGAGGTTGGTCAATTGCAGATTGTGGTATGTTCTGAAATTTTGTTATTCTAACTTCTGATGGTATAAATTGGCTACATATATAAAAATAAATTAAATGGTGTGATTGATGTTAGTACTACATTTAACAGAATCCATCCTAAGGCATTCACCTTCCAGATTCTGTTTAGTTGTAGACCAGAAATCTATAGAGTAGAAACTCCAGAAATTCTAAACCAAAGTCGGTTTAAATCTGAAGTTACTTGGCCTCTACAGATGATTAATTTTTGTTATGTTTCCTGTAGACACAAAAAGGATATGATATGCTTAGGTGTATGCTAGAAAAACACTATAATAGCACTGAAATATACATGGTATGCAGCAGAAAGGAAGGAAGTAAGATATTAGAGTATAGATTGCAGATATGAGCATTCTAACATTTACAACATTTATAGATTGCATTTATGATCATTTTAACATTTATAATTGTGCTAGAAAAAGAATAATTCTACTCTATAATGAGAATTTATAAGGGTATAGGTTACATATCTAAATCCATTCTTACTCCTTGAAAATCTGTAACATAGCAAAAGATTTAAATTATAAATTAAGGTCCTCTATTCACTCACTCCTAAATGCATACAGGTATACATCAAAGAAAAATAGAAAAATAAGAGCAATGAATTAGTATATATATATTCGCATTAAACCAAGGGGTAAAGCCACACTATAACAGTGTTACAGTAGTTATAGAAAATATAGAGTATCTTGATTCATCTTTAAACCTTGAACTTAATATTTTGGCAAAGTATTTACTCTATGTTTAAAGCCTAATATCAAGCACTATCGAATATATACATATACCTCCAAATTTCTAAGCAAGCGCGTAGTGTCAAATTCATAATACATTGATTTCAAATGGAACATGGACATAGAAATCCTATATGTATATATGGGAACGAACATATATGTTAACATGTAGGATATAGATAAACTTGATATGCTAAAATGAAACGTCGACGCTATTCATGTATGAAAAAAAAAAAGAAAAAAAAACTTTGGCCTTATCCGTATCCCTATTCGATTTAATAAGTGGACAGCTACCCAACTCCCTGGTCGCTAGTCGTTATAATAAAACATCAGACATAAGGCGAATAAAAATATTGAAAGGCAAATATTACAGTGGCCCGAACATTTGAGCTGTTAATCATTAGGTGCAACGACGTGAGGTAAGAACAAACGATGATTATACGGCATAAACCCTACTTGCAATAATTAAAAATGACAAAACTATGCATGGAATATCCGAGACGACGGCACAGGTCTTACGTCGGTTGTTATTCCCCGGTAATGAACTATGATCACACTGAGAAAAAAAAATTATGACATGAACAGACCACAGACTGCGCATCATTTCTATGATTCGGAGTAGCGCCACCATCATTAAATACATCCGGCATATAGAGTTAACAATTTCAGTACGCAGGCGAGTATAAAGGAATTAGAACTCGAAACCTGATCTGGAACCAATAGATATATTAGGTCTGCGTGGAATAGTGTAAATCTGAATGATTATCCAGCTCAACTGGGAAGCCACGGAAAAATACACAAATGAAATTTAACGATTAGGCGCAGAAGAGATTAGTTGTATGCAAACACAGAGTAACATATGGGAGGCCTTACCCCTGCAACTGAAAAAAATACTTAGGAATTCCCTGTGTTTAGGGTTGAGTTCCCTCTTTCTTCGCACGCGGGTTTCACAGACAAGAACGCTGGTTGAAGATCGATCAAGCAAACGGAAGATAGGCAGCTCCGGGATTCAGAGAAAAAATATGTTAACCACAGTGGCGGTGGGTAAACAACCGAATCGCCTATGAATTGCTGCTACCTGGAAATGCTTATTGTAAGCCACCGGGACAGCGTGGGAAAGTAAAACCTTGAAAAAAAAAATATATATATAGGGTTACCACAACACAGTTTAGAACCATTATATAAAGAGAACTAATGCAGCAGAGGTAGAAGGGTAAAAAGAGCGTAGTCAGTAGATAAATCAAGGATTTATAAGCACCGCGAACTGGCTGAAACGATCTCTCTGTAAGAGAAATCAATACATGGATGAGACACTGTCTACTGAAAGCCAGAATCCATACAATGAGGAAACACAGAAAGACTAATAAGTCTTACCTGAATCAGGGCAACGTAGAACAGACGCCTCGCGAGAACTGAGAACCTGACTCAGAGTAACGAAGAACAGAAGTTGGGAGATAGGTGTGTAGCCACCGTCCCAAATCATAGGAATAACTGGCCACGAAAAACCCCAATTTAACAAGAGGAAGAAGCCCTCTCAACCCTAACTCCCGTCCCCATAAAATTTGCGAATCTTGAGGCAACTGTGAAATAACTCAGCCACGTCGATGGCGAAGTACTCGGCTATGGTAAGGTGCACATCGAAGGATGGGAAGAGGTTACGCATTGCATGCGTGAATGTAAGGAGCTAACCCATAATTAATTCCTCTCCGATGACAGCACTCGACCTCCAGTACAATTACCAGCCAAAATCACAGTGATCTGGCCACCCGTCAATCTCTGCTGAGCATCGAACAAGTTATGCCGGCTGAAGGTACCATCCTATCAGTGAAACGAAGTCGTTTCTGCCTGCAAAACCATCAAAGTAGTAAACCCAAAACCAGAAGTTAAACTCTGTCGTATAGAGCGCGGTGCCACATGAATAATATAAAAAAATGAAGACCAAATCAAATCCGCCGGTTATAACCTACACGTATGAAATCATAGTAGGCAGGTAGTGATCGGAATCCAATTAATAGTTAAACTGTAACCAAGTTAAATGAACTCAGATGGATTGGAGGTTCAACCACATCGAGACGTAAGTCTGGTTATTATTATCATAGGATTGGTTAGGGGTGTAACTATAAAATAACGATAGGGTCACAGCAAGCGGAATTAATCACTGCAACGATGGTCTATACGTCGGACTTGGCAGATCGACCAGTCACAAAATGATTAGAATTGGCGCGGACCCGAAATCACATAAACCGGTTGAATGCCATAAACAATTATTATGGTAGAGTCACGCGGTTATAGAACCCTACACATAACGTTGAAATTGGTCAAACCGTGCACTAGGAATTATAATTGTATCCACGTCACGAGGAGTGGAAATACTATGTGCTGACTATGTATATTGATAGGTTCGATAACCTTTCAAAAAGGATAGATAAATGCATAAGTGTTATATATATATATGCGCTACATATAGGTGTAGAGTTGCGCGCCAATACCGTGGTCAACGTATATATATAGGTATGGGATATAGTTGTATATATATGTTATATATATATATATATATATATCTGCGCTCAATCAAACCCCTTTGTGAGGGTATAGATATATATTTATATAAGTGGATTTCATATACCAACGGTGTATATAAGATATAAGATATATGTAGAGGGGTATGGGTTAGACATAAAAGGATATATGTGTGGTATAGGGTATTTACCTACTCCAGAGTGAGGGAAGTGTCCTTGGTTAATATCAAGTAGGTCTGCCATTTTATATCCATGGGGTTAAGATAAGCATGGAGAAAACAAAGCCACTTTTGAACTTAATATTCTAAATGATTTTATAATGGTTTCTAAGTTTTATGTAGGTGATATATAATCAGTTTATGTTTGGAAAAAAACAACCAGGCAGGAGGAAGGTACACATGGTTATGAGAATAAGAAAAATTTTATGTACATGATAGAAATGTAACCATAGGTGGCATCAAATGTTATCCAAGTGGAATAATGAACTGAACATCCAGACTACTAGGAAGTTCAAACGTGTAC